>CAWUFW010012174.1:0-559560 GCA_963921515.1 Calotriton arnoldi | reverse complement strand
ACACACACCGTCCGACGAAACACGTCCCGCCCGGCGCATAAATTACGATGCCGCAAACAAACGGCTCCCACGGCCAAGAGATACCGTACGACAAACCGAAGCGGTAACACGGATGCCGAGCACGGACAACGAAGAAGCGGCTCCCCGAGCATGAATCCAGCACTGCAGGCACTCCCCATGCTTCTGCTGATGCACCACCAAGGACGCAACGTGCCGCGGAGACGCAGGTAGGCACACACACAACAAGTGCACGCAAACAGCGCACACAGTGCAAGAGGCGGAAAAAGCGGACAACCCCCCACCAGCGCGTGTACACTACACATCCACCATCGCATCCACATATGACACACAGGCCAAATCGTAACATCGCAGAACACATGTGTACACACCACCTGGGACTATGAACCAACCACCCCGTCACGGCCCCAAAGCGCCGATGACGCCGCCACACATGCGCACAACGCAGAGGCCAACCGCAGCGCCATGCATGCGTCGCACACAGACACAGGGACACAACCAAGCAGCACACACATCAGCCCCACCCCGAACGCACATGACACGTGACAGGCCGGCCACAGACATGTCCCCAACGCCCAATTCACGGACAACACCCAACGCCACACAACCGACGCACACATGTCAGTGAAGACACGCAACAGCAGGACACACCCCAGTGTAACAAACATGGCGTAGCACACAGCGGCGGCAACACCAACTAGGAGAAGCAGGGCCCCTTCGGGAAGAGGAACGCCAGTACCACACAGAAACACCCATACCACCCTGCACATATGAACAAGACATATAAAACGGAACACCAAAGAGCCCGGGGACCGACAACAGGTGGCCCAAGAATAACATTCACACACAAGGCCCAACGCAGAGCGGAAAGGCAGCCTGCCGCCCACACAAGGGAGAGCAGACAGCACTGAATGACCTTCCATTCCAACTCCGAAACCACAGCCCTACGACAGAAGCCGGTGAATACAGCCATTGTCCAAGAATAGACCAACACAGGCATGCCGAGGGACCGACCACAGGGCAGATAGCGCATATCACAGAAGCACACAACGGACGGGGAAGAAAGAAGAAAACACTCCCCCATGTCGGCCACATGCAAGTTAATTGGAAGGAGTCACACAGCACTGACCTTGAACTGTCTGAGAAGCATGTGGGAAGAGGGCCCGTGTCCTCCAAACAAGCCAACAGAACACAAGTCCTGTCTCCCTACGACTACACAGAGCTCACAGCAACCCCGGAGCGTGCACATTGCAGACTGCACACACAGCCGGAGCACGCCACCTCAACGAACCGCTGCGAAATGGCAACCGCAACACACCTACCCAACTACGCCGAACAGCTCAAGCTGTACAAAACCAACCTGTGCCATACATTGGGATGCGATCTCCTGTCCCTGCTGAACGTAAGTTACCGACTGACTTACCGCATCACATTGTTCAGCTGCGTCATGCCCGTCTTCTACTGTCGGAGGTGTCCCTACCAGCATCCCGTCGAGATATGCCTCTCCAACCCGGCATGTCTGAAGGCGGACCTGCTACCACTACTCCTCCCTCTGGACGCACACGACAGGGCCTGCTCTGCCTATGGGGGCATGGCGTATGTGGCCAACATCGCACCCGCACTGAAATGGGACCACTGTGCCTCCACACGACGGATCATCGAGAACAGCTACATCGAATGTCACCCAGCATGCCCCATCATGGTCCTCCAAGGGACAACTTACGAACAACACCTTGACAGCCACCATCCGCTACATTGGCTGGCAAACATGTACACCACCAATGACATGGAAGCCCTGCTGGACGGCATCGCATACCTGACAACCTGTAAATACGTCGGACCACAACGCAGGTTCCCCGAGTGACCTATGATGTCCAACCCCGCACCCATGCTTAGCTTCCGCACGGACTGGCCAGTCACCACCACAACAGCCATACCAAACGACCGGCAACTGTAACCACACCATCAACGACATCGCCATGACATCGGATATGACCGGGACATGCACACTGTTCCCCATCACATCCAGGAACACCGCATGCATCGTGGGAGGCAGTGGCATGGGCTCTGTGTATCGCACCCACATGGACGGAACTGCACGAACAACCAGGACACGACATGGATCCAGCGCACATGGACACACACACCGCTCAGTGGACATGAATAGGTCGCCTGGAGTTTGTGGGTGCTGCACCCCTCCCACCCCCGCCCCGGGAATCCCATACCAGGACCTTTGCATGGACGACAAGTGCATACAACAACAACACGACCCCAGTGACTGTGACATGTCCAGTAACCACCACAGTGCAACAACAAGTGGCACGCCGCTGCATGCACGCAAGCACATGCCCTGATGTCAACTCACATGCACGCGTGCATGAGGAACAACCGCAGCAAACCTGTCACATGGAACTGAGATGGACTGTGCCCATGATGCCAAGCGGTCTGGTAGGCTACATGTATACCGTCTGTGTCAAAGTCCGCAGCTCCGCAGCTATACGTAAATGTACATTAGCACAGCCTTGGCCAAGCAGATGTCACTCTGAAGCCCACATCCCACATGCAACAGCCAATCACATGTAACCCCACACCCTATCCCATTTGCAATCATGCTCAGTATATCCTCAACATGTATTCCGCTGCCAGTAGTGTCCACTATACTGCATCACAGAGGACAGAAGACTCAATATAATGTTTGAAACCAAAACTGTCTCCGCTGACTCATTTCACAAGTACGAATGAGAGAGGATGAGAGTATGTGAAGTACACAGCAGTCGTGACATGACCATGTAGTCCACTGGTATTGGATGTCAACGCAAATGAGTAGCACTACTGTGGAAGACACACATGTGTCGTGTGAAGTCGTATGGACGCAGTGCTCAGGTGGGTGGGTGCGACGGGTAGATGCGCACATGCCAAGTTGGAGCACACCGTGTTGGGAGGGGTCATGAACAGTACACCACCGCTTCCCTGGGCATTGTGAGAGGACACCTGTCGGGGGGAGTGAACACGTGTGTGCACAGCAGCCGGGCACACGTACAAAGCGGTACCAGGCGCACCTCAGCCCACCCTCTGTGGACAAGCTGGATCCTGTTGTGCGCCCGCCATGCCCCTTGACAAGGCACACACAGCCCCAGTCGACCAGGTGTAACCCCAACATAGGCAATCCGCACAGGCGATACAGGGCACGGGATGGCAGTGGAGCATGGTGTGTGAGAGATCTCCTCGCGCTCCTCCTGGTCATATCACGCAGGCAATAGAACCTCAACGTCTAGCATGGCACAAGTCACATGGAAGTGTAGGGGGACGCACCACAGCACGAGCAGCACTGACGTCACAGGAGGTGGCTCGCACCATCCCATCCATTGCCCATCATACCAACCACGCCACATGCCATTGCGACTAAGTGCAAGCGCGTGCGCCACCACCCCCGAGCCCTCCCCAGAGAGGCCAAAGAGTGAATGTGTGGGCCATCAGCCACAGACGGACGCGGCCTGGCCGCAAGGGCAGCCACATCCACTGGGTGTCGCAGGTGGCGGATCCGGAAGGCGAAGACTGTGATGCATAGTCCATGCAGGCCGGGTCTCCATTTGGGGCACCACGCAGGTGGACGGCGTCCCGCAACACATCATGCCCTGAGACAGCCCACTCGTGCAACTGGACCCACACATACACTCCTTGCCCTCTCTGGTGCGAGCTTGGGGCTGCCTGTGCAAGCGCTAGCCTCGCAGGTGAGCATGCATATTGGGGGAGCGAGGGGAGGACATGAGGGCTGGGGCGAAGATGACTGTATCACTGTCAGTTAGTACAAGGGATGACCCAGATGTGGAAAGGAAGAGACGTGTCCCGTGTGTACTGCAACTAGTCGCCAATCCAACTACCCCCCATGTCCGGAATGTAAGCCCGCACCTAGGCCCGCCCATCCGCCACATCGAACATACCACCAGCACGACAACCTTCCCATTCGAAACACTGACTGGGGGTGGCGACCAGTGTACAATCATGTGTAGCCTACCCACGCGTACATGTGGGCCCTCCATGATCCATGTCACCTGCGGCAAAGTCATGACATGCGCAATGAGGGAAGTGAGGAGAGCTGCCCGCCCCACGCGCAGAAGGTGCATCAGCTCCACAGACCCAGCAGCGAGTCCAGCAGGGGTCACATGTGCAGGGGCAGCTGTGCCTGGTGTGAAGGCACATGCATATAGACAGCACATCGACCAATGTGTAGTCTGCCCACATCTACAGTCCATCATCATGCGGACATAGGAATTGAACACAGGGCAACACATCTTAGTGGGTGCACCCACCGTGACCAACAATGCGCAATCATCGACGTACCCGCCCTGTGCATGGCCCCCCACCCAACGGAGGCACATCCAGTGCCACCATCCCACACACACAAGCCTTCCACGGAACATGCTGTGTCCAATGGTCAGTACAGAGTCAGCGCCCATCTGGTGGATCCTGAACAGGAGACACATGCACACACATGCCAGCTCCCACTATGTACGACTGCCACCTGGCACGTGCAATGTAACCTCTCACCTGTGACGTGTGACTGCAAGCACACAGCCGTCTTGGCATGGGGCTGTCAATGTGGACACCTGTCAATGTTTCGGGAGGTGTGATCCGTACAGTGCTGTACATAGGGTGCAGTGCTGACACCTACTACTGTCTCATATCCCCTCGTGCCACAGGTCCCACTTGTTTTGGCCGCTCAGCCTGTGCCCACATCGTCGTCGTCGTGTGCCATACTCATCCAGCCGCGGAAGCAGTTCCATGCTCAGCAGACATTCATGTTGCCGTGGCGTTGCCGCTTGACGGATATGCAGTCAGTCCCCATCAGCACGCCCCGCAAGTCATTGGGGCCTAGATCCCCATGTGCATGCACATGGCAGTGGTTTGTATCACTAGCCATTGCCATTGTTGGGAGACCTGTGTAAGTGTATTGTGGCCGTGCCGTCCCAGCTTGACAGCTGGGCTGTGGCTCATGTGCTTGCTCAGTCATGTCAGTGATGTGTATGCGAAATTGCTATGTGTCGTGTTGCATTGACATGTGTCCTCTGCCATTGTCCCTAGGCGGAGACCGAACATTGACCGCCCATACCAATTGCTGGCGGACATGGACGATACAGAGGTTATTAGGAAGTTTCGGCTGGACAGGCCAACCCTGCATCGACTGTGTGCCATGTTAGAACCCCATCTCCGTCCCCGCAGGGTGTATCCGACTGCTGTCACTCCCACGGCTAAGGTGATGGCCGCCATGCATTTCTTCGCCACTGGGTCATTCCAGCACACAGTGGGCAGTGGAGGAGGGATGTCCCAGCCCATGTTCAGCAAGGTGCTGAGGGATGTACTGGCAGCCATGATGCTGTACCGGAACAGGTACATCCGCTTCCCCAGGGCTCGTGAATTGGCGGCAGTGAAGGGTGCATTCTATGCCCTTGGCAGAATCCCACACGTCGTTGGAGCCATTGACTGCACACATGTCGGCCTTGTTCCACCACAGGCCACTGAGCACCTGTACCGCAACAGGAAGCACACGCACTCCCTGAATGTGCAAGTGGTGTGCCTTGCGGACATGGTGATCACCCACGTGTGTGCAAAGTTCCCAGGCTCGGCCCATGACGCACACATAATGCGCAACAGCATCTTGCCACGACTGATGTCCAATATGCAACAGGATCGTGCCTGTATTGTCGGTGAGTATGTGGAGTGGTGTAGCGTGCTGGCTGTGCGATGCTGTCCCCTGTCCAGTTGGATTAGCAACGGTTCTCTGTGTCCCTCACACCCAGGTGACTCTGCGTATCCGAATGGGGCATGGCTGCTCAGTCCATTGAGGAATCCTCGCACCCCAGCAGACGATCGCTACAATGAGGCACATGGGAGGACCAGACGTGTGGTCGAGCGTACCTTTGGCCTCCTCAAGTCCAGGTTCAGGTGCCTGGACCGCACCGAGGGTGCGCTGGCGTACTCCCCACAGAAGGTGTGCCGGATAGTGGTGGCGTGCTGCATGCTGCACAATCTGGCCATTCGGAAGCAGATCCCCCTCATCGTGGATGACGGAGATCAACCAGGGCCCCAGCCCGCAGACCAGGACAGCTCGAGTGAGGAGGACAGCGGAGAGGAGGAAGCTGGTAATGTGCGGCAGCAGCTCATCGCCCGCTACTTCACTTGACGGTGAGTGTCCATGTACGACGGCTGATGTGGCTGTATCTGTGCAGGTGTGTGTGTGCTGTGTCAGGGTGGCCGTTTGTTCACTGCGTGCTGTGTGTCAACGCTCCATGGCCAGGGTAGTATGCCACTGTTGGTGGCTGTGGCATTGTGCCCTATTGCTCTGTGCGATGTGTGTACATTGCTTGTAGTTGTTGACATGTACTGTGTGATGGGTGTGTGACACACTCATTGAATGTGCTCCTGTTCTGTCTCCCACCCCTAGGTCCCTACAGGCTCCTCCGGATTCAAATGCCATGCCACGCATCAGGTGCCTTTCCGCCCAAGGTGGCCGTTGTATTCCGTACAAATAAGACACAGGGCACAAACAGCAGTTAGTGAAAAAGGTGCATTTATTACAAACTGTGACATGTGATTGTGTGTAAGGTGATGACAAAAGTGGTGCGTGCAGTGACAATGAGCTGTCGGTCATGGCTGCGTGATGATCAGGGTGTACCCACTGGTTCTATGTCCATAGTCCAACACACACATGCCATCCAGATGGCTGTGTGGAGTGGGATCGTAGTCCAAGTCAATGCAGTGGCTGGTCAAGGAAGGCTGGCGGAAGGCTGGCTGGCTGCCTCACTTGCGTTTGGAGCGTGCGAAGTCCTCCTGGGAGATCTGTTTCCACTTCGGACGGCCCCTTCCACGTTTGCGAGGGGGGGTGCCTGCTTGCGACATGCTGGTGGTTGAGGTGTGATCACTGGCTGTGGACGCAGGGGAACTGGACACTGCTGCTCCACCCTGCGCCCCGGCAGGTGGTGGCGGAGGGGGAGCTGCTGTCCCTGGCTGTGACCTCACCGCCACCACCAGCTGTCCCATGAGGTCCACGATTTGGCCCATACGGGCGTCCATGGACCTCAGCACCCCCAGCACCTCACGCGTGTCTGAAGCAGACCGGACCCATTGTCCTTGGGCCTCTTCATAGGCCCCAAGGACTCTGGCCATGTGAGGCAGGGCATGGCTCCCAGGGGAGGCTGGCGTTTTCCTGACCCTGCCCCTCCTACCAGTCCTGCTGCCACCGGCCTGCCCACTAGCCACATTGCTCACCACGGTCCTCGCTGTGGCTCCCAGGGTGGATCCAGTCGTCCGGGCCACCACCTGCGCTGGGGCTGGTGCCAGCGAAGACGTGGCGGTGGTGGCGGTGGTCGGTGCGGCGATGGTGGCGGTTGCGGCAGTGGTAGTGGCCACAATGACCGTGGGTGTGGCCGCAACGACAGTGGCAGCAGGGGGCTGGGAATGTTCAGCAGCCCTGGATGATGGGTTGGTGGGTAGGAGGGGTCCTGGGGAGCGGCTGGGCCCTGCCACACCAGATGGGCCTGCTTGGTTGTCCGTGTCCGAAGAGGAGGACAGATCCTCCAGATCCGTGTGTCCTCGTTGGGGGCTTGTAGGCTGGCTGTGCTGGCTGCTGGCTCCATCCCCAGCATCCAGCAGTTCGTCACCTGTGGAGAGAATGAGATTTGTTATTGTGTTGCACCTGGCGAAGTATGTATTTGTCGTCTGACATTGACAGTTCGTGCAATCTCGTACATGGGTTTCCCGGAGGCGTGTGTGTGGCTGTAGCATCTGTAGTTGTGTGTGCTTGGCAATGGGACTGTGTGCTGTGCACATGTGGCATGGGACGGATTGGCCATGCCGATGGGTGTGTTGCTGTGCCCCTACTTATTGTGACTCTGGTGTATGCGGGCTCCTGGCCCATCCTGGGTCTGGTTTGTACTTTGCTTTTGGTGTTCAGATGGAACAGCTTAGGAACGCATATGGCAACATGGGGGCCATGCCCCAGATTCGCATTTGGGAGGGGATATGCTTTTGGGGTTCAAATGGAACGCTTAGGAACGCATATGGCAACATGGGGGCTATGCCCCAGATTCGCATTTGGGAGGGGATATGCTTTTGGGGTTCAAATGGAACGCTTAGGAGCGCATATGGCAACATGGGGGCTATGCCCCAGATTCACATTTGGGAGGGGATATGCTTTTGGGGTTCAAATGGAACGCTTAGGAACGCATATGGCAACATGGGGGCTATGCCCCAGATTCGCATTTGGGAGGGGATATGCTTTTGGGGTTCAAATGGAACGCTTAGGAACGCATATGGCAACATGGGGGCTATGCCCCAGATTCGCATTTGGGAGGGGATATGCTTTTGGGGTACATGCTGTGAGCCATGGGTGCCGAACGTGACATGTGTTGTGGCAGCATGACAGTGCATGGTTTGAGGTGTGTGCATGCTTGACATGGCCTGCATATTTGCTGTCTGTTGTGATTACTGGACATGGCATTGGACGCATCGTTATGAGTGAGTGATAGTTGTGTGCCAGCCAACGTATTGCAGTTGTCCCATCTCCTTGGTGTGCGTGCTGCCCTGTGCCATGTGCATCACTGCAGTGCTCGGGGGGGTGTGGCCCATGTTGTGTGTTGTTGCTCACAGTGTGTCGTGCGCTTAATTGACTTCTGGCACATGGTTGGTCATGGGCATGTGTCTTAGCGTGACTGCTGTATGTGTGGCAGCTGTGCGGATGACATGCCTTTCATGAGACTGGGGCTGACGGATGGGATGGATGGTATGTTGTATGTGCATGGTGTGTCTGTGAGTTTGATGGGTTCAGTGGTGTTCGTGTGCATTTATGTTGTTCCGCTCTGTTGCGTCTAGTGTTGTTTGTCTTACATAGGCGTAGTTGTGGGGTGTGTTGTTGACAGGCAGTAGGGGCTACATGGACAGGACTTCAATGGTGTTTCGGTTGTGTGTGATGAGTTGCACAGTGGCTGCCGTGTGGGACTATATTCAGTGTGGCTTGTGCATGCAGACGTGGCTCCTTGGGTGTTGCTATGTCTGTGATGGGTCATGTGGGGTGTGAGTCTGTTGTTCATGTCCGTGTGCACATTGTTCACTTGTTCGTGACGGTGGGCGGTGCTGCGTGTTCGTCTGCTACGTGACATGTCCCATGTGTTGGTCGTGTTATGGTCCTCATGCCTCCAGTAATCCAGCCCTGTCCAGTTTCCCACCTGCAAGTTGTTCGTGCGTGCACTGTACTGGATGCCACATGGCTCTAAGCGGGGGTGCTCCATGTTGCAGGTCTGTGGGGGTGGGGGGGTGTTGTGGGTCGTGGGGGTGGCTGGACACCCACTGACACCGATTGCTGTGGACCGTGATGTCTGCCTTTCGGCTGTCGTTGTGCACTGCGGTGGCTGACACGTGGCTGTGGGGTGTGGGGGATGCTCCTCCTTGCTGTGCTGTGGGACTGGGGCCTGGTGTGTGTTGTACTTGGGCTGTCCACCGTCCCACCCACTGCACTTTGTGTTCCTGCCACTTACCTGTTACTTGTCGGTTAGTGCAGCTGTGGCGGACACATGGGTGTGGTGGGTGCTCGTTGTGGCGCTTCTGGCATATTTGGGGACCTGTTGGTGGTTACGTGGCTGGCTTAGTGTACACATGTCCCCACGCATCTTACAGTTGTTCGGTTTGGGCTGTGTGTGGTAGTGTCTGTTGCATGTGTGTGTGATGTGTTGTGTATTGTGTGCTGGACATGGGGGTGTTTGTCCCTGGGAGCTGTGGCATGGTGGTAGTGCATGTGAGTACATAGCGGTGTGCTGGTATACATTAGTTTGTACTTACCAGCCTCCACTCCCCCTGCTAATCCGGCGAGGATCTCCGGATGTATTACGACTCGCACCTTCTCCTCCCACGCTTTGAAGGTCTTAAAGAGCGCGGGATTCCCTCCGCCAGTGACGGCAGCCAGCTCTCTGTTTTTGCCCTCCTTCTTCTTGACCAGGCTCTTTACGTCATTCCAACGTTTGTTAATATCGACTCTGTTCCTGGGCAGGGTCCCGACTGCATTGACCTGGTCTACGATCCGGTTCCACATTCTGTTTCTGGTGGCTAGTGGTGTGTGCTGGACCATGTTCCCATAGATTTGTGGGTACACCTTGATGATCTCGTCGACCATGACCGTCAGCTCCATGGGCGTGAACTTGGGCATTCTTTGTGGTGCCATGGTGTTTGTGGTGCTGGTGCGGTGTGTGTTGTGTAATGTGCAGGGGGTTTGTGGTGCCGGTGTTTGGTGGTGGTGGTGTTTGGTGGTGGTGGTGGTGGTGGTGGTGGTTGTGATGTGTGCGTTTCTGTGGTGTGCTGCTGTCCTTGCTGTGTCACTGTGTCCTCTCCTCTCCTCTCTGGTTTGCAATGTAGCAAGGGGTTGTGGTCTGTGGGAGTGCTGCTTTTGTACTCACCTATGTGGGTGTGTCCTCATGGTCTGTTGTTTTCAGGTGTGTTGTGTCTGGGGTTCTGGCCTTTGTATTTTTTGTTTGTCCCGGGGGGTGTTTTCGGGATGTGTACTGTGCTTGTGTATTTGTGCGTGCCTTGCTGTGTGGACTTGTTGGCCATGTTGTGTGCTATTGGTTTTGTGTGCGGATGGTTTCTGTGCAGGTACGTGGGCGCCATGGCTTCTGCCGTGTCGATTCTCATCGGAGTTGTTTGCGCTGGCGGGCGGTATATTTGTGGTTTTCCGCGCTCATGTCGGTGCGATCGTAATTTCACGTGCGGTGTGTCGGCCGTGAGGGCGGGCGGTTTTGTGTTGTCGTGCGTGTTTCCGTCCGTGGCGGGCGGTTTGACTCCGACTCGGACGTTGGCGGGCGGTATTTTGTGTGCTTTTTCCGCCGATGGCGGTTTTCGGTTTGTGTAATCGTAATGGCGTGGTCGGTGTTCAGGCGGTGTGTGCGGGCGGATTTTTGCCGCTTCCATGCCTGGCGGATTTATTTACGCCGGGTATCGTAATGGGCCCCTTAGTCTTATTTTACACCTTAAACCAAAGACAATAAGGAAGCCGAAACTCTGCCGGATTTCTAACACAAGCAAGGACTTCATCAAAGCCAAAGCTATTTCACTCTTCAAAAAGTAAGTAAATAACCATTTATAAAATAGCAGTTAAACTAATATTCAAAAACTAATAAGTTTCCTACTCAAATAATTAAAATATATATTTTTTCTATTTATGTTTCCACTACAGATAATTCGCAAAACAACCAGAAAATAACAGATCACCTCCTAAAACCATCTAACTAATAAAGTAAGTATTCATCAAAACGTCTTTCAAAAATATCTAAAAAATCCATCCAAACCCCAAATCCACCCAAACACCCACCCCACCCCATGTGCAAATTTAATAAAACAAATAAAAATATTTTTTACTTTTCTTACAGAAAAACCAACGACTTAACAAGATTCAACAGACAAAGAAATAACATCTCCATTTAAAAGCATCTGAAAACGGACTTTGTAAGTATGTTTATAAAAATGTGTATTTATTAAAATGTATATATGTATAATATTCTTTTTAATAATTTTCATATACATTTGTTATAGAATTTACCACATCACAATGACAGAAGGCGCACAATTTATAACATCCCAAAAAGGAAAATTTTTGTTATGTTACATGGGGTATGTCTACACCCAGGAAAAGCAGAGTGGACTAAAAGTCAATTGGAAATGTTTTAAGTACTATTCAAATAAATGTTATGGTCGTGCAACTACTAGAGAAACAACTGTTATGTATACAAGGGACCATAACCATCCTCCTAATGTAACAGAAATTGAAGTTAGAAATGCCCTTGATAACATTAAAGAAGCTAGCACTAGCTCACAAAAACCTACCAGTGTAATACTTAAAGAGCTGCTGCCTAGAGTACCCAAAGAAGCAACTGGACAAATGCCCTCCATTGCTTCATTAAAAAGAACTATAGCTCGCACAAAAAAAGCTACAACAACTACCACACCTACTCCTAAAACCTTTGAAGAGGTGATAATTCCCCCAGAACAAGCTATAACTCACAATGAGGAACCCTTTATTCTCTATGATAACAAATGCAAAGAAAAGAGAATAATTATGTTTGCTACTGCAAACAATTTAATAAAGCTTCAATAATCAGAAACATGGACGATGGATGGGACTTTTAAAATCTGTCCCAAACCATTCTACCAATTATACACTACCCATGGCCTACATCAAAACACTAACATCCCCTTTATTTACGCCTTGCTACCCAATAAACAGAATTCAACATATATGGAAATACTAAATAAGATTAAGCAAAAGACAAATAATTATTTTCCACAGAAAATAATTATAGATTTTGAGCAGGCTATGAAAACTTCTAAAATCATACCCACACACATCAATACAAGGATGTTACTATCATTTCAATCAGTGTCTATGGAGACACCTACAAAAATCTACTCTAAGGGCCCCATTAGGATGGCAGGCGGACTTCAGTCCGCCCGCCATCCTCGTGGTGCTGGGACCGGCTGCCAGACGTGCGGCGGTCCTGCACCGCTAATTAGGATGCAACCGCCACCCTCGCAGTCGCATTCCGCATTTCCAACATTGCGGCGGGTGCTGCTGTAAGCAGCACCCGCCGCAATGGTGAAAGGGCATGTTGTGCATTGCCATGCACAACGTGGCAGGCACCGTGCAGTGCCTGCCACCTTGTGCATGGCAATGTAGGGGGGTACCATAGGTACCCCCCAAGTGCAGCCCCCACCCCCCATACCCCCGGGGCCTGCAAAGTGAATCCCTGTCAGCCTTTCCATGGCGGCAGCCATGGAAAGGCCTTGATTCACACCCATCCTAATATGGATGGCAGTGCCTGCTAGGCACCGCTACCATATTGAGGCCCAATTCCGCCCAGCCGGCAATCGGAACGATTGCCGACCGGCGGAAAAGCGGCGGACGCACTTTGCGTCCGCCACGCTGCCGGGGGTAAATCAGGTTGAGGTGGCCGGCGGATCGCCACCGCCGGCCCGGCGGTGGTGATCCGACCGCCATCATAATCACCCCCTAAGTGTAGAGTATGCGACAAACAGTTCATTCACATGCCAAATAAAAAAACTGATTGCACTAGCCTACGTGCCAGTAACTGACGTGGCCGAACATTACAACCTTTTACTAGAAAGTCCTTACTACCAGCAACATGAACAAAAATTAAGTCCCCTCCTACACTATTTTGAAGATACCTGGGTGGGGAGACTCCATAGATCAGGCCATAGGAGACAACCAAAATACCAAATTCCATGGTGGAATGTCTACCTTACCACACTAAACCAAGAAGCCAAAACAAATAACGCTGTTGAAGGATGGCATAATGCCTTCCAATCATCAACAGGACGAGGCACACCTACCCTACACAAACTACTAGTCTCACTGCAAAAAGAACAAAGCTACCAAGAATGGAGCAATCTGTCACACAACTCAGGCCTAAACTATCCAAACAAACTAAGCAAATGTACCAATACCTTCAACAACAAGTTAAACTATACCCTACAACAAAAGGCCTAGAATACTTAGGAAAGATTGCCAAAAGCCTACTCTAAACTCTCAAAAAAATGTAAATGTATATTACTTTTCAGTTAAATTATTAAAATACATTCAAAACAATTTTATTTCTTCACAAAAGTAATTAATGTGTCAATATATTTTTATTAATAAATAAATATATATATAGACACATTAATTAAATATGTGAAAAAATAAACAGCAACAGCAATAAAATTAAAATCATTTCCCTCCCACAATTAAAAGTTTAAAAAACTTACCGTTTCCGTAGTTGTAGACTAAAAATCCCACATCTTCTAAATTAATCCAGGTAGTTCATAATCCAAATAGATTAAAAGGTTCCCAAAAAAAAATGTAAAAATCCAACTGTAACAAAAATAAATCCTCCGTCCGTAAATCCACAATCCCGAAACCATCAAAATCCCGAAAAAAGATTTAAAAAAAGAAACACTCATGAAATCCAAAAAATTAAGAAAGTGTTAAATAATTATTAGTTACTAAAACTAATATACACTTCATTAATTAAAAAAACCGCAATATTCCGGCAACCGCAACCTGGAAAACAAAAACACAAACATTCCCACCCACACAAATATACACATAATATATCAAATCACAATATTACAAACATTATACACACAATATTAACACATATACGACTATACTTTAAATTTCTAACTAGGCCTCAAAAATGTAACACTACAGAAATCGTCGATACCTAACTAACTCATAAAAAACGCCTGAAACCTAACTCAACACACACTAACTACAACCTAACTACCTTCAAATTCTATTAAAAATATAGTTTAAATAAACAAAAGTATTCTTACCTTGCTCGACGTGAAGCAGCTCCCAACCGCGAGCTTCTCTCCTTCGAAATAACCCAAAATAACAGCGAGCGGTTACAAAATACAAGCCCCAAACAAATATGGCAGCTTTAAACATATAAAATAAATGCATTTTAATTTTTAAAATGTTATATGGTGAAATATAAATTACTATTATGTTTAATTAAAATACTAGAATTTAAACCTTATTTGTTTAAATGCATTTTATGTTTTTTGGACATTGTAAAATTATAATAATAAATATTATTAAACATATAGGGGCTGATTACGATGGTGGGCGGATCGCCATGGCCGGCCCGGCGGTGGCGATCCGCGGGCCATCGTAACCAGAATTGGCGGGGGGTATTGCGGCTGACGCAAAGTGCGTCTGCCGCTTTTCTGCCAGCTGGCAATCGTTACGATTGCCGGCTGGGCGGACCGGGGGCCTAATATGGTGGCGGTGCCTAGCAGGCACCGCCATCCATATTAGGATGTGTGGCATTCAGAGCCTTTCCATGGCGGCGATGCCGCCATGGAAAGGCTGGCGGGAATCGCTTTGGGGGCCCGTTGCGGGCCCCCAGGAGTGTGGGGGGCTGCACTTGGGGGGTACCCATGGTACCCCCTGCATTGCCATGCACAAGGTGGCAGGCACCGCACGGTGCCTGCCACGTTGTGCATGGCAATGCACAACATGCCATTTTGGCATTGCGGCGGGTGCTGCTGTAAGCAGCACCCGCCGCAATGTCAAAGATGCAGGATGCGACCGCCAGGGTGGCGGTCGCATCCTAATCAGTGGTGCGGAAGCGCCGCACGTCTGGCGGCCAGTCCCAGCACCGCTAGGGTGGCGGGCAGACGAAAGTCCGCCCGCCATCCTAATGAAGCCCAATATATTTAATATTATAATTCCATATATTTACATGTTAAATTAAACAATTATTTAAACATTGTAATAATTTTTTTTTCTTTAAAAAATATCTACTTTTTAAATAAAATGTACAATATAAAAACTATGTAATAATTATTAATGTTAATATTTAATATATAAATATTACTAATTAAAATGTATTTTTTTGTATAAAAAATCAAACTGTTTATATTTCTTAAATGTATTATAAAAATGTATACAGTTTCATGTTATTAAAATATTACCAATGTATCTAACACATTTTAAAAAGTTAATGATACCAAAGAATAATTAGCAATTGTTAAAAATATATATTATGTAAACTATACCCCAAAAAATGTTAAATCACAGTATCTGATATTAAAAAATTGTGCACAAATGTTTAAAGCAATGTACTAATGTATAAAATAAATTTTCTTTAATTATGACATGTTAAAAATTACATATAGACAAACTGTTTTATTGTTTCTCAAATAAATATAATTTCCTATATTCATGAATTGATTTATGTTTCAATTTTTTAATAAAACCTGATTTTTACATTTCCATTACATATTATTTTTTAAATAAATAAACTTAATAAAAAAATTTAAATGTCTAATTTATTGTCTACCATTTCATCATTATTAAATTCAATGTTTCATATTAAATGTAATATTATTAATTGTACTGTATAAAATAATGTTTTAATAAAATATATATACAATGTTTATTTTTTTCCTACACAACTATATTATATTTATATTTTTATACTACTTTAAACTGTAATAATATATTTTTAAAATATTTAAAATTACATTTAGCTTAATTACTCTTCCAACACCACTTAACATAAATACAGGGTAGGTGGTGCACACTAAACTTAATTATTTACTATTCCCACTCCAGTCAGTATTAAATTGCGGTAGGTGCTGGACACTAAACTTAATTAAATTACCATTCCCACTCCAGTCAGAATTAATTTGGGGTAGGTGCTTCACACTAACCTTAATTAATGTACTATTCCAACTTCAGTCAGTATTAAATTGGGGTAGATGCTGGACACTAAACTTAATTAAATTACTATTCCCACTCCAGTCAGAATTAATTTTGGGTAGGTGCTGGACACTATCCTTAATTTATTTACTATTCCAACTCCAGTCAGTATTAAATTGGAGTACATGCTGGGCACTAAACTTAATTAAATTACTATTCCCACTCCAGTCAGTATTAAACTGGGGTAGGTGCTGGACACTAACCTTAATTAATTTACTATTTCAACTCCAGTCAGAATTAAATTGGGGTAGATGCTGGAAACTAACCTTAATTAATTTACTATTCCAACTCCAGTCAGTATTAAATTGGGGTAGGTGCTGGACACTAAACTTAATTAAATTACTATTCCCACTCCAGTCAGAATTAATTTGGGGTAGGTGCTGGACACTAACCTTAATTAATTTACTATTCCAACTCCAGTCAGTATTAAATTGGGGTACATGCTGGACACTAAACTTAATTAAATTACTATTCCCACTTCACTCAGTATTAAATTGGGGTAGGTGCTGGACACTAACCTTAATTCATTTACTATTCTCACTCCAGTGAGTATTAAATTGGGGTAGGTGCTGGACACTAACCTTAATTAATTTACTATTCCAACTCCAGTCAGAATTAAATTGAGGTAGGTGCTGTACACTAACCTTAATTAATTTACTATTCCAACTCCAGTCAGTATTAAATTGGGGTAGGTGCTGGACACTAAACTTAATTAAATTACTATTCCCACTCCAGTCAGAATTAATTTGGGGTAGGTTGTGGACACTAACCTTAATTTATTTACTATTCCAACTCCAGTCAGTATTAAATTGGGGTAGGTGCTGGACACTAAACTTAATTAAATTACTATTCCCATTACAGTCAGTATTAAATTGAGATAGGTGCTGGACACTAACCTTAATTAATTTTACTATTCCCACTCCAGCCAGAATTAATTTGGGGTAGGTGCTGGACACTAACCTTAATTAATTTACTATTCCAACTCCAGTCAGTATTAAATTAGGGTAGGTGCTGGACACTAAACTTAATTAAATTACTATTCCCACTCCAGTCAGTATTAATTTGGGGTAGGTGCTGGACACTGAACTTAATTAATTTACTATTCCCACTCCAGTCAGAATTAAATTGGGGTAGGTGCTGGACACTGAACTTAATTAATTTACTATTCCTACTCCAGTCAGTATTAAATTGTGGTAGGTGCTGGACACTAAAGTTAATTAAATTACTATTCCCACTCCAGTCAAGATTAAGGGGTCGATTCCGATCTCGGCCGGTAGGGCTCCGAATCGGACTCGGCTTTACCGGATCCGATTCGGAGCCCTGTTTCCCGACCGAGTTGGACGTGAGTCCGGGCGAGCGAGTACGATGCGAGCGGACGCGAAATCGCCGACCGACTCGTTCGCGGGACTCAACCGCTCTGACCGACTCGCTCGGACACGACTCGCACCGCACAATGGAGACGTTCTCCGACCGACTCGCGCCGTCCGGCTCAAAAGAGCAGTCGGACCCGCACTTTGGGGGTCTGTGTCGGACCCCCCTGTACGCGTAGCCGCGCGAGTCGCACACAGGGGGGACCCATGGGTCCCCCCTACCTGTGCATGTATGGCACGATTCGCGTTGACGCGTACCCGCTGTAGGGGGCGCCCTTGTTCGCCTCGCACCCATTGAGTCAATGGGAGCCCGCGTACGCGTTGTATGACCGGCTCCCATTGACTTCAATGGGAGTCCGACCGAATCGAGTCCGATAGCATGCGAACGCATCGTACTCGTTCGGTCGGACTGCTAGGGTCCGATTCGGTCGGAAATCTCTCCGGGTCCGGCTCGGTCGGAGAGATTTCCGGCCCGAATCTGAATCGGCCCCTAAATTGGGGTAGGTGCTGGACACTAAACTTAATACATTTACTATTCCAACTCCAGTCAGTATTAAATTGGGGTAGGTGCTGGACACTAAACATAATTAAATTACTATTCCCACTCCAGTCAGTATTAAAGGCATCATTATGATGGCGGGCGGCCAACGTTTCGGCAAATGGGACCGCCCGCTATGTATGCAGCAGTCCCCACACTGGCGGGCGCATCCCGCATTTTTTAACATTGCGGCGGACGGTGCTCTCAGCAGCACCCGCCGCAATGTGAAAAAAGGCATTTGTGCATTTGCATGCACAACGTGCCATGTTGTGCATGCAAATGCAGGGGGGTACCATAGGTACCCCCCATGTGCACCCCCCAACACCCTGGGGGCCCGCAACGTGCCCCCACATGCAGACTCTGCATGCCTTTCCATGGCGGCATCGCCGCCATGGAAAGGCACATCACCGCCTGCATCTTGATATGGATGGTGGTGTCTTGCAGACACCGCCACCATATCAATCCCTTTTCCGCCCGGTCTCCTGTGTGACCGGCAGAAAACCGGCGGACAGTCTTTCCGTCCGCCGGGGTCCCCCCGCCATCCTAATATGGCGGGGGGGAAATGAGAGGCGGGTGGTGAATAATGGCGGGCGGATCGCCACCGCCATTTGGGCGGTGGCGATCCGCCCGCCATTATAATAGACCCCAAAATTGGGGTAGGTGCTGGACAGTAAATTTATGTTAGATTTCATTTAATTTTTTTAAAACACTCCCTTCTTTAGCCACTAGAAAGTGTTCATCCCACTCCTAAAAAAATTATATCCAAATAATAAATATTATTTGTAATTAAATATTTTGTTTGTTGATTTTTTTTTTTTTTTTAAAACAGTCCTCACCCTTATACCTACAAATCCAACAACACACTCCTAACAATTATTTTTCTAAATTCAAATTTTTATTTTCTAAATTATAAACATAAATTTTAAATTAATAAATAAAAAACAAAATTTTGAAACACTCCCCATCCTTATCCCCTATAAACCAAAAAATCCCTCTCCTAGAAAATAATTTTCTAAATTCGAAATTGTTTTTCTAAATCATAAATATAAATTTTAAATTTATTATAAATTAAAAGAAAATATTTTAAAACACTCCCCAACCCTATCCCCTATAAATCCAACATCCCACTCCTAAAAAATATATTTCAAAATTCGAAATTTTATTTTCTAAATTTTAAATAAAATTTTAAATGTATTATAAATTAAAAACAATATTTTTAAAACAATCCCCACCCTTATCCCCTATAAACCCAACATCCCGCTCCTAAAAATTATTTTTCAAAATTAGAATTTCAATTTTTAAATTAATATTTCAAAATATTAAATTTATTTTAAATGAAAAACAATTATTTTAAAACACTCCCCACCCTTATCCCCTATAAACCCAACATCCCGCTCCTGAAAAATATAATACACATTTTTTTTTTTTATAACACTAACGAACTACTATAAACAAACGCTAAATACATTCAAATATAATACAATAATGATATTTTCACATAACGATATTTTTACAGTCGATTTTACATACTTCGATATTTTTGACAATACTTCAAGTCGATATTTTTACATCGATATACAGAACATCGATATTTCATACTATTGATATGCTAAACTCGATATTTCTGTATATTGATATTAAAAACTCGATATATTGACTGCTTACCAGTCAGCAGACCACCACATCTGTGATTGCTTTTTAAATAAAGCAATTTATTTTGTAATGCAGCCCATTTTCCTTTAAGGAAAACGTGATGCATTTCAAACATAAAATTGAAAAGCTATCTTTTTATTTTTTAAGAGCAGACAGTGGTCCGTGGGACCACTGCCTGCTCTTAAAAAATGTTGGCGTTCACATTCACAAAGGGGAAGGGGTCCGTTGGGGACCACTTCCCATTTGCGAACGGGTTACCACCTCCTTCACGGAGCCGGTAAAATATAAATGTTTTGCGACAGCATTCCGGTCGCAAAACATTCATACATGCCCCTGCGACTCGCCATTAGGAAGGGATGCCCTTGAAGTACCCCTTCCTAATACCGACTCACAAACCCTATTTTGTGAGTTGGCAATAGGTTACCGACTCGCAAAATAGGGTTAGTACATTGCGAAAGGCTATTTAGCGGTCGAAAATGGCCCGATTCCCTGTTTGCAACCGCTACGGGTTGTGGAACTAGGAAATCCACCCTGAATATGGCAGAGAGACTGTACTGTGACCTGGCAACCATGTGGCAGACAGACCATCAAGTCAGGGCTGAGCCAGTGGAGGTCCTTCAGCACCACGACCTCTGAATGGAAAGTTGGAACTGTGAGTTTGATGGCAGGGCACCTGCCAAACTCAAAAGTCCCCACTACATACTCCTGGTGTGAGAGGTGAGACCTGCTGTGTCCAGGAAGAGAAAGTCATAGTCATTGGAGGATGTATTGGTTGAGGTGAGAATTGTAAAGAGCAGCTGGTAAGAATCGTACCCAGTAGTACCATTACAGATTGCTTTGCTATCTGGTGTTATGGAGGACATAAGACACCCTGTGCTCTTTGGTCAATCTTTAGCCAGTGGTGCCCTTCCAGCTTACATCACTTTGCATCCTGGGAGCTCTCATCCTGTGCTTAACAAATTACAGACAAAACTGTCAGGACTGTCTGGATGGCTCGCTGAAGACATGAGGCCACTTTAGATTTCTGTTTCATGACGAGATCACCCTTATTTCTCTCAGCTGGCCATATAATTACAGGAAAGATGGTCAAATAAAGAGTTAAGACAACACACAATCTTAAAAGAGTGCTGTACCAGCCCTGATCTGAAAGGCATAATGAATCTCACATTAGAGGTAAATGACAAATTCTAAATTTGCAGTACAAAAAATATTATTATGAACCTACTTTACAAACTAAATTGCCTCTTGGTGCTGGGATCATATTTGCTATTACCAAGTTCAACGGTCCTCTGAGTACAATGTTTACATTATGTAATGCAACCCCTCCTTCCTCTCACCTCACTATTGAAATGTCACCCCATGGAATCGTCTTCTACCTCCAAACCTTACTATAGATTTTAACAGCATTATTCTTCTAACTAACCTAGATCACCCTGCAAGCAGTGGCTCACCATCATCGACCTGTGTTGCAATACACTCCAGCACACCAGTGAAGTTCTCCCAGCTGTGGCTCACCTCAAGAATCCTAATCTGACCCTAATGGGGTCAGATTTCTGCGTCACACTCACTCCAATGGTGGACCTCCAATGACCTCAATGTGATGAAGCCTCTGAAATCACTCTTCCAAAAATGATTTGCCTCTTTTGATTTCAGTGGAATCACTCTACTCACATCTGCATCACCCTGTCACCAATGATTCATCCCCCCCCCCACTTGAGACATCAGACTTCCACATCGCACTCCCAATGGGTCACCTTCATTACATTCAATAGCATCAGATTACCTAACCACCCTAAAACCAGTAGCGGCTGGTGTGCAGGCGGAGTGGTGGGGCAGGGGGATGGGGACGACGGACGACAAAGAAAACATGAAAAAGGGGAAAAAAGAACTTCCCTGCCACTCGCCTCTCTTCTGCTCTGAGTCCTCGCTGCAGCACAGGCTCCCAGACTCCCCTGCTGCCAATCCTGATGCTGCTGGCAGCATGAAAGCAGTGTCAGGATTGGCCTGAGCACCCTGAATTTACGCTCCCACAGAAACTGGGAGCCTGTGTTTGCTGTTGCCGGGTTGGAGATAGCTCAGAGCACATGTCGGTTTGGCCGTCCTGAGACTGCTGTTACGGCAAACAAATGATGGACGGAATGCTGACAATGCAAACATTCTCCCCCAGTCAAAAGATCTGGGTTAAATCCATCGTTCTTTTGCCCACTACCCCACCCCAGTTTGGACCCAGCCATATGCAAATCAGTCTTGACCGTGTGCCCCATTGGAACAGTCCAGACTGAACTGCCAGGCCAGGTTCTCTCTGGACCGGAAACAAGCATCCTGGGACCAGTTTCAGGGTATGTCACCCTTCTTCAGCCAGACTAGCTTGAATCCAGTGGCACAGTGAGCAAGGGACCCACGTCTGGGCATACCCATGCCACTTAGGGCGAAAAGTGTTCCAGCAAACAAATAATGGACGGAATGCTGACAATACAAACATTCTCCCCCAGTCAAAAGATCTGGGTTAAATCCATCGTTCTTTTGCCCACTACGCCACCCCAGTTTAGACCCAGCCATATGCAAATCAGTCTTGACCCTGTGCCCCATGGGAACAGTCCAGACCGAACTGCCAGGCCAGGTTCTTCCTGGACCGGAAACAAGCATCCTGGGACCGGTTTCAGGGTATGTCACCCTTCTTCAGCCAGGCTAGCTTGAATCCAGTGGCACAGTGAGCAAGGGACCCACGTCTGGGCATACCCATGCCACTTAGGGCGAAAAGTGTTACAGCAACAAATGATGGACGGAATGCTGACAATGCAAACATTCTCCCCCAGTCAAAAGATCTGGGTTAAATCCATCGTTCTTTTGCCCACTACGCCACCCCAGTTTGGACCCAGCCATATGCAAATCAGTCTTGACCCTGTGCCCCATGGGAACAGTCCAGACCGAACTGCCAGGCCAGGTTCTCCCTGGACCGGAAACAAGCATCCTGGGACCGGTTTCAGGGTATGTCACCCTTCTTCAGCCAGGCTAGCTTGAATCCAGTGGCACAGTGAGCAAGGGACCCACGTCTGGGCATACCCATGCCACTTAGGGCGAAAAGTGTTACAGCAAACAAATGATGGACGGAATGCTGACAATGCAAACATTCACCCCCAGTCACAAATATCTGGGTTAAATCCATCGTTCTTTTGCTCACCACGCTACCCCAGTTTGGACCCTGCCATATGCAAATCAGTTTTGACCCTGTTCCTCATGGGAACAGTCCAGCCTGAACTGCCATGCCAGGTCCTCCCTGGACTGGAAATAAGTATCCTAGGACTGGTTTCGGGGCATCGCCCTTCATCAGCCAGGCTAGCTTGAATCCAGTGGCGCAGTGAGCACGGGACCCATGTCTGGGCATACCCTTCCCACTTATGGCGATAAAAGCAAAAGGAACAAATGATCGACGGAATGCTGAACAAAGCAAACATTCACCCCCAATCACAAAGATCTGGGTTCAATCCATCGTTCATTTGCTCACCATGCCACCCCAGTTTGGACCCAGCCATATGCAATTCAGTCTTGACCCTGTTCCTCATGGGAACAGTCCAGCCCGAACTGCCAAGCTAGGTCCTCCCTGGAACGGAGCAAGCATCCTGGGACCGGTTTCGGGGCATCACCCCTCATCAGTTTGAGCACACAAACGGCACTCAAGCACTCCCAATAACAGTCAGAAAAGAACAGTTTCACATCTTCATATTATTTCATTTTCACATGTTTATTCATTCTACATTTGAAGACAAGAGCCAGATGGTTGTCGAGCGTAGCGTGTATTAAAACCAAGAAAAACAGCCGACATGTGTTTCGTCACGCAGTGACTTCTTCAAGGCTGTAATTATATATGTATACAAATACATTCATTTATAACATGTTCTAAAGACAAACACTTTTTGTTATCACAATAGAGAATGTTAGTGCAATTTGGTGTCAAATCTCTAGGAAGGAAGAGAAACCCTGATTTTACCCTTGTGCAGAAATTGTTGTGTAGCTCATTCAACACATGCATTATGTGCAAAGAAGTGATTCTAACGAAACATCGGTGTTGGTATTAATTATGTGCTTCCCTACAAAAGATGGAGGAAGGAAAAATTGTCACTGACCCCATTGCATAAATGATAAAACAAGAGATGAACGTTGACCCTTCACCTAAAAAAGGGGGAATCAAGAGCTTAAGAGAGCGGGAAGCAAAAACATCCTTTTACTGACCTAGATTAACAGTCGAGTAGACATAGGATATGGAGTAATATTTGAAAGTCAAGACGCATTGTTGAAGCTACAAGGATACTAATAGGAAGAAGATGGTGTGGTTAGCAGTCTGACAGCCACAGTCTGTTTTTTTAGAAAAACCCGTTATTTCATATGTGAGCCCAAATTAGCTTACAGTTATTAAGGTACAGTCGATTTGCGTTCTAAGTGTTCCAAATGTGGCAAGTTGTCTAAAAATGGTCTTCCTATTCTTAATAGTAGGTGGCCTCCAGTTCGGGTACTATCCACCAGAGTTTGTCCTAGAGAAATATAGTAATGTTAAAAGCTATTCTACAGTGCAAGTCAGAGAGGGCCACATTCAGGGACCGTAATAAAGTAGATGTGTGACTTCCCACCTGTAATGCAGGATCTGTTGTATGTGATGTGAATCTCTCTCGACTAGTTCAAGCAAAGGGAGTCATAATAAGTCCCCTGCATCAAGAACCATATATTGCAAAAATCAGTGCCAAAAGTTTAATTTATTAGAGTATCATCATACGTCCCTGTCTTTATGTGGCCGTAAAAGAGCAAATATGCAACATAAAAGAAGTGTGTTTCCACCCCACGTTGCATAATTAGGATGGCACGTTCAAATTGTTAAAATGAATCACACCCGTAACATGAACGGATGACGTCATTATGTGCCCGCCGCAAACATGTTTTATCAGCCACAAATATGTCTATTCCTGCTTTCAAATAGGCCCAGATTAAATTTTTAGTATGCAAGCATAGTCTTGCTTATCCCAATTTTATGGCTTCACACAGGTCGCATTTTTTTTTTTAACTCTTTTGCTTTTTCACACAATGTTCCTCACGTGGCACACTGATTTGAGTAAAAAATGTCTTGGTGGGATGGTGAAACTTATGTGTACTATGGCTGCAAGACATTTTCTCATGGAGTAATTCTCCTGCAAGTACTTCACATGACTTTGTTTTGCACATAAGTAATGCCGGCAAGTTCAGTTTTCATGCAAGTTACCAACTAAGGGGCATATTCTCAAGGACTTATCGCCGATTTATCGGCACTTTAGCGCCGCAAAAGTGGCGATAGATTTATCGCCCTATTCTCAAGATGGTGCAAACTGCCGATATCGCCAGTTTTCCAGCGATAGCTGCCGCAAAAAACATCGCCACGGATGAGAGCGACAACTAACACTAATGATATGCAGAGTAGGCGTTCCCGTGCAAAAACACACGAAAACACCACTTCGCGATATTCTCAACGACCAGCCAGATCTGCGATGCGATCCAAAAACAGGCGATAAGGCGCGTTAGCAGCAGGGATTCAACGCCTGCCTTCTACTGGTGTTAAGCAGGACGACAACCTGCAGTATGAAAGGGAGCCCAGCCTAGAGCCACATCTGAAGACCAACAGATGCCATGGAGACAACGAACATGCAGCCTGGAGCCCCAAGAGGGCCACAACACCCACTGCAACCACCCCCCGGACCCTTCCCCCCAGGTCATGAAGTCCAGTAGTCAACGGTAGTGGAAAAACAGAACTTTATTACAAATACATAAACAACAAGATGAAAAGCTCAGCCAACGCGTACCATTCCCAACGGGGAACTTCACCAGGGCAACGTGTGGATCCAATAAACTGCAAATGCTGAGGGAACTCCCCAATACCATCCCATATCCCGAAATCAGTAGTCAGAAACCTGTTGGAGAAATGAGGACAATGGTCAAGCGTCCTCATAGTCACAAACGTAATCTGGTATAGTGTATTGGACTTGGACAAACCGGAATGCATTGAGGTATGATGAATGCAGTCCAAATACACTGTAACAGCAGTCCTTGTGCCCGTAACCTCCGCAGGAAAGAAAAGGAAGGTTACAACCACACAAACATCTGTTACGGCCTCATTACGCAGGATTCATCATACCTGTAAACATCACGGTTTGTATAATCCTGATACCCCTGCACCTTCACTTCCCCCATGCTGTGCATGAACAGCTGGAGACCATGCAAGGGAATTACGCCATAGCTGCCTTACCGCACGTGTCGGTGGCAATTGACTGTACACTTGTACCACGTGTGCCCCCTGCCGACCCTGCACACAATTACCGCTACAGAAAGCACACGCATTCCATCAATGTGCAGGCAATAGTGGACCACCCGGGACAGTTCACCAATGTCGTCGCCAACTTCACAGGCAGCGTGCATGATACATACATCTTCAGACAGTCCATCATCAACCAGCGCTTCCAGGATGGCACCTATGGCAATGCACTGCTCATTGGTAAGTACTAACTGAACACACCACACACCTCAACTCCACAATCACACAACACACAACTGTGGGAGAGCACACGTAACATAATCACATACAACATGCCAACCAACTTGCCCAACTACCGGACACAACAACACAAGTAACCGTGGTAACAGGGGCCAGACTTGTAGACAAACCATCCACAAAGGCAGAGCCCCTCTGCCACACAATTGCAGAATGTGGGGAGAGGTGGGAACCAAGAATGTGCGAAGGAGGCAAGTGACCCAGCAACAAGAAAGGACACAATGCCAAGTGTTGCGGAGATGTGCTGGACAGACTGCAGTATGCAGAGCACAGACATGTCCATGTGGACATCTACTGCTAGTGTTTGCAGTGTAGTGGACAGTGGACGCAAACAGGTTACCCCAGGCAGTGTGGAAGCCCTTGGACATGTAGCCATGTGGTCCCCCCCTGTAAGCCTGAGCGGAGTGGCCTTGGCAGGCGTATGTCGCAAATGAATACCCCGGGGCCCTGGGCGTGGTCCAGTTCCGGGATGGCCACCACAGTAACTACTGGTGTGTCTCTGTGTCCGCCATATCGTGACCATAGGCCTACACACACGTGCCCGACCACATTCAACGGCCGCATTCACACTGGAGACGAGGTGACTACGTCCCAAGCCAACCGGCGCACATCTCGTCAGCGCATGCATTGCTGTGTCTGCCAGGGCGGCGCCCCCCACCCAGCCACGAGGCCGCCACTGTGACCGGTGGTGCCTGCGCGATCCTGTGTGCCTGCTGCACCCCAGCCCTGGTCACCAGACTGGTCCGCCGCCCAGTGATGACTGCCCGCCCCTGAGCACCCAGGCCTCAATGCACACCTGCCGCCACCGGCGTGTCTCCAAGAGTGTCCTCCACGTGCCAGTGCAACCTCCTCAGCCGATGGCTGGATTCCGCGCCACAGGCCCTCAGCGCACCCTGCGGCACCGCACTGCGGAGTCATGTGTGTGCTGACTGCTGCCTGCGCGTACACTGCGGTCCAGCAGGGCTCACAAATCAAATCGAGTCCTGATATGGTGGACGCCGTATCGAGGCCAACGCATCATCGCAGGCTGCACACCCGCTCAGCTCTTCAGGTGGGCCTAACTCAGTGCAATGCAAGTCATCGCCACGTGGCGGTAGGCCCGTGCCGGACCCAGGCCATCGGGTGCCACCAACTCAGTACAACGCAAGTCATCGCCACGTGGCGGTAGGCCCGTGCCGGACCCAGGCCATCGGGTGCCACCAACTCAGTGCAACGCAAGTCACGGACCCTTTATGATTGTGTTCCGTGGATGAGGACGCCATCATGTCACCCCCGGCAGTGGGGGATGTGCTGTGGTGGGCCCCTTTTATTGGCAGGGTCACATGTCCCTTGATGCCTGTGCTGGATGGGTGTGGTGTGGGTGTAAACCAGCCCTCAGGCAGTGGCTGTGGCATGCTGACGACTAGACCAGTGACCAGCAGATCACTACAGGGAAGACCTGGGACATGCAGCTGTGTCGTCACCCCCTGTGAGCGTAAGCGGAGTGGGCTGGGCTGGCGTATGCCAGTCCAGCGTAGGGGTGTGAACAATGAGCCCGGGGCTCTGGGCGTGGTTCAGTTCTGGCCTGGACAAGGAATTAACCAATGCGTGTTTCTCCGTTGGGGTGTCTGCGCCACCCGGACCGCAATCGGAAATGTTGCACCCTGTGACCCAAGCCCCACAACATGTGCTAATTGGACGTGAGGGGGAATCAGTGACCCTACATTCATCCATACTATCCTACTTGAAGGATCATAGACATGACACGTCTGTGTGAATTTGAATGTTTTATTCACATTCAGTGGAGTGTTGCAGCTGGAGCAGTACAGGGTCATGCAAACCCCACTTTACATTGTTGCCCCGTGGAGGGCCAGCCAGAGTCCATTAGGGAAGGACAGATTCATCGGAAGAGGATGAGTTCAGTCCACAGTCTGATTGCTGTGTCATTGGTAACCAAACAGAATATGGCAGTCCATGTCGAGGTCCAAGGTGAGTGCCCCAGAGTGTATTGGGGGACAGTGGAAGGTGATGATGCAAAGGGCCGAACCAAGCTGAAACAGGCCATATGGCGGAGATGAATCCTACCGCTTTCTCATTACCACAACGGCAGTCTCATCCACATCATCGTCCTCTGATGTGTGATGTGCCTCACCTGTGGGTGGTGGTGTTTCGGCTGCAGCACTGTGGGGCACTGACACATCAGGGGCCGGAGGTGGATTGTCGTCCGCACTGTGGGGCACTGACACATCAGGGGGCGGAGATGTGGATGGTGTAGGAGCAGCAGCATTCATCTGCGCCAGGCCTTGTGGCAGCAATGCCATGATAAGGATCTGCAGGGCATGGAAGATCCCAGCTACATGTCGCTGATGTGCAGCCGTGGCAGCCATCCTTTCCGCATCTATCTGCACCATGTCCTCCATGAGCCTCCGCATGTGTCCCAACTCCCGGCTGAGATCGCTGGAGCCACTCTGACTAGACAGGTGTTCTTGTCTCCGAGTCATGACTCCAGCGATGTCAGCCATGGCTCGTTGGAGACCATGGAGCGGACTGTGGGTGTCCGTTAGGGACTGTAAGTGGTCCCCGATGGGACGTAGACACCCATGGATGGCATCTAGTTTGGCTGCCATGAGGTCGAACCCCACCCGCACCTGCTCAGCCATCTCCTTCTGGCCCTCCAACACACGGCGTTGTGCTGGAGGGGCGTGGCTTGGATGGCAGAGCCGATGGCTGCTTGATCCCGTCCTTCTGTTTCGAGCGGAGAGGAAATGCACGAATTCCGGAGGTACAGCGGTCGACAGCACACTGGACCGTCAGGATTCGTCGTGTGAAGAAGCTCTGCTCCTGTGGGTGCTGTCGTGATGACCATGGTGTGCTGGCTTAAAAGTAATCACCGTTGAAAACTTAACCGAGTGTGACTCGTGAAGCACAAAATGGCGGATTACAAGCGACGGCTTTTCGGATCTGTTTGAAGGCTATTAATGACCCGGACTACCTGCTAAGGCACCCGACCTACAATTGTTTGATCTGGCACTCCTTCCGTTCAGGCATTCACACCATTTTAGCCAATTTTCAAGCTTGCGGTGTTTGTTTCGTTTTGCGGCCTGACCCTAAAATGGTAGATGCGAGCGCAACGCAGTGTATGCCGTTCTGATCGCGTTGGTGATGGGGAGAGAAGGCTGAGTGTTTCCACAAGCAAGGTGGATGCTGTGCGAGTAATCAGGGGGAAGCGCTGCTTGAAGAGACAGTTTTTCATTCTCGGGGGAATGTTTTTGCAGAGTGCCTTACCCTAAAATGGCGATTTTGTGACAACGTGGGAGATATAATTTTCCCGATGGTGCCAAGCGCTAAAGGATAAGCGAGAAGGCATTTGCTCGTGGGACAGCATCTGATTTATATGAGGAGCACTTTATTGTGAGCCCAATTTCACCTCCATGACATGTTGTCACTGATGGCTGTTCCTAAGACGGTGTTGGAAGTTCAGCGCTAAGTAGTATTGAGGGGTCACCTCGCTTTAAACTTGCTTCTCTTTCAAGTAGCGCTGCTTTATTTATCTCCTGTTGCAAAAGGGATCTGTGTATGCTCTCCTTCACAGCCAGCCTTGTGCGACCCAACTATCAACCCGAATAAGAGGTGCTTCTTGTGGATAGTAGGATTTTTGCTTCTGCTGTGAATTTAGTGCGGTCATCTAGGGAAAATGGACGATCAGGGTTGATAAGGAAACTATTATTAATATGCTGAACATTGCAGATTTGATGCAAGTACAATGAAACACAGTGCCAGCGCTTGTGCCAAATGAGGAGAGTGTGGTTTATTCAACAAAACTGTTTGCCACTAGGTAGCCCCCACTGAATACAGTTTGTTGCTGATCAAGGGTTCTAGGCTGCACCGTTCAGTAGAATATTTCATTAATACTTCACGCTGATATCGACTCGGGTGCTTATATTCTCAAACTGTACAGGATCTTTCCCAGTTGTGCACAATGGCAGAAAAGGAGTCCAGGATTCAGTATAAAAAGAATAAGGGAGAATCATCACTTTCTGACTCCCCCATCAAAGCTAAAGCGGACATTAACAGCACCATGGACATGATCCTTAAAAAATTAGCGGAGGTCCACGAAAAAGCTAAATCCACTAAGCAGAATACGGACACAATGCAGCTAGAACTAACTGCCATAAGGGCGGATATGAGCACGATTAACTCTAAATTAGAAGCCGCCGAACAAAGAATTAGCGATGTTGAAGATGTCTCTTTTAAGTCATGCAAAGAATTGAAGTCACTTAGGGATCTGACATCCAATCTTAAGAGACAATCAGCCGAGCTTGAAGATAGAAATAGGAGGGGCAATATCAGAATTTTAGGTGTTCCGGAAGGATCAGAAGATGCCGCGGGATCGTGCCTTGCTTTCTTGGAAGACTGGATACCTCAGCTCACAGGCTTAAAATTCGCTAATCCTCTAGAGCTTGATCGTGCACATAGAATACCAACTTTTAATACTGCTTCACGGCAAACAGCACGCCCTATCATCTGTAGACCACTGAGGTTCCAACACGCTGAAGCGATCCTCAACTATGCCCGTAAAACTCAACAGCTCAATTGGAATGGCCACAAAATAATCTTCACGCAGGACTACTCTAAACCTACTGTGGATATAAGGAAGGGCTTCCTTGGCTTACGAGACAAACTAAGAGATAAGAATATCCAGTTTTCCTTTGTTGGTCCAACCAAATTTAGAATCATAGCCAACGGTCGTCATCACTACTTCACGGACCCTGTGGACTTGGCGAACTTTCTTGAAGGCCCACCCACTCAAGACTTGGATTCTTCTCAGTCCTCCTCCAACAAGAGGAAATCATAATACATACAAGCCTTATTTCTCTCTGTTTACAAGTTTAGTGTTCCCTTGGGATCTTGATAGGTGCTGCATTAAATACTCTAACCGCACTGAATATTTCTATTTACACTATGTGAGTATAGCTGGGATTTTTCCTTCCCTTGGTAATAATCTAGCTCATGTTTTATTTTGTTTATATAAAGCAATTCGCTATGATGTTTACAATATCCTCTGGAAATATTTACATTGTTAGTTTAAGTAACTCTCCGTTCGACAGTGGGACGCTCCTGCCGTCGCACCTCCTATATTCAAGGTTTGCAGGGAAGGGTGGGGAGGGAGGGGCGTGTGGGGCGGTTGGGGGGGAATTCCCGGAATATGAGGAATGTTACTAGGTGTGCAATGTTTTGTTTCTTGGGTTTTCCCTTTTGTTTTTTACTATTTTGTTCTTTCTCTTTTCTTCTGTTCTCTATCTCTTTTCTTTTATGCTGGGCTGTTCCTCGGCCCTATTAGACAAGAGTACCTTTGTGCTACTTCATACATAATTATGGTTGGCATTTATAGTTTCTTTCTTGCCACGACTGGTTATATTTATGCAGTGATTAAGTTTTACGAAAATGTTTCAGTGTTTATTGTGGAAGTCAGTACCTATTCTATAATGCATGTGTTTAGTACACCTTGTTATCAATTGTATATATGATGGCACAACCTAGATCATGTAATATAGCAGAAGATCTCAATATAATATCATTAAATGTTAAAGGGCTCAATCACCCAATTAAACGTCGAAAAATATTTGATTATTTAGCTAAAACCAAAGGGGATATCATTTTATTACAAGAGACAAAATTATCTAAAGAAGATGCTACTTTTATTAAACATAACTGGATTTCACAGATTGCTTGCTCACCGGCGGATCATAAAAGGAAGGGGGTGATCACCTTGATAGCTAAAAAAGCAAATGTTTAGTTAGAATCACAAACTCATGACAGTGATGGTAGGCTATTAGTCACACACCTAAGGAAAGGAGAAGACCTTATACATGTGGTAAACATATATGGCCCCAACACAGATGATCCAGTCTTTTGGGAGGGGATATCAAAAACTATAGATGATCTTCCTCAGGAGGATCTTATCATAGTTGGTGGAGATTTTAATATTCCGTTAGATCCGATAATCGACAGACAATCTGACTGCAAATACCACCCCACCAGATCGCATGCCATAATTCACACTATATGTTCTAAATTTAATCTCAACGATGCCTGGCGCCTTCAACACCCGGATTCCAGAGACTACACTTTTTACTCCGCTCCACATAATTCATATACTAGAATTGATTACATTCTCATTTCAGGCTCATTCATGCATTTAATTGAACACTCAGATATATCTCCTAAGCTGATGTCGGATCATTCGTGCATTAGTGTTAAATTGGCTGGCAGTCATAATGATCCTTCGCCAAAAAGTTGGCGCTTCAATAATGATGCCTTATCAGACCCTGAGGACAAAAAGAAAATTGAAGAGGCTATTATAGATTATCTTAAGCATAATGACACTTCTGAAACTAACATTAATACTCTATGGGATGCTTTGAAAGCCACCATTAGGGGAATAATTATTGAAATTAAACCGAAAATAAACAAACATATTAATGCTCAATTAGTTAAATTAGAACTCAAAATCAAAACCCTGGAGTCCGCCCATGCCAGTTCTTTAAAAGATAAGTCTATCCTCACATCTCTAACGCAAAAGAAATATGAATATAACAAAATCTTGAGCGAACGGGGGGAGTATGGGTAAACAAATTTAAAGCCCTTAATCTTTGCAAAGCCAATAAGGCAGGCAAATTATTCGCGTCATATCTTAAGCACAAACAGAACCAGAACGTTATCTCTCCATCAAGAATGTCAGTGATCGTATACGCACAAAAAAGAAAGATATTCTAAACACCTTTAAATCCTTCTACGAGGATTTATATAAAAAGGGTCAGGAACTTAACTCAGAGAATTGCACCCAATACTTGAATAGACTTAGATTGCCCCAATTGACTGAAACAGATAAACTAGCGCTAGGAAGACCAATCAGTGAAGCGGAGGTCACAAATTCGATAAAAACCTTGAAAGATAGTAAAGGCCCGGGCCCAGACGGTTTCACAGCCATTTTTTATAAAACCTTCTCAGACCAACTACAACCGACCATGCTGAGAGTTTTTAATAAAATAGCTAGTGAAGGGCGTACAACGGATTCCATGACAGAAGCCAACATAGTTGTCATACCTAAAGAAGGAAAAGATCCTCTACTCCCAAAGAATTATAGACCAATATCCCTCATCAATGTTGATTGTAAAATCTATTAAAAAATCTTAGCTACAAGACTTAACACTGTTCTGCCACATTTAATAAGTAACTCTCAAGTAGGTTTCCTGAAAAGTCGAATGTCTAACGATAACACTCGATTGCTATGTCATGTTTTAGAATATGCTGCTTTTAAACCAGATCCGGCTATCGCTATTACATTGGATGCAGAAAAGGCCTTTGATAGAGTCTCTTGGGCCTTTTTAAAACAATGTATGCATACATTTAATTTAGGAGAATCATATATAAAAATGGTAATGTCCCTTTACGTATCGCCATCGGCTCGTATTGCGATTAATGGATCTCTTTCGGAGTCTTTTACTCTTCAACAAGGCACTAGACAGGGTTGCCCCCCTGTCTCCATCTTTGTTTTTGCTGGCGTTGGAACCGTTAATTCAGGATATTAAGATGAATTCGGATATAAAGGGGGTAAGCTTTAAAGATATTTAGGTTAAATTAGCTGCCTATGCGGATGAAATCCTGATTATGACTGAAAATCCGGGTCCTTCAATTACTGCTTTGATGGATACGATTGCAGAATACTCCGTACACTCAGGGTATAAACTTAATAGAGACAAATCTGAAGTGAAACCCTTAAATGTGCACTGCACCAAAGACGTTTTAGGTAATTCGGGACTGGCATGGCAATCGGGATATATAAAATATTTAGGGATCGAATTTGGTTGTACTATTATTGATACCCTGCATCACAACGAAAAGGTAACTTTGGGAAAGATCACAAAACTTTTGGATTCCTGGTCTCCAAAATTTATAACATGGTGGGGAAGGGAAGAAACCATAAAAATGATGATTACACCTTTGGTTAATTATCTTATAAACATGCTCCCACTTCTCTTGACAGAGGATTTTCCCCATAAACTAGATATCCTCCTTACAAAGTTTTTATGGCGTTGCAAAAATGCTCGAATTATTATAAAAAAATTGAGACTTGACAAATCTAGCGGATTTTAAATTATATCAATCAGCGTTTCTGGCAAAGCAGGGTTCTTATTGGATCTCGCCCCCTGCCCACTATAATCCGGTGTGGTTAGATGTAGAAAAATCCATTCTTGATGATATTAATCCTCTGGCATTACTCCCCTCTAACTAGCTCTATCCAAACAGATCTAAATCTATTTTCAAAAAAACCAAATTGGCACTTCTGCTGATAGACAAGAAATTAGACGTAAGTATTAGGGGATCTAAAATGGAATCTTTATGGCTAAACCGTAGAGTATTATACAAAGGAAAAAGCTTACACTTTGATGATTGGATCAATCAGGGTATCATCTTCCCTTATCAGCTGGAACATTCTTTGTACCCCGTGACGTTTGTAGATTTTCAAACCAGTTATAAATTAGACAACATCGAATTTTATAATTTTTTAAAAGTAAGAGCGGCTATAACTAAAGCCAAATTTCATAATGTGCTTCCATCCTTACCTATGTTTGTGGCACAGATTAATAAACTAGGCCACCAAGTGTCACATATATACAAGCTTCTCCGCCCTAAAACTTCCAAACTCAATGATAATCTTGTTACCTTTTGGGAGTCGCACTCTACCGACCCGATACCCGATTCTTTATGGCCACAAGTGTGGAAATCAACAGCAAGCAATAAAATATCTCCAGTATTATCTGAAACTAAATATTGGCTTATGTACATGGCATTTTGGACCCCAGCTCGATTAAACTCTCTTTGTATTCGTGATGATCCATTGTGCTGGAACTGTAAAGAGGAAACTGGTGATTTAGCCCATCTTATCTTATATTGTAAGACCGTGTTGTCCTTTTGGGACAAGGTTTTTGGCTTTCTTTCTAAAGTATTCGACTGTGAGTTGAAAAGAGAGTTTTCTGCACTAACTACTGGTTTCTTAATGATTGATTCATGTAATGATACGGACAAAACCCTTCTGGATCTTTTACTTACGTCAGAAGTGAAGATGGTACTTAATAATTGGAAAGACACACACAAGACCTCATATAAAGGATGGATGAACTGGGTTATTCATCTTAGGGGTGCAGACAATATTGCGCTTCAGAGCTCTCCATGGAAACCCTCGATTAGATCATTGTGGAATTCCTTGGACTTTTACTTCAATACACACAAACCTCCGTGAACATTTATGCTCAATTTATATTCGCTGTAATATTAATTCGGTAATACTTGATGATCTGTTCCTCATTATTTTTTTGTTGTTGTGTGTTTACAGTGTACTTCTCAACAGATGTATGTTTATGCTATTAATCCCTTAATATAGGTTCTCTCTTGGGGTTTATTATCCAGCTTCTTTCTCTTTCTTTTCTTTATCTCTGTTTGTTTCTTCTTTTTTTTCAAGGGCTTTTTATTTTTCTTTCTTCCACTTTTGGTTAACATATGGTTTAGAATACTAATTTTGGTGTATTGCAAAATTTTATGCGATGATAGCTTGTAACTTTGGCACAAATGTTCAGTTTATACATTATTCCAAACTTGTCATTTTTGGTCATTGTTGTTTATTGTGAAAATTCAATAAAGTATTTGAAATTAAAAAAAAGAAATGCCATGTGTTGCTCGTGGGGATCCTGGGAGACAGGCGGGGTGGTGGGTGCTTCCTGCTGTGTGGTCTGTGCCGGGGGTGGGGTCTCCTCGATGCAGCTGGGCTGCCCTGCTCCTGGGGGTGGGGTGCTGAGGGTGTCCATGAGCTCTTGGAGGGCGTCAGTGTCGAAGGTGTGGAGGTCCTCTTCATCATCAGTGAAGAGATGTTGGGTCTGCTCTGCAGGAGGTGTTGATTCTCCCTCTGCAATGTGAAGGGGAGATGCAGTTTAACAGTGTGTTCCATGTATGTTCACGCATTAGCCAAGTTTCCAAACAGACTGCATGACAATGTACATTGTGACTGTTTAGGAGGAGCTGCCTATTTGAAGCGGGACAGTGGAAATGTGTGCATCATCAGGGATGTGGGGTTGTACTTGTCCATTATCATGTCACAGTTTCCTGCTATGCCAAATGTGATTGGCCAGTTTCTACACACAAGCGGCAGCAGTTGTGTCCTCTGTTCTGTTGTAAATGTGTTGCAGTTTGTACCACATTGTTGTCAATGTTGATGTGCTCTGATTCTTGTGTGTGTGTGCTGCATTGTGGGAGAGTCGCCCCTGCAGCTCAGACTTTGCTTGGCCTTCTCCCTTTCAGGCGGTGTGCCTTTGACTCCTGTGCTTATGCAGTGCTGTGATGTTGCATACTTGGGTAAATTAGGCTCTTGGTGGGAGTTGGGGGTTTGGGCATGTGTTGTCCGCAGATATCTTGTTGCCATCAGGGATTGTTTGTGCACGTGGATGTGTCAGTGTGTGACCTGCTCCTTTCCGGATGTGGACCACACTCAGCCACCTCGGTGTCGTGGGGTGCAACATGTAATGATGAGTGGCCTGCAGACATGCTCATCGTTATGCAGTGTCACTTGTATTGTCAGTGGGGCTCACGGATCCGCAGCTTTGCTGGGTTCAGCACATGTGCATGGGTTTGTTGTGAGATTGGTGATGTGCGGGGAGGGCCCCCTCTGGGCACATTGTGGACGGGGGACTACTTGCTGTTTCTATGTGTGCTGCAGTATGGCAAGGAGATCAGGGACATGATCCAGAGTCATTGTGGTTGTGCATTGTGCTATACTTCATTGTGCATGTGTGCCATTGTGCCCATCTCCCCCCGTCCCCCCAGTCCCTGGTGGTTACTCACCCTGTTGCAGTTGTGTCAGGTCATGTTGAGCAGTGTCCGGTCCCCCGACTCCTGCCACCGTCTCCCCACTGATGACTGTGGACACCATTTCATCCATCTCATCCAGCTCCTCCTGTGGCGCTGGACTCCCACCTCCAGTCTGCATTGCTGCTTTGCGGTTGTTTGCGAGTTTCAGCTTGGTTTTGCGCTTCACATCATTCCAGCGCCTCTTGAGCTCTTCCATTGTCCTCCTCAGCACTCCGACTGCATTCACCTTGTCCAGGATGGACTGCCATATAGTATTTTTAGTTGCCAATGACACAGTGGTGGTGACGAACAGTTGTTGATGGTGTTCTACCACCTCCGTAATCAGGATCCTGTTTTCCTGCGGACTGAACCGCGTCTTCCTCTTCTTCTTCTCCTTGCCCTTCCCTGACCCCGAGGTCCCAGGCTGGTCCTCCGTGGGGCTTGTGGGGTTCGGGTTATCCTCTGTACTTGCTCCGGCTACCTCCATTGTGCTTCGCAGTTGTTATGTTTTTTTTATTTTTTATTTGCAGCTTTTATGGTGATTTTTCCCGCCTGATGTGGGAATTGCAAGCCTGGCGCTGCTTGTGGTCGATTTTTCTATCGCGGTTCGGCCCATCGCAACTTTTTTCACGTTCGGGTTTCCTTTTTTATCGCCGTCGCGGTAGTTGTATCGCGGACATTTGACGCATTATCGGGAAACTATCGCGTGTTACCGCCGTGTTGAGAATGAGACGTTAACACAGAGTTATTTTCCCGCAATGGACCGCGATATGAGAAATTGCGTTAACCTATTTTGGCGATGATTATCGCACGTTCTTGAGAATATCCCCCTAAGTGTACTTAGTGTAATTCACGTTAAATACACAATTCTGTGTCACTTTTGTGAAAATAATGCATACAATGTAAGGGAGAAAATGAAATTTCGCAAGACGTGCTGGAATAAACATTTGCCTAGATCTAGAGAATGCAGAAAGTGTCCAATTGTCTAAAATAAAAAAAGGATACTTATTGTTGGATGGGTTTTTCACATTTCCACTAATATTGTCATTGAATGTAAAACTTCCACAGTGTACATCTTAATCCAAAAGCAAAATGTTACAAGTGCAGTAGATAACCTTATTGTACACTATCGTCAATCCAGCATTGGAAATGACTACAGGTTAAAGTACAAATCCTTCAAAAAGTACGTGCAAGGCAAATTTGAAACAGCATAAGAAGATCAGATCTGCATGAAATTGAGAACTTTGCAAAAATAAAAAAAATAAAAAGGGGCAGTTTTAGCAGCATTTTGCAGTAGTGGTTAACCCTTCCACCTGCTGCTCAGGCCCTGTTGGGGCAGCATTTAAACTATTTATTGTTGGCAGCACTCTACTTGGAGCCCCCAGACATTACTAGGGGGCCGATTCCGATTCAGGCCGGAAATCTCCCCGACCGAGCCGGACCCGGAGACATTTCCGACCGAATCGGACCCTAGCAGTCCGACCGAACGAGTACGATGCGCACGTATGCTATCGGACTCGATTCGGTCGGACTCCCATTGAAGTCAATGGGAGCCAGTCGTACGACGCGTACACGGGCTCCCATTGACTCAATGGGCACGACGCAAACAAGGGCGCCCCCTACAGCGTGTTCGCGTCGATGCGGGTCGCACCGTACATGCACGTGTGCGACTCGCATGCCTACGCTTCCAGGGGGGTCCGACACGGACCCCCAAAGTGCGGCTCCGACAGCTCCTTGGAGCCGGGCTGCGTGAGTCGGTCGGAGCGGTCGAGGTGCGCATCGTACTTACCCAGCCGTGGAACGTCTCCATTGCGAGGTGCGCATCGTCCCCGTGTGAGTCGGTCGGAGCGGTCGGGTCCTGCGAACGAGTCGGTCGGAGATTTCGCGAGCGCACGCATCATACTCGCTCGCTCGCCCGGACGCACGTACGACTCGGTCGGGAAATAGGGCTCCGAATCGGATCCGGTTAAGCCGAATCCGATTCGGTGCCCTACCGGCCGAGATCGGAATCGGCCCCACAGTGTCCTCCTTAAAGGCAGAGCTTCACTCCTCCCAGCACTCTCCTGCCTGACCCTTGCTTCTCTCTCGGTTCCCTGCCAGGGCATCTTTCCTAACCATCTCCCTCAATGCACTTTTACCTTATTAGAGTATATATAAGTAATTTCTCCATTTCCAATAGAAACATATCATTATTTACAAATTCATGAGGTACAAATGGAGATGCCAGCACAATGTAGGTTGATCTCAAGGTGGGCACTGTTTGCCCCCATAATGCCTATTAAGAGAAAACTCAAAAGAGGCATTTGGGGATTATAAATTAGATACAATGCACAACGTACTCAATAATGATAGTGAATTACACTATTTTCTGTAATGAGATTCTTCTCTAAAACTAACATCAAAGAAAGAAAGATCCTTTCAACAAAAAAAATTACTGAAGAAATAGAGACATATGATGTTTGAAAAAATGTAGACATGTAGTTCAAGCATGAATAATGCAAGTGGGGATTAGCACACTGGTAAAACTCATTTGGAACTATTGAAAATCATAACCTGATGAACGTACAAGATAAATAGTATGTCGAGTTTTTCAAATTTAGTGACATAAAAAAAAACATTGAGCATGCTCGACTCACCACAATGTAGCAAGTTGCCAAGATGATGTATAGGAATCCGTGGTGGCATTTACACAAGGGCATTTGCCTTCCAGAGAGATTGTTTTCGATAAGCGTTGATACCCGGGGTTTCCAGTGACACAAAATGTTGCAAAGATTTTATTCAGTACCCACAAAAAGATTGTTTTAAAAAAATTCTTTCGTCTTTTGCAAAGTCATAAGGGTTCTTGTGCAATCCACTTAGTCTATCATAAAAAATCTAAATAGCTAAATGCGATTAAGGGCCTTATCTAAAGTTTGGTTGACACGATACTCGGTCACAAATGTGGCGGATATCCTGTCAGCCGTGTTACAAGTGCATTATGGCCTACAGCACTTGCAATATGGCCGGCAAGATATCGGTCATGTTTTGACAGAGTCCCATCAGCCAAACTCTAAATAAGGTAATAAGTCAGCTTACTTTGAAATTTTTAACTTATGCCTGCACCGGTTAAGCAAATTCTTTGAACTGTATGGTATAAATAAAAACAAAAAATAAACTAGGTACCATATTTATGACCTGGTTTGCATCGCTTTTGCATCATGCAACATGCAGCAAGAGCAACGCAAATCTTAAGTCAGATTTTTGAAGCCATGCTAAGCTCTAAAAATATGGAGTAACGCAACACAGCCCAAATCACTGCATTGCATTACTCTGCCCTGGGCAGGGGTTTAATGGGCGCTGTGTGGGTGTTCCCACGCAACTCCCATGTTTTCTGATGCATTCCCAGATTCTTGTAAACCTGGAAATGCACCAAAAATATACGCCTCCCCAGGAGAAGCGTAACGAGGAGAAATATCTTTAGTTCTTCCTGCTTTTTCCTCTTTGTATGTGTGCTGCATTCTGCACACATAACAGGATAACACAAAAACAGGACATTTGTCTAGCACTACTTATCAGTTGTTTCAAAGTGGTTTAGGGAACTGTGATGGCAGGGGGAGTTTGAATGAGTCCTGTTCTTGATTCTGACGTCGCACACTCTTTGCCTTCCACGACCGGGAGCGGTGTTAATCCCTAACTGATTTTGGTACTCCGTGCTGAACCTGTTTCTGAAAGAATATTTAAATGACTATTTCAATTTAAACATGTAGAACCCATTAGGTCTCACAATAATGACAGACAGGGTAGGTTTAAACCTTAAAGGTTTATTTTCAGATTTGAAGTAATTCAGAAATCAAGCAATATAGCCACATCAATTTCATAGTGCAAAGCTCAGTTAGAATACAAAATCCATCAGAGAATTTAGTAAAGTTCAGATCAGTAGAATATAAAGCATGGAATGAGGTAGGACATTGACATGGATTTGCCTCCTAGGCTCAGGAAAAAGGAGTCTCCTGCATCCAAAAAGAGCATACGTTTATAGGTTTTTAGACAGAGGATTTCATACATTAAGCATGGCTATACATGGTAAAATACATTTTGAAAGTCTCCCATAATTCTACAACATGGAGCTTCTCACAAATACCACCTGTACTAGAACAAATATTGTTACATTGTAAGTGAAACCTTGAACATCTGCTGGGATGACATTTTAACGTTGTTGTGAAGGTACCTGTCTTGCCCATAAAGATACTTTCAAACATTACTGTACTATTGTTAGACTTGGCATCTTTTGGCGTGTTTCCCCTGACTTTTTGCTTTCTGACCTCCCGGTTTTGACTCTGTTTTTGCTGGGTTAGTGTCTCTGCGCACTTTCTCACTGCTGTTCAGTGTTAAAGTGCAAGTGCTCCTGTTGTAAATTGTTATTATGTATTGGTGTTTCCATGATTGGTTGATTTGATTTACTAGTCAGTACCTAGTACAGTACACCGTGTGTGCCCAGGGCCTGTAAATCAAATGCTGCTAGTGGGCTTGCGTTATAGCTAAGAAGGGGTTTGGCCACAGGCGGCTGGACAGGGCCTAATAATAATACAGAAGACGAGTGTTCAAGCCGTCACGTTTAAATGTTGTTAAAGTAGTTTAACATACTACAGACCATAAACTCAATTAGTCTGGACTTTATGCATTTATTTGCTATGTCATTCACTTTTTTCAGAAACTTAGATCCACATTATTACTTGAGTCAGGCACAAGTGGATACGTATGAATTAGTGCACGTTATAGCAATGCATGTGACAAAACGTAAATAAACAAAGAAACATAAATCAACATTGTGGTTTGACAAGGCAATGAAAAAATTGCAAGCAACAATAAACAACAGAGGTTGTATACATTAAAAACCAGTCTAGATTTACAATACAATAGCAGCAACTGGACAATCTTTAACCTCTTCCGTGCTCATGACGGCCCCCGGCCGTCATGAGTCACGGTGGGCGTGTGCTCGGGACGCGCGGGGGCCGTCTGAGACACGCCCAGTCTTTACAACGCCCAGCACCTGGGTGGAATCGGCCGCGAAGCGGTTAACAGCCAGTAGACAACTCAGAGCACCAGTGTATGGTGGTGCAGGTTCCCTTTGAATGGGGGGGTCTCAGGTCCCTTGAGGGTGGTTGTGAGCCCTACCATTCCTGTAGATTGTCTGCTAGGTAACGACCTGGAGCAGTCCATGTGGAAGGATGTCGAGCTCAGGTCTCACTTGGAGATGCTTGGGTTGCCAGAGTGGGCATGCGTGTCCACTCGGTCAATGGCGGCCAGAAAGGGTGATCAGAAGGACCTGGAGCCTGAAACAGTGGCCAAGGTCCCTGCCAAGAGAAAGGGCAGGGGGCGCGGGAAACCGGCCCCTGAAGTTCCCACGGACCGGGAGGAGGCTGACCTTGAGGGGGATGCCCCGGCAACTACAGGGGAGCAGGTAGCTGAACTGGGGGACATCTCTGGGCTGACCCATTGGCAGCAAGAAGGTGGTCCCACCAGGGAAGAATTCTGCAGGGAGCAAAAAGAATGCCCTTCTCTGGAGGGTCTGCCGCAGCAGGCTGCAGACCAGGCAGCTGGTTATCAGTCTGGATTACATTGGATCCACTGGGAGAATGGTCTCATGTATAGCGAGCCTAAGGTTGCTGAGCCTGGGTCAGCCTGTGTGCTGGTGGTACCCCAGCGCTTCAGGACCTTCCTACTGGGTCTGGCTCATGCCGTGCCTTTGGCAGGACATTTGGGGCGGGACACGACCTTTGTCAGGCTTGTCACCCACTTCTTCTGGCCCCAAATGCGAAGGCAGTGAGATGGGCATTGCAGGTCTTGCCAAACTTGTCAGGCAAGTGGTAATAGTGGGAGGAAGGTCAAAGCTCCTCTCCAACCTTTTCCAGTTGTTGGAACCCCTTTTGAAAGGGTAGGGATGGACATTGTGGGGCCACTGGATCCCAAGACAGCCAAGGGCAACAAGTACATCCTGGTGTTGGTGGACCATGCCACCCGGTACCTGGAGGTAATCCCTCTCAGGAGAACGACGCCGCCAGTGGTGGGCCAGGCGTTAATGGGGATCTTTTCCCGCATGGGTTTCCCCAGAGAGGTGGTTTCTGACTGTGGAACCATTTTTCATATCGAAGTATATGACATCCCTGTGGAAGGAGTGTGGTGTAACCTACAAGTTCACCACTCCTTACCACCCACAAGGTAAAGCTCTGGAGAAAAGATTCAACCAGACCTTGAAGGGCATGATTAAGGGTCTAACAGAACCCATGAGGCGTAAGTGGGACGTCCTCTTGCCATGCCTTCTCTTTGCATACAGGGAGGTTCCTCAGAAGTCTCTTGGGTTCAGTCCCTTTGAGCTTCTGTATGGCCACCCTGTGAGAGGACCTCTGAGTTTAGTGAAGGAAGGCTGGGAGGCAGCTCCCAGGAAAACTCCCCAGGATGTGTTTAGTTACATGCTGGCCTTCAGAAACCAAACTGCCGGCTGCAGGAAACCTGCTCAGGCGAACCTGGAAGCAAGCCGGGAAGAAATGAAAAAGTGGTATGACCAGAATGCCACTCTGGTCGAATTTCAACCTGGGCAAAAAGTGTGGGTCATGGCCCCAGTGGAACCTTGTGCCTTGCAGGACAAGTGGACTGGGCCTTTTGAGGTGGTGGAGCGCAAAAGTGATGTCACCTACCTGGTGAATTTGCAGACTCCCAAGAACCCTTTGAGGGTCCTCCACGTGAATCGCCTCAAGCCCCACTTCGAAAGGTCCGAAGTGAGCATGCTCTTGGCGACAGATGATGGGGTGGAAGAGGAGAGTGAACCTCTCCCTGACCTCCTGTCCACCAAGGAGCACGATGGGTCAGTGGAAGGTGTAATCCTCTCCCCTACACTGACCCCAGAGCAGCAGAGTGACTGTCACCAGTTGTTGGGACAGTTTGCCCCACTGTTCTCTCTGACCCCAGGTGTTACTCACTGGTGTACCCATCACATGGACACTGGTGACAGCCCTCCTGTAAAACACAAGATTTCCAGGTTGACTGACTGGGTCAGGGCCAGCATCAAAGTGGAGGTCTCTAAGATGTTGGCGTTAGGGGTGATCGAGTCCTCCAACAGTCCTTGGGCCAGCACAGTTGTGCTTTCACTGTGTTACTGTTGGTTAAGTGCAAATGCTTTATACACTGCCTCTAAGATAAGCCTGACTGCTCGTGCGAAGCTACCAAGGGGGTGAGCAGGGGTTATTTTAGGAGTGTAACTCCCTTCTCCTGATTAGAAGGAAGGGTCCCTACTTGGACAAAGGTGCAAACCCTTGCGAACTAGAGACCCCCATTTCTAACAACTTTGAAAATAGGAGTGTGCTTACTTACAGTAAACATCACAATCAAAATGGAGTGCGAGGCCTAAGAGTTTTATGTTAGCTAGAGTTCGGTTTTTCACTAGTGTAATGCGTTAAAATTGAAAAACAACGTCATCAATTTCTAGCCGGGAATGATGGCAAGGGCCATGTGCAAATCTTGACAACTCGATCACGGTGGGTACATGTGCCATAAGACATCAAGAAAAGATGGGGTTTCAGGCCTCTTAAGAATCTCAGGATCTCTTCTTCCAATCTGTGATGAAAGGGAGCTTCTGAGGGTAGAGTTGTGACTGTGGAGGTGTCGTCCCTAGATGAACTGTATTTCACAGAAGGAAGGACAAGCAAGTTCTGAGAGGCAGGCCTTAAGCTTCTGAGTGACTGCTACATCTGGAACAGTATGCATGTGTAAGGAGAGGTCCTACTTGCCTTGCCTTGTGGATGATGCACAATGTTTTAAAACTGGGATTGCTCTCTGACCAGCCTCCAGTGTAGGGAAACAGCCATTACAACGTGGCTGTTTCCACGCATAGACTTTACCATGCATGCATTTTACAGCGCATGCACCATTACCATGCATAGCCTTTACCATGCATGTCTTTACAACGAATTACGTTGTACAGGTATGTATGTTAAAGTTATATGTGTGGTAAGGGTGTGCACTGTTATCACGCATAGCCTTAACCATGCATGCCTTTACAACAATATTCGTTGTACAGGTATGTATGGTAAAGGTATATGTGTACTAAGGGTGGTGAAGGCTATCAGCATTGTTAGAGGAAACGGAGAGACCCTTCCGCTTCCTCTTTACGACGTGAGCCGCGCCTCAGAAGAGTTGACGTCGTGGAGAGGTAAGGGGGATTGTGCCTGGGGCAGGGGGTTACGAGTTTACAAATTAATCAATTTTTTTAGGGGAGGAGACGCGCAGGGGACTGCTTTTAGGGCTCAGGGGAGGGGTAGTTTTTAGAAGGGCTTGGGGTCATGGGGGGGAGTCGCACAGGGGTCCGCATTTAGGGCTCAGGAGAGGAGAAGTTTTTAGAAGGGCTGGGAGCAGTGGGGGCACAAGGGACCGGTTTTAGGACCCAGGGCAGGAGTCACCTTTACCAAGAATTTGACTTTAACATTCATGCTTTGGCAACAAATTTGTTATAAAGGTATGCGTGGTAAAGGCATATTCATGGTAAAGGTTATGCGTGGTAAAGTCATTCGCGTTGTAACACATGCGTGGTAAAGGCATGCGTTGCAACGGAATGCATTGTAATGTCATACAACCTCCAGTGTAGAGTTGTTAAAATTGTGGTGTTATGTTATGCTATACGATATGTTGAGAGTAAACTAGCACCAAAGATTCATGGCTCTATCAATATAGCACACCACTGATATTGAGGGTAGCCAAAACTATGAGGCTGTAGAGGCATATTTTTAACTTTTTCGTGAAAACTAGTGATGAGGATTGGGCACGGCGATGAACTTGTTGGTAGGTCAATAATCTGGCAATTGCAACAGAGATGGCCCGAGCGGACCTTATATGTTGTGGGAATATGCAATGCAAAAAGGTTAGAAGATGTTAAAAAATGGTAGGGCATATGCCACTTATTTTTGGATGTGAGGAATGAGACATGTGGTTCATGAGGGGGTGAGATTCATGTGGTGTAGCCCTACAATGCATGCAACTGTCCTCGTCTGTTGATAGGCTGTCATTTTCACCATCAACCTAGTGGAGATGACATTCCAATAATCCAGTTTTGAATTAACCACCTGAAAGAGCAGTGTGACTAAGCAGGGGAGGTTAAAGCTCAGGGAGGATTTCTAGATATAGGCACCGGCATAAGAAAGTTGTTTGTTGAACCCACTGAATTGAGGAATGGAAGTCTGGCGGGAGTGGAACGTGGCTACTAAATTGCATACATTTTGCACTGTCTCATGGGGAACCCATGAATTGCAGCTAGTTGTATATAAGAAAAGCAGAAGTGATTGAGTTCAAAATCAAGCTCTCTCTCCCCTTAAGCCTTGAGCAAGAGCATGTTTTGGAACATACAATCTTGAATGTTCACTAGGCATGACACATTGTGCTATTGGTCTTCCATGTCTATTTGCAGTTTAAGATTTAACTGAATGTCTTCAGTATGCATATGCAATTCTGTGATGTAGGATTCATTGAACCGTGCAGATTTCCATAATTCAAATCAAAAATACTCTGGAAAAACATAGAACCTGATGGCATTTCACTGTTGGAGGTGGCTGTTTTGGGAAGGTGCTAATATTGAGACTGTTATCACAAACAACACCACTCCCAATGCAATGGCCCTGGACAAACTTTGTATGCCACATTACTTGACAACTGTTCTGTCTGGACATCCAGCATGATAAAAAAACACACATCTCGGAAGCAGCTAATGACAACAATTGTGTAAAATGGGAGTTACATGGTTCAATGTAGAGCGTACAGTAACAAAAAAAAATTGAAACAACTCATAAGGAATGATAAGAAGGGGAGTGGGTAAGCAGCCAAAGATGGTGGATGCCTAAGTGTGTGTCTCTGTGTCTTTCCCCGACAACACAACAAAATCCAACACCAAATTAAGACTGATGGGTTGGGCCGCAATAAGCTACCACTAATTTGCACTGCTCTGAGGCACCAAGAAAACTTGTCTGTTGGGGCCCACAGATGAGCAGAGAGGATTCTGTGTTGCTATTCCCGAGCTGCAGGGCAGTGGGGTGTTAGAGCGTGCTATAATTGATCTTCTGGATGGCCTGCTGGGTGTTGAGCTCTGCTGAACCCCGAGAGAGAGTGGCCGACCCTGGTGGTGAACTTCCTGCACATCCGCCTGAGGGTTAGGCTGCCGACATAACATCATCCATGAGTGTGAGGGACTGAGTTGAACAGCCACTGGGTGCGGTGCATCCCTGAAGCTCCACCTGGGATGCTCGGATGCATCATGAAGATGAGAGCCAAGGCGGCAACAAAACAACTTGAAGCCATGAGACGTGTGAAGTTAAGGTGGGTCTGCGAGAAGGTGGAGATTGCCAGGTGAGCTCCAAGTGAGGACTGGGCCTAAAGTCGGGCGTGTAGCTGGAGACCGAGGCATTGGTGGGGGCCTTCATCTGAACTGCACCATTACCGCCATCTACTCTGCATTCATCCCCCACCTGGCAGGCCAGGCCCTGTGAGGCGTACTGCTGTTTGGTCTGGCCCTCCTGATTGCATGAAGGCAGTGAGTAAAGGGCCCGACGGCCCTGACGATTGGGTTGAGGCCTGATCTGGGGCTGTCTGATTCCTGGTGGGCTGCCTGCCTGGACCTGGTTTCCCACTGGCCTGCTCCTGAGGAACAAGGTGTGAGTGTGGCCTAAATGCATTGTCGCCCAAGGTGCTTACAGTGCATAATTAGAGCCAGTGGTTTCCGGTGCTCGGCACTGGCACTTAATTGACAGCACCGGCACTTATGACAGTCTGCCACATGGTGGGCTGTTTGTCTAATTTAGAGTGAGCACAACAACAGTTGTTTACTAACTCAATATACGTTAAAAAATTACTATTACCTTACACCCATGATAATCTTACAGCTTTGGGGCCTAGAATAGTCTGAATTGTCACACGTGTAGTAGTGTGATGGTAAGTAGCTGCTTTGGTACTGTCATTGGCAGCTCTGGCAGGGGCAATGGGTGGTTTAAGCTGCAGTGGCCTCCTGATGAGGGCCCTGGCACTTAATTGTTTACAAATTAAACACTGGGTGCTTAACTCCGCTTGGTCCACAATTGGAGTTGCTGGTACTGTGCAATATATAAATTCTGAGATATAGCTCTTTTCCAACTACACATGTGCAGTACACAGCAGCATCGCTCCTTTGCTGAAGTGAAACAAAATATGCAGGCTATGGAGCTGACCTATGCCGTGATGCTCCCTGCCCGGCTACGGATACAATTCATCTGCAAACCATTGCACTTTGATTCCCCCGAGGAATTGTTGAAGTTGGTGGAAGAAAGGGAGGATCTGTGTTGCTTCAGAGAGCAACCTACATGACTGGTGGTCTCCTGTGGCACATGGCCACCGCCTCATGCGCAACTGCAGCGCTCCTGCAAATGTACCCATTCCCAAGTTGGGGGGGTTGTCGCAGAACTTGAGGAGGAAATAAAAAACACCCCTGGAGCCCGCTACTTCGCAGAACACTTCACTCAGGTCAACCCACAGAGAAACCTCAGCAATGCCTTGACTGCTCCACCTTACTCTGTAGGTGAATTAACAATTGGCAAAAGTCTAACTAATCCTCTGTACCACACAGGCAGCATTGCAAACACAATTACTGAACTGATGGCTCGCACCACTGACCCACCCCACCACCTTATTAATGCCCATGCGGACTGCGACACAGCCATCAGACCCCCACTCCATTCATTGGCTTTCATGTCGTAGATTTATCTGCTTGAATGACTTCAGGGACAGAAGTATGGGGTTGGGGTAGTTTGTAGTTTAGAGTTTTCAAATATTGTAGTTTTTATTCTTAAGCTTAGTTACCAATATACCACCTGCATACTCGACATCAGGGCCGCTGAGGAGCCATACTCGATTCAGTGTTGTTATGCTCCTTATGTTGGAATACCAATATCATACACACTTGCCTCCTAATACACACATAGGCATCACCAAGTTGGGAGGGCAGCAGGAATGAACTTTCCACAACGTACCGGACATATCTCACATTACTGGTTCCTTTCGTCGATTCTCTCCTAACACACACAACTTAGCCATTGAACACTACAGCAGCATCTCCTTGTTAGAAATTGGAGGGCCTTTTTGTGAAATAGTAAAAATGTAAATGTAAATCCAGTATTTGTAAAGCCATGTAGTGAAGCAAGTCACCTTGCTGTGCTGCACTGCCTGACAGGGAAAGGGCAGGAATGCGCTGTATTTAAGGCAATATGGTGCATTCCTGCCTTTTCCTCTGCACTGGAACCATTTTGACAGCCCACGCCAATGCAGGCACCTTTGCACCATGGTGCAAGGTTGCATGAGTTGTATACAGGATTGTTTTTGTGCAGGAAGGGGCACCTTCCTGCACAAAAATAATCCTGAGAGGTATATTCCTCTATCTACATGCGCTGTAAAATGCAGCACACATAGAAAGAGGAAGTAACAAGGAAAATAAAGAGATGTGTCCTCGTTACGCGTCTCCTGGGATGGCGCATTTTTTTGGCGCATTCCCAGGTTTACCAGTTTTGGTAAATCTGGGAATGTGTCAAAAACCATGGGAGTTGCGGAGTGCAGAGCAGGTGATGCGTCATCGTTGATGACGAGATGCGAGGTGTTGAGGAGGCGATGTGTCTTCGTCAATCTGTAGAGTGAAGGCAATATGTCGGCTCCAAGCCACGCAAAGTCGAAGATGTGTCAGTAATGGTGTCGCTGCTCTGTGCAGTCAGCGCTGCATTGGACTCGACCCTCGCATTGGTGGCGATGTATGGGTTCTGAGTCCTTTGTGCCGATGGTGAGGCGTGGATTCTACTGGAGCAGCACTTTAAACCCACTTCCAAGGGCCCAGGACTGGATTGGCACCACTTGACAAGGCAGACTCACAGATGGCTGAGACAGGTGAGTTGGAAGTCTATGATGTCCCTGAGACTTCAGAACAAGAGGCAAGCCAGCAAGCACTTGGAGGCACTCTGGTTCTGGTTCAAGTGATGTGGGTCCAGTCCTTCTCACCCAGGCAAGGAGAACAGCAGGCAGCAGGTCAGTACAGCAAGAAAGCAGTTATTCCAAAGCAGCAGTCAAGCAGAGTGGCAGTCCTTCTTCCTGGCAGAGTATCCACAGGTCCAGAAGTGTACTGAAGTGGTAGGGTCAGAAGCCAGTTCTTTACCCAGTGGTGCCTTTGAAGTGGGGGAGACTTCACAGAAGGGCTTTGAAGTGCACAGAGATCCTCCCATCCTGCCCTGGGTCCAGACTCACTACAAGGGGTTAAGCAGTCATTTGTGTGGGGACAGGATACAGCCTATTCAGGTGTAAGTGTGAGGCTGTGTCCAGCTCCTCCCTCCCCACCCCTCCCAGGATGGCCTATCAGGATGTGGATGGCCGAACAAGTCAAGCCAAAGCTCCCTTTGTGTGTGGCTGCCTAGAGGAATTCACAAAGCCCAACTATCACCCACCCCAGATGTGTATTAGAGAACAGCTGCAGGAACACAGAGCTAAGAGCAGAAAAATGTCATCTTTCTAAAAGTGGCATTTTTAAAGTTGTGGTGATAAATTTGACTTTACCAGTAAAGAGGATTTATCATTACAATTCCATAGGTGCTAAACATGACAGCTCTACCTCCTTCCAATTGGAAATCACAGCTTATTAGATATAACAAGGAATACCCTATGTTATCATACGGGAGGTTTTTCACTATCAGGACATGTAAAACATAAAAGTATATATCCCACCTTTTAATTACACAGCACCCTGCCCTATAGGCTAAGTTGGGCCTACCTTAGGGATGACTAATATGTAGGAAAAGGAGAGTTTAAGGCTTGGCAAGGCGTTTTAAATGTCAAGTCAACATGGCAGTGTAAACTACACACACAAGCTCTGCAGTGGGAGGCCTGAGACATGTTTTAAAGGGCTATGTAAATGGGTGGCACAATGAGTGCTGTAGGCCCACTAGTAGCATTTAATTTCCAGGCCCTGGGCACATGTAATGCACTTTACTAGGGACTTATAGGTAAATTAAATATGCCGATTGAGTGTATGTCAATCATACCATGTTTTAGGGAGAAAGCACATGCACGTTAGCACTGGTTAGCAGTGGTAAAGTGTCCAGAGTCCTAAAGCCAGCAAAAACGAATTCAGCAAAAAAGGGAGGAGGAAGGCAAAAAGTTTGGAGGCAACTCTACAGAAAGGGCCATTTGCTGCATGACCCCCCTCCAGCCCAAAGCCAGGGTAGACAAATCAATACCTTGATGGACTTCCCTGCTTAGGCGACAGAACATGGACAATGGCCCTCTACTGGAAGGGCACTTGTCAGTTCTGTGCCTCTCTGAACTCAGTTAAATCCCTCTGTCTACACTTTCCTGAGCCACTGGACTGACCAATGGGGAACCTTTCTCCTCACCTGTGGACCCCATCGGTGCAGCACCAAATTTTAAACTTCTCACAGATGCATACCAGTAGGCAGATAGTACCACCTTGGCCAACATAGTGATCTGGCCCATTCCACCCCAGGTTAAGACTTCTGTTCACAACCCAAGGAAAAGTCTGTCCACAAGGACAACAACCAACAGAGACCACTGACAGCTGTCAGTATCCAGAGCCAGGCTCCAGGCCATCCAGGGCTCTCTGACCTCTGAGGTTTCTCAGAGTGGGGGGCAGTAGCTCCAGGTGCCTTGCACTCTTTTTCCGCTCTACCTCACACTAGTTCAGGGGTGGTATCCTGAGACTGGCTACTCAGCCCAGGGTCTGAGGCTGAACAGGAGACGGGGTGAGTTCTCCCTCACCCTGTCCCTCCATCTGGCCTCCTGTACCCTCCGCTTGGGAGTGATACCACCAGAAATCTGAACTGCCAGGGCAACCTGGGTGGTCGACCCTTCCAGTTCCCCTGACACCAGGGGAAACTCATTCCCCAGAATGCAGTCTATGGACATCTGAGGACTAATTATGACCCTCCTTTGGGTCACCTCCCCACCCCATTCCACCGATATCAGGGCGATAGGGTGGAAAAAGTCCTGCCCCTAGGCCTGAGTCATCCTACACAACTGGCCATTGTACTGATCTGGCAAAACTAGCTTTTCTACTATCATGGCCTGGCTAGCCTGGTGAACGTGATGAATCCCACCCTCAGGGATCACCAGCTCACCCTCTGTATCTATCTCCCAGCTGAGGGAAATGATAGCATGGTCTATGACCTGCCCCTGGGGACTACTTACTTCTAAGGCCACATTGGCCACTCCTGCAGAGGTACCACCAGTGGGTGGGTTCTTAGGACAGAGTCACCCAGCTTGTGTCCTAGCTGGGAACAATCAAAGCAGCAGGCTGGAAATGGGGTGCCCTGGGCCACCACCACCAGAACGTCCTCCCTGTTTCTCAGAAGGGGCATGGGAACCCTTTCCTCTCCCCTTACTCTGAGACTTGTGTGTGTCTTCCTTGACCTCTACCTCACTCTGCTTGAGGTGAACCTGAACCACCCTTCTTGGGGTCACTCCCAGGTATCTTCTTTTAGACCCTGGTGCTGATCCAGAGGTCGGCCTCTTTAGCAAGCTCTCTGGGGTCAGTAAGCTTACTATCAATCAGGTGTTGGCGCAGATCTGGAAAACAAAGGCTGAACATGTGCTACCTTGCAACCAAATTGTACAGCCCCTGATAAGCCTTTACTTCTCTGCCCTTCACCCAACCATCCAGTGGCAGTAGCACCGGGGTGGATCAAATAACCTTGGTATCCTGTTCTAAGGACTCTAGCTGTACAGGCGCATTGGGCAATTCCAGACCATCCCTATGCACTGAAGGGGCCTCCTCTTCCAGGAGGAGTGTTGCAGAGATTACACTTTAAGGCCTGGCTGTTGAGAGGGTGAATCTGTTGGCTAGGGGTTGTTCTGCGGAAGTGGTGGACTTGATTCAGAACTCTGGGTGACTGGTGACTCTGCGGTCTTACTCTAGACATTGGGATTCCTTTTCCAGGTGGTATATGAAGAAAGGTCTGAACTCTGGGTCAGTTGAACCTGTGAGGGTGCTGGATTTTCTGTCAGATGGCTTTACATTAGGGTTTGCTCCGACTACAATACGGGCACAAAGGGTGGCTTTGAAGGCTTTCAGAAGCCCACATATAGATAGATCATTTGGATCCATTGATGTCTAGATTGATGCATATCTTCTTTCTGCAATGTTCTTGAGTGGTATGCCCGGCCCTGGAGTGGGATCTTCCCTTGGTGTTAAGGACACTTCAAGCTCCACCTTTTGAGCCAATGGCAGAAGGTGACCTTAAGTTCTTGACCCTGAAGGTGGTTTTTCTTGTGGCCATTGTATCAGCAAGGAGAATAGGAGAGTTGGGGTTGTTTCTTAGGTCCCTGCCTTTTTTGAAGATTTTACTGGATAGGATTGTTTTAAGATCTGATTCCATATATTTACCCAAAGTTCCGTCTTTAACATACCAGTCCCGAGAGGTGTTACTTCTGACTTTCTATCAAGAACCTCATACCAAGGAGTAAGCAGGCATGCATCTTTTGGATGTGAAGCGGGCTTTGTTGTTGTATCTGGAGAGAATGACGAGCTTTCAGAAAGCTGACCGCTTATTTGGGACCTTAGGTTCAGTTAAGAATGGTCTTAAACCTTCCAACTCCTTGTTGAGGAGGTGGATTAAGCAGGCTATTCTGTTTGCTAATGACGCTCAGGGGACAGAGGTAGCAAACCGAGTGCAAGGGAGGTCTACTCTGAATATTTTGGTGGCTTGGGCTTCCTTTAAAGGGGTGTCTATTGAAGAGATATACAATGCAGCAACATGGGTTTCCCCACACATGTTTATGGACCATTATCGGGTGGTGTTGGGGGGCGTGGCAAGCATTGATTTTGCCTCAGCAGTGTTGAATACAGGCACTAACTGTTTAGGTACATAATGACGAACAGTGTATAGTTCTTATTGTTTGTCATGTCTGTTTTTTGGATTAACAATTTGTATGTTACAGGCAGATTGATTTCTGGTGTACTTTATTTTGATCATAAAGGAGAGTTTGCCTTTGATATCAGCTCACAACGTGATTATTGTGGCCAGGAAGACTGATGAGGAGGTAATGCTCGGTTACTTACTGGTAATCGTCATTACTCTGAGTTCATGTCTTCCTCGCCTCATCTGGTTTCCCATCCTAGCCTTCCCTTTTTTCTTTTTCGGCTTCATGTATTGTGGGGCTTGGGAAAGGAACAAGAGTGGGGTGGGTTGAGCCTCCTTTTATGGTTAAGGTCAGAGGTAAAAGGTAAGAAAGGTCGGCCATGTTAGGGAGGGATGGAAAAGCCTGGAGCGTGAAATTTTGCTTGGAAGATTTAGTTGGGGGGGGGTAAAGCTCATTACGTGAATATTGTTGCGAGGAAGCCATGAACTTGGAGTAATGAAGATTACCGGTAAGTAACCGGAGCATTTGGCCACATTCTTCTCAATTGCATGAACATCTTTGTCGTACCCGTTAAAACATGGAACAAAGGTGTCCTGTGCAGAGACAGAAGCAGCTTTTGTTTTCTTGTGCCATGCACATCCTGGCCTGTCAACCTTAGGAACTACTTTCTTAAACAAACTTCTCAGAACCCAAACAAACTGAATAAGAATATGGTCTTTCAAGAGAAGTGGATCACACTTAATTTCATTAACATTATTCAAGGAAGAGAAAATAAGATCAACTGTATAATCTTTGACATTGATGGGTCTCTTTACAAACTGGGAAATCTCTATCAGTTTTCAATCTTCAAGAAAATTAGCAATGTTAAGATGCAAAGGAGCATCAGCCCAAATGTTAAAAAAAATTGATGTGAACACCTGCAAAGAGTCAGACAGAGTTGGCTCACATCCTCTTTAGATGGGAGCTGGTGGCTTGTGGTTTTGATAAGTGCAATGGGGTGCATGTGAAGATTAGTTAAATGTGGGGATTTCCATCCTACGACAGAGAACCATGCATAAGAAGGAGCAAAGACCACCCACAGTCAGTCCCTCTTTGTTCTATAAGGGACTATGTGATCTGTCTTATGAACCTGTGACACACAAGGGGGGTGTGTGTGTGTGTGTGTGTGTGTGTGTGTGTGTGCATGTGTTTGTGTGTGTGTCTATCTGTCTGTCTGTTTAGGAATAATGACTTCAATAATTCAGTTCCACTTACCAATGATACACATACTGTACGAAACTCACTTGTTTTCAAGAAAGAACTATTTAATGTCTATTGCTGTCCAGAACCTCAGTGTGAAACAGAATAGTTCTAGAACAACGTACTAAGGCTCTCTTATTAAACTTTTCACTTGGCTGTTGCCATCATCTGGGAGTTACCTCTAAACGTAGTTTGTTGCCTCCAACAAACGTGGGGCATGGGAATAGTTAAGATAGAGGAAATGTATCTTCTGAGTGTCAAATATAAAACAATCCTTCTACAGAAAACATGTCACTTCGATGTTGTCATTAAATCAGTTGGGGATTTGGCTGTTTTATATTTTGATCCATTGTACACCCTTGCTGGAACTGTGATGCTTCCTTGGCGCCGGGACGCTTCCTTAGAAGCAGCTACAGTGCTTTGCAAATGAGATTTTATTCATTCATTTATTAAATCCATTCATTCATTCTTTTTTGAGCAGTGTTGTAATATTATTACGTCTGTTAGGCTCTTTGGCCACTTTTTCTAATACTTGGAACAATCTACAGAAGCTATGCATTTTAAGGATTGTTGTCATAATATTAACTAATTGAAGTTCCAAGTATCCGAAAAAGTGGCCAGAGAGCCCAAGAATCCATTGAACGCTCACATAGGCATCTGTGGGCATCTGCATGATAGACATTTGAATTACTGCAAGTCCAAAGCATCTTTTCCTTCTTCCGTCGGTGAATTGAGCACCATTACACTGTGGAATACTAACAACTGCTATATACAGTGCTATGTAAAAAGCAAGTTAATTTTATAAGTTGTAGACAGTGTTGTGTCATGGGCCCTAGGCCCACATGCTAATGTAAAAGGAAGACACGGACACTAGTAGAAGAGGTAACGAATCCACACTGTGGAAACAAAGCAAAAACAAACTGGGTACCGCATAGTCTATCAGTCTCTAGAGTCAATCAGCAGCTCAGTAGGGAATATATGGACTGAGGATGCTGGCTGCCACAGAATATCTATGCTCGCATTTGTGGTTTAACCTGAGTGGTTCAGGACACGACCACTGGTTCAGAAAAGTCAGGTACCTTCTTGCAGCATGCTGGATGGAATCATGCCCCTGGTTTGGAGTTAGTCTACTCTGTTGATGGTCAGAGTGGTTGGTGTTCAATAATTTAGAACTTGGTGCGTCAGGAGCATAGTCAGAGTTCATCGCAAAGCGTCCCTCATGAAGCCTAATTTGTTGATGTTGATTAGCTTGCTGAAGATAGACTTGTTGTGCTACAACTGTTGAGGTCTCCTCTGGAAGGCCTTGCTACCTCCTGGAATCTGTTGGTGGGGCAGTATCTAGTCCATTTCTTGGGCTTGTGGAGGCCCCTTTGTTGGGTTGCCATGGGACTGATTGTGGTCTACGCTGGGTCTGTGTGTGTGCCACATCTGGGCCACTGCAAGATCGCTAAGGAGCCACTGCCTAGTCACTTGTGCAACCACAGGGGTATAGGGGTCCTGATCAAGACATGCTCTTGCTACTGGGATCAGGATGTGGGCGGGTGAGTGGGTAGTCTCTTGTTGACTGATTCTTCAAGTAACCTTTGGAGCTTCTTATCTGTAGGTATTACAGTGGTGTTGGACTCCACTCTGGTTGTTTGATGCTCCATGGGTAGTAGTGATGACACACAAGACAGAGGCTGGCATGATGGGGTTGCCAGTTGTGTGAACCTGTATGACAGGCTGCAACGACTTCCCATGATGGTTGCGGGCATTACTTCTTGGGTCATCGACCACTTGGAGTGATGGTGGCCAGGTGCTTACATTCTTCCTTTGTGGGGGCACATGTATCCTTCAGCCTGGATACTTTGTGTTGCTGAGCCACCGGTTACAATGGTTGGATGGTTATGCTGGGAAGCGTGGGCCAGAGACTTGGTTTGAGCGTGCTTGAGGCTTACTCCTGGTTCTCCTGCTGGGCTTGGGGCAGAGGCTCGGTTTGTACATGCTTGTGGCTTTCTCTCTTTCTCCCTTCTGGGCTTGGTCGGTCATCAGGTTTCCCTGCATGAACCGGCAGGTCACACTTTCTTTATTTTCTTTCTCGGTGCTCCAGCATGCACTTTCTTTTTGACTATGCCGGTGTGAATTCTAGTCACTTGAGTCTCTTTGCCTTCTTCTGGGTGCTTCGGTGTGCACCTTCTTCAAGACTGGCCAACAGGGTTTCTCAGTTGTCGACTGTCACTGTAGTCCAGCCACCAGCCTCTGGTATTAAGCTCTGGCTTGGTGATGATCAGGTCTGTTGCCGATCGAATTCTCCTCATCTCTGTGGTGCTGTGGTGCGTCTGGCTACATATTGCATGTTGCCTCTTACGGGGCCTTCTTGGAGCTTTCACTCCGAGGGTTGATGTTTGTGGCTGGTCCTCTGCCTCAAGGGTCTTCCAGCTGTCTGACACTCTTCTCCTCTGTGTTGGTGTGGCTTCATGCCATGTGTCTCACATTCCCTCCTCAGGGTCCTCTTGGAGCTCCTGCTCCATGGTGTTCCCTCTTCCTGGACCTTCTTGAAATTCCATTCCTGTAGAGAGTGGGGAGTCTTGCTTCTACCTCCTCTTCTCTGGGTGGCTCAGTGCTTGCGCCTTGAGGTGTCACTGCCATCAGGCATCGCTGGTGGGGTGTGGTACAGTGTCTCTTGGGGGTGTGGCATTGTGTGTCTTGAGGGTGCAGGACGATGTTGTCCTAGAGTCTGGACCACAGTGGCAGTGTGGTGTGCTTCTATCAACCTTATGGTCTGGTGTAGCTTTCTCTGGACCATCTCCTGTCTGGGGCTGTATCCATCTGGCAGGCTTGGACGACCAGTGTGGTGTCTCTGGGGTTTTCAGTCTCTTTAATGGGTGGCACTGGTGAGTTTGCTCCTCGTACTCTGGGTGCTGTTTTGTGAGGCCTCCACTCCTTTCACTTGGCTCATCTACTCCTCGCCTCACCTCATTGGGGAGACAGGTTCTTGTTCAATTCCTCTCTAGAGTCCGCTCTCTGGAGGTGCTGCAATTCAGTAGAAGCCTCTCCTTAGGGCTTGTGAGAACGAACCTGGGTGTCTCTGATTACAACCGCTATGTTTGGCTCTTGGCCTCGTTGGAGGTGGAGGATTGGCCACCATGCTCTACTTGTGTCATCTCCCTTTGGCAGTGGCTCTATGCACTGACACCCCTCAAGTCCTTAACTGTCTTTCTTCTGTCCCCTATGTTGCAGCTGTGGTTTCTCGCCTTTTGTGCTTCTTATTGTTGGCTCTCTGTTGCTCTGCAGTAGGGATGCATACCGCAGAGCTTGCGCTCTCCCTTTCCCTGTGGTATAGGCTGAAGACTGTGTACATCGGGGAAAGGATGAAGCACAGCTTGCTTTTTTCTTCTTCCTTGCATCTGGCTGCACTCAAACCTTTTCAACCGCATTCAGGGGGTGCACCGTCTCCCAGTCGGGCCAATCTCTCCTGCTGCAGCCTCTCCTCTCAGTCTGTGCTGATGAATTGGTGCCGTGGCACTGTTGGTGGGGGCAGCAACACACACCCTAGTTATCCTTACACTTTTCTGGCCAGGGAATGCCTGGCTGCTGCGTTTGAGGCAGTGTAACTGTTAGAGTGAATGACAGGTAGGGGAAAAACTTTTCTGCAGGCTGTGAGCATCTTCACATTGCGAGGGGCACACTTTGGTGTAGCAGTCTTCCAATGTTTGTTGCACTTCTTGATCCCTGTAATAGACTGGTGCAGTACCTCTTCCCTTCAGTGGGGTAGCAACCTATCAGGGCTTGCTGTATGATGTGCTGTGCTGAAAAGCTGTGTCGTGATGAAACAGCAAGGAATTCTCTCAGTTGGAGGAACGCCACTTCAGTAAGATATGATGAGTGTGGAGAGCTTACAGCTGGATGTAGGCCTCTAGCACCGGAGTATCTCATATGTCGTGCATGCACGCCCTCTCACTGCCACCGGTGTGCACCGTGCCAGTGTTTGAGGTGCATCCGCAGGCTCTTGCTAGAAGCTCTATTGTTCTTAAGTTGGGTACAGTGGTGTGCAGCACTATTCTTTCCTGTGGCGGTGCTACTAGTTTCCTGCCCTGCTTAGTAGGTGGTCGCAGGGAGCTCTGCTGGCTTTTGGACCCCAATGACTCCTCTAGCTGTAGCGGCACACCTCCTAACCTTGCGGGGCCTCGCCGATGACACGGCCCTTGCAGCCCTTGGATGGCTTTCCAATGAGGTTGAAAGCCATGCAGTGACCCTATGCTGCTTCCACAGACCATGCGATGTGGCTTGATCGTTAGCTGACAGTTTTTCTTTTTTTTTTTCCCCACATGGTCATGTGCCTTATTCACTGCAAGGAGATGGTGGCAAACGCCTTTGGGAAGCGACTGGATTCCTCTTCTCCCCGCAGTAGTGGCAGGATGCCACTATGGGCTCTCATCGCTCACTTCCCTCGGCTTCATATTTAAGTTCTCCATCGCCGCTGCATTGGGGCAGGTGGGGCCACTCTTGCGTGGATTCAGGTAGGCAGTGCGGATTTACATAGTTCTTGTCTGCACTTTTCTGTCCTGTGTGTCAGCTACTCCGTGATGGGGCATGAGTACAGGCTACTTTGTCCAGTCCGATAATCCCCTGTGCCTTTCCTTCCTGTGGGAAAACTACTCCCTCTGCTACCCATACTTGAGTATGGTGAAGAGAACAGTGCAGCTCTGTCCTGCTGCCACTTTAGGAATTGGTTGATGCTCAGAGTCGTCCATTCAGCTCAGTCACCACCCGCCTCTCATTTTTTTTTTTTGGCAGGTCCCTATGCATGGGTGCAGCAGGCCCTTTCTCTCCCTCTGGGGCAGGCCTGGTGCCTGCCTCATCACGGGCAAGGTTGCAGGCCTGTTACCCCACCTGAGGGCCGCTGGGGGGGCGTCGCTCGTGCCCACTTCCAGTCACAGCGCTGTCTTCTGAGCCATGATGGGAAACCAGGATGGAGTGACAGTGTTGGGCATTGGTTAGAACAACTGTCCTCATCGCCAGTGTTGTGTTGTGGGCCCTAAGCCCACATGCTAATGTAAAAGGATGACATGGACACTAGTAGTAGGGGTAGGTAACTGGCACAGGGTACGGGCGCCCTGCTCCTTTTATTAGCAGGGTCACCTGACTGGTGACACCGGTGTTGGATGGATATGGGGTCGGTGTTAGGACTGACCCTAGGGAAGGGCTGTGGCTTGACGTCTCCTACAGGACACTACAGACACCATAATGCAAAATGTAAAAGTAGATGAAGGTCAATGAAAGTGAGTGAATGGGAGAGATCCAAAACAAGCAGCCGCTGCCCATTGCAAAGAATATTCCATGCACTTCCGGGTGTGAGGTCAGAATCAGAGTTGAGCCCTCAAAGACTGGAGCAGCTGGCTTCTCCTGGGTGAGTGAGATAAGGCTTTCAATTGTGAGTGTGTCAGCGCTGACTTGTCTGTATCTAGAAGAAGGTGTGTTCTTTTGCACAACTTCTGTTGTTTACTGCCTGAGTGAATGATGAGTCATAGTTTGAAACCACTACTCAGTTTGTCAATTCTTCTGATGCTGCTGAAAGATGGTTCCTGCAACTATCGATGTTTTTGTTCCGCTCTCAGGCAAACCACATGCGTGTAGATTTCACGTGCTTTACAAACTTTGATCAGAAACACTTGCAAAATGTGTTAAACATGACAAGCTTAAAGAAGATGTGAGGCGTGCTGTCCAGGGTCATAATTCCAAGGATAATCTGTCAGAATAAGTATCAGGCTTTTGAAGCGTTGAACGGGAAGCATTTCCAGAGCCCCACACATCACACAAATGGAATGCAGAAAACTTCAAGGAACAAAAGATCGATGAATGACATCTCACCTAAAACATATCCTGGCAATGTCTACAGAAAAAACACCCAAAACCACATCCTGCACAGAGATGGGCAGCGTGTGTATTGAATATCCAGGGATGTCTACATTTCAAGGCAGGGGATGGGTGCACAGATCACATTACCTGGTCCTGTCCTACCCTGATGGCTGATTATTGCAAATTGTGGCACATCAAAAAATAATTATTTCTGATTTTGTGCACCCACATTCGCTGAGCGTAACATTCTGAGTAAATGGTGTAGCAATTTAAGTATGACCTTAATGTATGCACACAATTCACGCTACTATTTGAGGACGCAATCTGGTGGCAGTGTTTCACAGTTTAAATGGAATCCCAAAAGGTATTCATGCTTTTTAGTAGGCTGGGACGAAATTTCCATTAGGCAATCAAAATCGCATGTAATTTCGTAATTTAGGCTTCTGCTTCTTACTTGAAATTCTCAAAATTATGCAATTACACCACATTATGTACTTATGCACTGTTTGCAGGAAAAATGTAGCGCAACGACCAGACCAAGAGCAGTTGCTGTTTGCAGTGCTTTAGTTGTGCGCTATTTTTTATGCCAGTTCTATTCTAGTGAGGAGGTGTTTTGCGCTAAAGTATAGTACCAAATGCCGGATTTGCATTTAGACGTAATTTTGCATACTTTTAAAAAAAAATCGCAATGATTGCGCAAAAGAAACAACCTTTTAGATGGATTACAATTACACATTCTGCAAACTCAGGGCCTGATTCGCAGAGGGCGTCCACACCCGTGGGGCAGGTGCCCGCAATGACAATTCTCATTGCGGAGGTTCCGCCCTGAGGGCGGAGACTCTCCTACGACCAGTGCTTTAAATGGGCCGGTACTCACCGGTACTGAGTACCGGCACTTCTTTAATTTATCACTCTGAGTACCGGCACTTCTCTACTTCAGAGAAGAGTACCAGTACTCATGACATGAAAAGGTAGGCTCATTGGCTGTGCTGGTGAGCAGGGTGAAACGTGTCTCTGGTAGCTAAGGCGCCGCTTCTGTAGCCCCGACCTGAGCCCCAGCTGAGCTATTCAGCAGGGCTCATTTGAATAATTGCCGGGCGCTCACCATCACGCTGTGCTTGACAGAGCAGGGTCCATTCAGGCCCTGTGCTGTCAATCACATTCACACTATCCTGTGCATTCCTGCAAGCACAGGAATCATGTCAGTTCCCTGGCAGTGGCAATCAGGCTACGGCCAGTCCGGCCCTGGTGGCAATTAAAAAAGCCATGGTAGGTGAAGAGAAAAGATGGCTTTTATCATACCCGAGTCTTGTGTGTCTGCTATGTTTGTGTGTATGCCTGTTTTTGTAAGAAAAAAATGAAAGAGAGAGAGAATCAAAACACTCTCAGGAGGTATTTTAAAGAAAATGTGTGGCACTTTGTTTGGACATGTCTGCTCGGCGACAAAGATTCATAAATAACGTAAAAGGGAGGGTTGGTGGGTGGGTGGGCGAGTGGATGAGTGAGTGGATGGATGAGTGAGCAAGGGTGGATGTATTGATGGATGGATGGATGAATAGATGGATTGATGAGTGAAAGCATGCATGGGTGAAAGAGGGTGGATGATTGGATAAAAGGGCGGATGATGGGTGGATAAGTGAAAGCTTGGATGAATGAATGAAAGGTAGGGAGGATGGATGAAAGGGTGGATGATGGATGAGTGAAAGGAGGGATTGAGTGAAAGGGTGGATGGAATAAAGGAGTGAAAGGGTTGATGGATGGATGAGCGAAAGGATTGATGGATGGATGATGGTGGATAAAGAGATGGATGAGTGAAAGGATGAATGGATAGGTTTGGAGATGGATGGATGGATAGGTTTGGATATGAAGGGTGGATAGACGGAATGGTGAAAAACTGAATGATTGATGAAAGACTGAATAGACGATAGAATGTAAAGGTTAAATGGTGAACATCAGCAGGTAAATGGTAGGATGAAAGGATGAATGGATAGATTGATGGAAGAGACAAGAGATATCTTCTGGGGAGGGTCATGATGAGTTGCTGCATGTGCTTGGTGCCATAAGAGCTTTGGTGTGATGTGGGGGTATTTTCAGTTTCTTCCTACTCGCCTGCTCAAAAATATATAGTATTGTGCGAAACAGCAATTAACAGTATGACATTAAGAAGGTGCAACTACTGCAAAAAAAGGAAATGTTAACATATTATTGCATTTCTCTTTCATTTTGTGTAATGAGTTAACCTGCTTTGTTTATATAAACACATTTCTCATGTGTTTTGGTATGTGCTGCAACTAATATAGAAGTTGTTAAGTATCATCATGTCTTGCCCTTAGCCCCGCCCCCTCACTACACCTCTAGCTCATTTTAATGAGTACCTGCACTTATTTTTTCCCATTTAAAGCACTGCCTACGACTGCGGGGCCTCCACCACGAGTGCGGAGGCCCTTTGTGAATCAGGTCCTCAGTTTACAACTGGAAATAGCTAAAGCCAGAGATTTACCCACATTATCCAAACATCAAACCAAACTACATTTTTTATATCCAAAATAGCCAATATGGATTTGTTCATGTCAGACTGAAGCAAAGACATGCCAATGCCATCTGGTAAAATCGTGTCTTCTTCAGCTCCACGCTACATCGCCTTCCTTGCCTTCCTCAATTTTTTCCGCCTCCGACTTCAATAGCCAGTGTTAAAGATGTGACTGTTAAAGATTGGAGGTGATAGAAGGAGGCACCACTCTTTAATCTCTCTGAAACAATTCCAATAGTAATTACCAGAGCTTTTGCATTTCATAATAAAGAAATGTTTTACTTCCAGTAATTGCTTGACAACAACGTATCTTTTTCCAGTACAAAAAAAGTTCAAATCGATGTTATCAAAGGCATTCACCATGACTAAAACTGCTTCTCTCTTTCCTTTCACTTGCCCTCACCACATTGGAAAGTAATCTGACATTGGCATGTTCGCACTTCTAACAACAAGCATTGGCATAGCCAATAGGTCTCGCCTTTGGGGCCTTATAAGTATTTAGTTATGCAGCACAATATCCTTGGTGCAACAACATCAACTGTTGCATGGCTAAACACTTATAAGGTTCCAAAGACGAGACCTATTGGCTATGCCAATGCTTGTTTAATAATACCAGGCCTTTTCCCTGGCACCAAGTCTTGCCAGAATGACGTTGTGGAATGTTTCCTTGAAAATCTGCTCAGTATTATTACATATGGTATGGTAAACAGGCTTGTGGCGCTTTTATGGTGGTAACTCATCTTTCTGCCCAGAATGAGGGTCTTGGAGTGCTTTACGACTGGAAGGCCTCCTCATGCACTGTGCAGTGGTTGCTATAGTGTATCTCTTTAGATATAGGAAATACGCAGTATGTCATGGTTGCGCTGGATTATGTGTGGAAGGCTTGTTAACGTACAGATATAATCAGAAATGTCATGTAAGTAAGAATGTCCGAGAGGTAATGAAAGGTAATGTTACAGAATAAATCAGCTTTGAGTAGGGCAGGTTACAGAGTGATATGTTAAAGGGGGATGATAAGCAAAGCCCAGCCCGGGCAATATGTGAGGATCTGAGAAGCTGTAAACATCTGGCCAGCTACATGCTCAAATATTATTCAGAGCAAGGAACAAAATTCATTAAAGAGGATGAGGACATATCAGGGACAGAGTCATAAGGGTGTGCAGTTTGGTGAATGCTCCAATATATATTTGGTAAGGATAATTCTGCTGTTAAATGGATAAAAAAAGAGCATGAGGGACAAGTATTTCTCAATTGTGAGGTCTCCGGAATGAACCATCGGGGATACACAGAACTGATAAGCGAAAACATAATTTCTGAAGACAAATCAAAGCCAGATTTCTATCTACCATAGACATTAGCAGATTGCCCACACCATTCTACTGACTCTGTTTCCCATTAACGCAACCAAACGTTCTAAACTAAAAATATAATAAATCCAGCTTTCTAAAAGTATGCAGAACTTCAGCAAGACCATGTACTCTTTGACCTTAATGATACTTTGTACTCCGTTTTCATTATACACTGATGCAGCGCGTACAATAAAAACTATTCTCCTCCTAGGTCACTTATAGGTCATCCAGGGGCAAACTATATTTTCTCACATCCACATGACGATGGGGCCCATAAACATCGCCTAACACACACGCACACACCTGGATTTCCTTTACACCTTTATGAAATTCTGTACTCCTAGGAGAAGCATGAGAACTAAATGGAAAACACCATTTATGTACCGCTGGAAGGAGCCGGGATATCTTATTACCTTAACTTATCGCTTTCTTTTAGTTATTTCTTAAGATATTCCTGCTCATTGTTTTGTCGATGAATCATTCATGTAAGAAATTAGTTCATAGTGATTAAGACCAGCTAAATCACAATAACCAATTACTGATGTCACAATCATTTAGGGAAATAACCACTGAGTCATTTGATTTAAAGAATCTTAAATTTTATATAATTTTAAAAGCATGAGAAAGAATTTAAACTTTTATTCAATTATTCATTCATTATTAATTCAAATATTTATTAAACATAATCAATTTATTGCAGAAAGGAAATTTTTCGTCATGAAGCAAAAGCCTAATTACCTGCCTACCTTCCTAATTTAGCCTAATGATTTCTAACCTAAGTTTAAGAATTAGAAATAACCTGATTCTCATACTCAACTGGAAAATTAAGACAGCAACAGAAACTTCAGCTCGTCAGCATCAGCTACCTGCAACCCGTCTCATCTAACAGTCTTTCAGCATCTCCCGCTCAGTAATGGATCGATCAGGACCACCCAGCACTGGAAGCCACCAACACCAACACGACTCTCCAACTCCGCTCCTGACTGTGACTGCGACTGACTCTTCCCACTAAGAGTAGGCCCTCTTATACCCTAATTCTAACTTTGCTAACTAATTGTTGCAACATTAATAACACGCTTTTCTTTCATTGGTCCATGCATGTCATCTTATTCATTCTTTTAATCAAGTTCTCTTGGATCCAATGGTCCTTGGATCATTTCCTTTCTCACAGTTCAAGACATGTTTCCATCCGCTTCGATCAGTACATTTGTAACTTCTTTCGATACATTCGAGAACTCTGCAGGCATTGTCCTTTCTCTTAAACTGGTTTCCCACGGGTCTCTGCTGATCACCACGGCACACTATCAGTTCAATTAGGTCACATCAGCCTTGACCATTTCTCGCATCCTAGCCTCTCAGCAACATCACGAGGTTAGCTTTTCTCCGACTTCTTTCCCGTGTCACATGTTCCCCTTGCGCTTGCGCACATCACCCACTGGCAGCCATTTTATATCGCCACTCGGTTATACTTTAGAAGCACTAATTTGAAATAAACAAAACATAATTAAAATAGAGAAAAATAGCCTTTTCGTTTCCTTCCCGTCATCTACGTACCCCAATTAGTTATTACCTAGCAGAAAGCAACATTTAAGCTGTTTCTTACTTACCATCACTATTGTTTTTGCAACGACACGTTTATCTCTATGAAGCACAAAATCATGCATTTATTTTAAATTAGTACGCATTTATTTTTATGTTATAATTAGACACACGGACATCCATTAATAGATTATTCAGCACATACATTTGCGTATTACCCTTCCCACACGTACAGTGTTGATTAATACATTTAAACGAACATTTTATTAATTATTTATAAAATTTGTTAGGGGTTAAAATTTTTTTATTTTCTCTGCTCCATCAACTCCCCCTTTGGTGATTTTTAAATCACCACATAAAACCCAAGTTATACTTCTTTTTCAGGCAGTATATGTCTTTCATCCTTTGCTTTTTGTTAGTTACACATCTGTTTCTTCTTCATCTTGTCTTCTTGTTTCCTTATACATGTTTTCTTTCATTTTCTCTAACTCAATTTCACCCATTTCTCTCTCTCTCTCTTTCATTATTCTGTTATTTCTTTTTATCTTATTTTGTCTTACTTTTCTTTTTATACATGTTATTACTATTTTCAACACCATGGCTAACAGTATTACTACAGTTGCTATTATTATAACTTTCCCTATCATTAGTCTACTCATTCTGGTCAACCAATTTGCTACTGAAGAAAACCCTCTACCAAGTTTTCCCAAAACACTTTCAACCTCCAGTGGAACTAGTTCTTTGTGCAAATTTGTAATATTTGTAATATACTTCTGTATATTTTCACTTTTATCAGGAATGTAAGTGCAACAATGTTGGACTTTCAACATTCCACAGACTCCACCCTCTTTTGCCAAAAGAATATCAAGGGCAAGCCGATTTTGCATCACCATAGCTCTCATGGCAACCATTTCGGTATTTACCATTAAGAACCCTCCCGCAGTATCTGTAGACAAACGATCTACTACTGTGGATAACTTCCGAATTTTAAATGCATTCAAAGATATTCCCACTGCTGGTATTAATGCTCCAAAAATATCACCTACAATTTCTGAAAAACTTTCCCTCTTTCTACGTGTAAAGCTATTAATCATCTTGTATGTTCCTTTTTCTTCTCTGTCCATATGAAAGATTTTTGGAAAGACCAGGCCTACATAGCAAGTTCCATACCAATGGTCCGGTAACCTGTAATAAGCTCTATTCCCACAAATATAATAGATACCTGGAAATATTAGATCTTTTCCACCTTTGAATCCCCAACCTCCCAGAATTTGATAATTGTCATGGCAGATACTGGAACCTACAAAGTAATTGTCATAGACTGTCTTATTTCTTCTAATACACAACTTTCCTGTTTGCGGCCAATCTAACGTCATTGCTGCATTTATCTTTTTCCCTTCATGGTTTCCTTCCTCAAACGTCCATAGATGTGTTCCTTCCTCTTTTATTGCTTCTTTTTGAAATTTCATTCTTCTTTCTTCAACCATTTCTAAAAATACCTTTTCTTCTTTCTTTAACTCACAGGTAAGGTTGTTACTAACTATTTCTTCTAACGTTAATTTTCTATGTTCTAAAAAGAATTCTCCTAAAACTTTTGCTGGTTTTACTTTGTTAAGTTCTGGTACTACTGGAATGTTTGCAAAAATCTTATCTATATCAGTATAATAAGATTCTAATCTACCTGTTTTATAAAATAAACTTGCTATTACACTACAGGTTATTCCATAAGTTAGAGGTAGGTGATGATAAGTCACACCTTCCGACACTGATGCAGGCAACTGCATACAAACATAACAATCTCTCACATCCATTGTCTCTACATATTCGTACAACAATTTTGTAAAAACATTTTTAGAAAAGTCTGTTACTGACTTATCCTTATGTAATTCTGCACTACTTCTTAAAATAACTGGTTCTTTAATATTAGTTTCTTTTTCTGGTTTAGTATCATTCTTCGCTTCTATTACAGCTAAACTAATAGGAATTGTGATTGCTAAAACTATCCATATGGTCATTAATAACCCTGTACAAAAGCAGCACATTTTACACCATCTTTTTATAAACTCACATTTATCTCTTCTATCCCTAGTATTTTCCATTTTGCTTTTATCTATTTGTTAGGTTTCAGAAAATTGTGTCACTACACCTCAGAAATGACTTAGATGCCACTCTGCTTTCAAAAAGTCTTTGCTTGGTACTTTCTTTTAATTCTTTCCAGAATTCTTTCGTTGTCACATCCGGTGATTTGTCACATCCAGTAAAATTGTCATGTCCGGCAGAAGCACTATAAGTCTTCACTTCAGGTTTGTTGCATCTCACCTTTTCCCATTCGACTTCTTAGTCTCTGGTTCTCGTGAGTGTTTTCTTCTTCTTTGTAATCCGTCAGTGCGATATACAGCCACTCAGGTGACTTATACTTTGCATTCACTTTCTTTGTTCTTTTGGACTTTTGTAATCTTTTTCCACTTGGTTTTTCTTGTCCCTTTTGACTTGTTATTTCATTCACTTGTTCAGCACTTTCGTCTCCAGCTCTTATTATTCTATATCTCAATTTTCTTATATAGCTGTTGGGCCAATTATCTCCTTTTCTTGGCCTTTTGACTTCACCTTCTTTTTCTTCTCTTTCTGATTTCCAATTTCTTTTTCTTGATTCAGTTTTTGCTTTCTCCTCTTCTCCACTCTCTTCAGTTTCTGTATCAACTGTTTCACTATTGTCTCTTATTTTGAAGCTTATGATCTCGTCATCTCCTACTGGTGGATCTGTCTTCTCCTTCTTGTGTTCCCTTATTACTGTCCCTCCTCGGTGTTCTTCCGATTTGGTGTTTTCCTCCCTTTCTACTTCTAAATTTCCCTGTTCTTCTGTTTCTCTATCTGTCCCTATTGCTCCTCGGGGTTCTTCTCGATTCTCTAACTTCTTGTGTACTTCTTTCCCTACTTCATCTATTAATATTATTTCTGAAGGATTTCCACCATAACTTGTACTTGGTTGTTCATCTAGATCATTTTCTTGCTCATTTTCTTCTCTAATTGGTCTATAACCCCAAGTTCTCCTTCGGAATTCTTCACAGTTTGCAACTGAATCATCAGATCCTGAACTTGTGTCAGATGTTTCCAGATGTCGACTTACAGGTCGATCTTCAGATTCTGGAACTTCTGAATTTCTTTCTTCTTCTTCTTCCTCTTCTTCTAGAGGTGTTTGCAGTTGGGGTTTCCAGATGTCGACTTTCAGGTCGATCTTCAAGTTCTGGCACCCTTTCTCTTATCCTGGTTGTCCCAGCTGTTAAACTTTTATCCCACACTTCCAGACGTCGACTCACATGTCGATCAGTAGGTTCTTGAACTCTGATTGTGTGGCTGGCATGGACCCAGTTCTTCACTCCTGCACACTTGACTGCAGTCGTTGTCACTAGGATTACCTGTCGTGGTTCGTCCCAGCGAGGAACTAGACAGTTTCTTCTCCTGTGGATTTTTATACGGACCCAGTCTCCTGGATTCAAGTCGTGGGCTGGTTTTCTTTCAAGAGTGGTCGCATCCGGTCCAACCTGATGAAACACAGAACGCACCACATCAGCCAGTCCCTTGCAATAATCCAGTACTAGATCATCAGTTATAGTCAATAACTTGTTGACAGGTACGTGTGCTTGTCTCATTGCTCGTCCCATGATCATCTCATGAGGACTAAGTCCAGTTTTCTTTTCAGGGATGCTTCTGATGGTCATCAGAACAAGAGGCAGTGCATCTGGCCATTTGAGTCCTGTAGCTTGACACATTTTTCCTAATCTGTTCTTAATTGTTCCATTAATTTGCTCCACTACCCCAGAAGCCTCTGGTCTGTAAGCACAATGTAGTTTTTGTTTAATACTCAATGCTTCGCAAATCAATTGGATCAACTCATTTTGAAAATGTGTTCCTCTATCTGTCTCAACCGTGACTGGAAAACCATACCTTGGAATGAACTCTCGCAGCATAAGTTTTGCCACTGTTGTTCCATCATTCCTTCTAGTGGGGTATGCCTCCACCCAACGAGAAAACAAACAGACGACCACTAGAACATATTTTAGTCTGTTACTAGGGGGCATCTCGATAAAGTCTAACTGCATTCTAGTGAATGGACCTCCTTCTCGTCCTATTGTTCCTAGACTCACTACTGTTTTTCTTCCTGGGTTAAACTGCTGACAAATAAGACATCTTTGACAAAGACTTTCAGCAATGGCTCTGAATTTTGGGTTATACCAGGTTTGTCTAAAAAGTCTGATCATTGCATCTCTCCCAATATGAGCTTGTCCATGGTACATCCGTGCCATGTCTGCAATCATGCTATCAGGCATAACTGGTCTTTCGTCTCTGTATACCCACACACCATTATTTTCCTGTCTTCTACATCCTGCTTTTATCCAGTAATCTTTTTCCTCATCACTTGCAGTTTCTTGTAACTGTCTTACTTCATCCCATGTCTCGACAGTATTAGTAAAAAGCAAAGGAGAAGAGATATGCTCCCTTTCTCTATTTTTGTTCATGGACACCATGTTCTCTGCACAATATTTGGCTATCTCATCGGCATAATTATTGCCGACGGCTATGTAATCTTCGTTTTTCTTATGCGCCTTGCACTTCACTACAGCAATTTGTTTAGGCAACTGTATCGCCTCAAGCAGCTTTTTAACAAAATCTCCATTTCGGATAGGTGTTCCTGCAGATGTCAAGAAACCTCTTTGTGACCAAATCTGACCAAAGTCGTGTACGATGCCGAAACCATATTGGCTATCGGTCACAATCGTGACTCGTACATTTCTTCCTAATTTGCATGCTTGAATCAAAGCAATTAGTTCCGCAACTTGTGCAGACCTTATTCCTTTCAGACAAGACGCTTCCATCACAGTTGCCACTGTGCACACTGCGTAAGCTGCGCTTAAAACTCCTTCTTTTGTTCTCAAACATGAGCCATCTACAAACATGACATAATCAGATTCCTTTAACGGTTCATCCTTTATGTCAGCTCTTGGTTTCGTGCAATATTCCAGCACGTTCAGACAATCATGATCTACTTCGTCTTGTTCAATTATATTCTCCTCATCTGGCAATGATGTTGAAGGATTCACATTCATGCATCTATCTATGGTCACATTTTCAGCACTCAAGATGACTTTTTCGTACTTAGTCAGCCGACTATGTGTCATGTACTGTGTTTTTGTTCTTGTCAAAAGAATTTCTACTGAATGGGGGACATATACTCTCAGTGGATACCCCATCACTATACCTTCACTTTGTTCCAGACTTACACAAGTAGCAGCAACTGCTTTCAGACATCCGGGCAATGCTTTTGCTATAGGATCTAAAACAGCTGAAAAATAAGCAATTGGTCTTTTCATTGTTCCATGTTTTTGTACCAGTACTGAAAACGCACATCCATCTCTTTCACTGCAGTACAATTCAAAATCCTTCTCATAATCAGGCATGCCTAATGCAGGTGCCTCACACAATTTCTTTTTCAATTCTTTGAAAGATTTCATTTCTTCATTGTTTAACTCAAAAGGGTCTTTTACATCTTTCTTGGTCAATTTTTGTAATGGTTTTGCAATCAAAGAGAAACCACTTATCCATTGTCGGCAATATCCAACCATTCCCAGAAACATTCTTACCTCTCTTTGCGTCATTGGTGCTCTCATTCCTTGAATCATTCTTACTCTTTCTGTCGCTATCTTTCGCACTCCTTTCTCAATTTTATGGCCTAAATACTGGACTTCTTTCTGACAAAACTGCAATTTCGAAGGAGACACTTTATGTCCTCTTTTCTCTAGATGGTTCAGTAAAGCAATTGTATCACTTACACATGCTTCTTTTGTTTTCGATGCCACCAACAGGTCATCAATATACTGCACCATCACTGACTTTTCTGGCATTTTCAAATCTTCCAGAGATTTCTTTAAAATCTGATTAAAGATTGAGGGGCTTTCTGTATACCCCTGAGGAATTCGGCACCATGCCAAAATACGCTCTCCGAACCGGAACGCAAATAATGGCTGGCTATCTGGATGCAAAGGAATAGAGAAAAATGCGTGACACAAATCTATCACAGTGTACCACTCAGCTTCATGTGGAATTTGATATAGAATTACTGCAGGGTTTGGCACTATTGGACAACAGGGCACAACTATTTTGTTGATCTTTCTCAAATCCTGTACTATTCTATATGTTCCATTTGGCTTTTTCAGTCCCATAATAGGTGAATTACATGGACTGCTCATTATTTCTTTTAGAATTCCCTGTTCAATCATTTTATTTATTACAGGAGTTATTCCTTCAATTATTTCTGGAGTTAACTTGTACTGTGGCGTATTCGGGTAAGTTGTTCCTTCTTTTACTGTTACTTTTACGGGATCAACTTTTTTCATTAATCCAATGTCTTCTCCTGTAAAATCCCACACACTTTCTTTCACTGCACTTTTTAGTTCTTCTGGAAGTTTTTCTGCATCAAATGCAGGAAACAAACCATTCATTTCAGGTTCCTGATTCATCAAAGTTACTTTATACAAGACATCTTCATCTGAGGTCTGAAATCCAATTCCATCTGGCGTACAATAAATTGTGCAATTCATCTTGCACAAGAGGTCACGACCTAAAAGATTTACAGGACTACAATCGCACACTACAAATTTATGCATTTTGCTAAAGGAACCAATTTTTACTTCCACCAATTCAGTAAGTGGTGTTTTAATCTGCTGATTGGCTACTCCTACTACTTGGATGTATTCACCTGAGAGAGGAAGGTTTGGAATTTCCACTGATCTAACAGTAGAACGGGTAGCTCCAGTATCGACAAGGAATGTTACATTTGCACCATTCACTTCTCCATCCACAAAGGGACCAGACTGATCTACCTCTAGAGTTGCGCCAAGTACGCACTCTTTCCCCTCTCCTGGGCACCGTCAGAATCTTTCATCCGGGTCATCCTCACTCTGACGCAACCAATACTGAGAAATGTTAGCTGCTCGCGGCAACTGTGCTACCTGCTCTCCTCCGTAGAATCCTGTTTCTGTACTGTATCTTTGCTGGTTAACAGTGTTGGGAAGTGGTGGTTGCGGCACCTGACTTTGTTGAACAACTACCTCATTCTGCACCTGTGGAGTCAATGATTGATTTTCTGGATTAGGTTTAGGTGGGAACTTACACTCGTTTCTCCAATGCCCTAATTTTCCGCAATTATGACATGGCCATTTCTTCTTTGCCTCTTCTAGACTCACTTGACCTTTTCCTTTACCTATGTTAGGTTGCATTTTATTCTGTCCTGTTTCATTTCCATTATTATTGTCCAATTGAGCTTCTTGTTTTTCTGCCACCTTCACCTGTGCCCACATTGCCTTCTCTTTCAATTTACGCTGTCTACTCTCAATATCATCACTGCAATACTTAGCATACCTCAGCACATCATCGACTGTGCCATTCTGCCAATTAATCATATGCTGTTTAATCATTTCACTAATCTCTGGTTTCAATCCAAACACAAATCTGTACACAAAATGACTCATATCCTTTTCACTTAATTCCTCATATCCACTATACTGCTTGAAAACCAACAACAACCTTTCATAATAGGCATGTACAGACTCCTTACTTTCTTGTGTAGTTCTATCGATTTTTACCCAATCTGTCTCTTTAGGAGGAATCTTATTCTTTAAAAAGGTAATCACCTTATCATACTTCTTCATTACATCAGGACCTGGAGCTCCTGTCTTAGGATCTCTTGGATATTCGGTAGTTGGCCAGTCAACTGTAATCTTACATTCTGACCACAAATCAGTTGGTACCACTATGTCAAATAATCCATCTAAATCTATCCACAACACTTTTGAGACCTTTACAAACCTCTCTACTTGTCGGTACCACTCGACTGGTTTCTCTCTTAGCTTTGGAAAGTCATTGGTAAATGACAGTATGTCCTGCCTAGTCCAGGGAACATGCACGTAACTACCACCTGGAGTTTCTCTCATAGGGTATTCTCTGGCAACAGGTTCCTTTTCAGTTATCATAAAAGCCAAAGAAGCTTTGTCTGTAGTTTTCTCATTTTTCTTCGTCCATCTAACCTTCCATCTGTCCACATCACCCCATTTTCTCAACAACACAATTAACTCTTTTATCTGTGTCAGCCTTCCTGCTGTGTTCAAATTTTCAATATCCTTTTCACAAAAGTCTACTCTATATGGTTTCTGCAACGTTTTCACTTTCGCAAAGTCTATTCCAATTTCACTGGCTACTTCTTCTAGTTTGTCATGTAAATTCTTTGCTCTCCATGTAATACTTTTGCACAGAAACATTATTTCGTCATCCTGGTAATTTTTTATCTTTTCTGTACCAATCGTTCCTAGAATTAATTCTTCCATGTCAATTTTTAACCTAATTACATCTAATGGTTTTTCTTCTGGTTCTTTTATTTTAAATGCCTTCATCCACTCATTTAACTCATCAGGAGTCGGACCTATGGGCGTATTATTTAGTTCTACCCAATTACCACTCTTTTCAGGGGTTTCTGTTGCAGATTCTGTTACCATATGCATTTTCCTACCATTGCACTCATTCACCGTCAAATTTGTAGGTGGACTTGGTCTGTAAGTACTAGCCAAATTACTTGTACTTGCACTTTGTTCCATTCTTTCTTTTTCTCTCTGAAATTGTGAACTCATGGGAATCACCAAAGATCGTTCATCAATTTTCTGATTCTCAAAAACTGGTATTACTGGACCTATTGTTACTGGTACAGTAACTGCTTCCATATTTTTCGTTAATTCTCTAATCTTTTCAGTTAGTTCTTTGGTTGTCCTTGCTAATTCGCTGGCATTGTCACTTTCTATTCCTTCATTTTGTGAAGTTCTCATTTGTTCTTGTGACCTATTTATTTCAATTCTTTTCTCCGGACTTTTATTTCGCATAGTCTCTATTAGCGGCGCATTTGGTGTCACCACTGTAGAACTCTGCTGATACGGAGGTGGATTTCTATTTAGAATATCTTCCAGCAATTCATCATCCGTTTCGCTCTCATGCATATATTTTTCCCTCTCCATATGTTTCTTTTTCTCAGTCCGTTTTTTCTTAGTCCCTTCCTCAACTGTAAAAGCTGGAAACAAACCTCCTGTCATGTTAGCACATCTCCATCGTTTTATTCTATCTTCATGATTTATTCCCCACATCCTTCCAGGCATAAACTCATGATCCCTGAAACCTCTGAATCTCTCTCGCTCATACATCTCATCCTCCCATTCCGTCAATGCTTCAAACTGTGTCGGTCTAGGTCTAGGTTCTAGATTTGTCATCTTTTCTCGCAAATTTCGCAAAACCGCTACACTAAATGAACCATTCTCAGGGAAAGCTAAAGCACCATCATTCTTCGTATACTTTGCCCAATTTTCCAACCATATGCACGTATGATATCCATATTTCAGCATCATATGTGAAGCTGCTGATTTCGGCGGAGGAATTACTTGTCCCTCTCTAGTCACGACCTTTTTGTCTTTCTTAAAGAAATTCTTAAATTTTGTCGTCCATGACGTTCTCTCCCTTTCATACTCGTAATACGGCATGTTTTCTATTTATTTTTCTCTTTACGCTAACGCTGTTTTGTGTACTGAACTTCAACCAATTACAGCGCGACTCACTCTAACGTACCAATCAGTACAATTCCCTCCGTCCGCGAACCAACCAATCCTAGCGCGGCACTTTTCTACGTCACCCCTGCTCTGGGTTCACGTGACTGGCGCACTATCCAATCCTAGCACGGCACTGTTCTACGTCACTTCTGCTCTTTTACCCCTCCTTTACAAAATTTATCGGCAATTTTTCTTTTCGCTGTTTTCTCCGTTAGTTACAACAATTAAAACAATTCCATAGTCTAATTCGCTAAACAAAAGTGACAGCTTTGTCCTTTTACACAAGAATCCTGTATTTCCAGTAGGCAGCGCTTACCTCTACCCTACCACAGAATTATTTACTCTCGCCGATAAAGTAGCACTTCCCTCTACCTTACCCTTCTTTCAAGCAAACAATTTACTCGTTTCTCTGGGGATAAGACACATGTGGAGACTAGGCTCCTGAGAATTAAGGCCAAAGTCTCACAAGTAAACGTGATTTGCTATTTCAGTTACACACCTTTCGTACAGAAAATCCCGAATATAACACAACCTGTGTTATTACCAAAATGAATTCAGACCATGTACCAAATTCCATGTGACTTCTCTTGCCACACGTGTTCCACTTCCTACATCCCAGAAGCGTGAAAACTCACATATAACATAACACGACTCAACATATAGTGTTAGTCATCAAAAATAATCAATAATCAATAAACAATAATCACTAAACTAATCTATAGAAAACCATAACTCTGCTACCAAGAAATCTGATGCAGCGCGTACAATAAAAACTATTCTCCTCCTAGGTCACTTATAGGTCATCCAGGGGCAAACTATATTTTCTCACATCCACATGACGATGGGGCCCATAAACATCGCCTAACACACACGCACACACCTGGATTTCCTTTACACCTTTATGAAATTCTGTACTCCTAGGAGAAGCATGAGAACTAAATGGAAAACACCATTTATGTACCGCTGGAAGGAGCCGGGATATCTTATTACCTTAACTTATCGCTTTCTTTTAGTTATTTCTTAAGATATTCCTGCTCATTGTTTTGTCGATGAATCATTCATGTAAGAAATTAGTTCATAGTGATTAAGACCAGCTAAATCACAATAACCAATTACTGATGTCACAATCATTTAGGGAAATAACCACTGAGTCATTTGATTTAAAGAATCTTAAATTTTATATAATTTTAAAAGCATGAGAAAGAATTTAAACTTTTATTCAATTATTCATTCATTATTAATTCAAATATTTATTAAACATAATCAATTTATTGCAGAAAGGAAATTTTTCATCATGAAGCAAAACCCTAATTACCTGCCTACCTTCCTAATTTAGCCTAATGATTTCTAACCTAAGTTTAAGAATTAGAAATAACCTGATTCTCATACTCAACTGGAAAATTAAGACAGCAACAAAAACTTCAGCTCGTCAGCATCAGCTACCTGCAACCCGTCTCATCTAACAGTCTTTCAGCATCTCCCGCTCAGTAATGGATCGATCAGGACCACCCAGCACTGGAAGCCACCAACACCAACACGACTCTCCAACTCCGCTCCTGACTGTGACTGCGACTGACTCCTCCCACTAAGAGTAGGCCCTCTTATACCCTAATTCTAACTTTGCTAACTAATTGTTGCAACATTAATAACACGCTTTTCTTTCATTGGTCCATGCATGTCATCTTATTCATTCTTTTAATCAAGTTCTCTTGGATCCAATGGTCCTTGGATCATTTCCTTTCTCACAGTTCAAGACATGTTTCCATCCGCTTCGATCAGTACATTTGTAACTTCTTTCGATACATTCGAGAACTCTGCAGGCATTGTCCTTTCTCTTAAACTGGTTTCCCACGGGTCTCTGCTGATCACCACGGCACACTATCAGTTCAATTAGGTCACATCAGCCTTGACCATTTCTCGCATCCTAGCCTCTCAGCAACATCACGAGGTTAGCTTTTCTCCGACTTCTTTCCCGTGTCACATGTTCCCCTTGCTTGCGCACATCACCCACTGGCAGCCATTTTATATCGCCACTCGGTTATACTTTAGAAGCACTAATTTGAAATAAACAAAACATAATTAAAATAGAGAAAAATAGCCTTTTCGTTTCCCTCCCGTCATCTACGTACCCCAATTAGTTATTACCTAGCAGAAAGCAACATTTAAGCTGTTTCTTACTTACCATCACTATTGTTTTTGCAACGACACGTTTATCTCTATGAAGCACAAAATCATGCATTTATTTTAAATTAGTACGCATTTATTTTTATGTTATAATTAGACACACGGACATCCATTAATAGATTATTCAGCACATACATTTGCGTATTACCCTTCCCACACGTACAGTGTTGATTAATACATTTAAACGAACATTTTATTAATTATTTATAAAATTTGTTAGGGGTTACATTTTTTTTATTTTCTCTGCTCCATCATACACCATATTGTTGAATCAAAATGTATTGATATCCATAAATGTCCGCTCTTCTGGGGCCTGATGTGTAAACAATAGGTCATAAAGCAGTCAGTGATTTTTTCCCCCCAGCTGGTTTGAAGCCTGACCTTCATTTTATGATACAAAGGATTTACCGATCAGTTGCATTGCAAGATGTACACTCGCAGCAGCGCACAACGCATAAAGCCTCATTAAAATTTATGAAGCAGGAGGCATTTTACACCCAGACCAGTGTCTGCTCCCTCCCCACTTCCCCCTTGATCCGCCGCCACCACTCACAAGCTGGAAGCTGGAACACTTTGTGAATGGGTGATCGTCAGAAGCTAGGGGTTGGTAACCTGCCACTTGTCGCTGATTTGTGATGACAGTTGTAGGCACAGCACATCAGTACATAACATTGAGACCCCACAATAAGATAGGAGGACATCCCTTTCATGCCCCTCCTCTTTGCAATTAGAATTGATCCCCAAAAGGTATTTTGGCGGTTATGACTCCCATGCTGCCTTTAGTACACTGGGCCTTGCTCATTTGCATTCTCAATGCCTTTCGGTTTTGTGACTCACAGGCTTTGGAACAACAAATGCTTTCCACGCATCAGCCCAGCAACATAGCACTTGACAGTAGAGTCTTTGTAGTGGTGTAAAGTACAGAGATGTAGCCTACCCAATATTTCTCAGTTTAGTGACCTCTGAAAAAGTGGAGATGCAAGGTTTCAAGTTGCAGACACGCTTCTGCCACAGAAGCATTAACCAACGGAACTACTTTACAGGTAGGGGTTTAATTTTGTTAAAGATGTCTTAATTGATTTTCGGAACCCATAAAACAAGCCTGCTTTACAAAGTAGCTAATTGCAAGAGAGCACTGGTAGGGATTTCGCATCATGCTCAGAGTATCAAGCACAGAAAAGCACGGATTTTGAAGAAACGTGTGCAGGTTTTGATCGGTCGTTTGAAAAGGAAGGTAGGGGGCCTCGAAGAACTGCCCCAAGCAAAGAGGGGGGATGGCTGTGAGCGATATGCCAATAATGTCAGAGAGATCAGGGTTCATGTGAGTAGAGAGGAGCAGTACAATGCAAATGGCGTCTTGATAAGAAAATAAATGTGCTCTTTGTATGTTGCTGACTGCATGCGTGCCTACTTTCAAAACAAGCAGGAAACCAAGTACTGTCCTGGGAAGCGCTGGCTGAAAAATAAGAAAATAAATGTGCTCTTTGTATGTTGCTGACTGCATGCGTGCCTACTTTCAAAACAAGCAGGAAACCAAGTACTGTCCTGGGAAGCGCTTGCTGATAAATAAGTATATAAATGTGCTCTTTGTATGTAGCTGACTGCATGCGTGCCTACTTTCAAAACAAGCAGGAAACCAAGTACTGTCCTGGGAAGCGCTGGCTGAAAATACACAGCCCGCGAGTGGTGCGCGCGTGAGAGAGAGGGGGAGCAGGAGGTGAGCCCGGGAGTGGTGCGTGCATGCGCGCGCAGTCTGCTCATTTTCAAGCACTGCACTCGTGCTTGTGGCGCGCCCCTGCTCGCTCCCGAAGGTGGATGCCGCCACAAGCACGAGTGTGTGCTTGGAAATGAGCAGAGCGCGCTGCGTAGGCGAGACCTAAAAACTACATGATGCTTTCAAACCAATTTCTAAATCTACACTTTATCAAATATACTGATCTACCACTATTAGAAAGTTGATGGTCTATAATCCACTCATGGATAGCTGAAATTGCACATTTTTTCCTTTCTCTTTTAAAGGATACTGGACATGTTTTCCAGAATTGAACTAGAATGTGTATTAATATCAGTTGTTCTGCATTTGAACTCGCACGTATATTGAAAGCTATTGCAATTGGCACAAAATCATTATGATGTGTTTTAGTGCGTTTTCCAGCCTCAGCCTTGCTAGACTTCAGTTAGGCCTCCTCTCCATCTTTGATAAAATGGCTACTGAATCATGATATTCATTCTGTTGCTATATTTCTCGCTCACCAATAGTTGCAGCAAGAAGCGCACTGTTTGTTTTATAATGACATTTTGTTCTCGAAGAACCGCTAGAGGAAGCCTTTTTGGTACTTTCAAGGCTCTTCCTGCTAACATAGGCAGTTTATCTTACGGGCGATCCAAGGGCAGGCAAGCCCCTCCGCCGCCTGCCCGCCTGATGAGCCAAATTACACCGTGGCCGTCGCCAATCGGTGCTTACCAATGTTGGGAGGGGCTACCCTTCCCAACGGTGAACCGCCAGTCCACGCCCTTACTCACGCCCCCGAAGGGGCGGAGCGTTCCAGGCAACCCCCGGTTGTTCAGGCCCACAACCGCCCATAGGACTAACGGGGCGCCTTCGCTCTTCCAGGGGACAACGCGAGGACATTCCTGGGTATATTTGGCCTTTGCACCCTTGTTGTGCTCCTGTAGAGGGTACCCTTCTGTATCTTACAGCCTCTGGATCGCCCTGTAACTCCTCCTGCATCACAAAATAACAAGTTAGAACACTTCTTCCCCCCACCCTTGCACTTACGCCGGGTAAGCGGTAGGGAGGGAAACAGCGTAACGGGCAGCGGCAAAGAGGCCGCAACGTGGGCGGGGAGAGGCACTTATACCTCATCCCGCCCTGCCCACTTAGGAAGTGACGCCGCGCACAGACCCCCGCAATGGGGGGTCCAGAAACACTAGATTGTTTCGTGTGCACTCATGTGGCACTAAGGCGGCCGCCCTCTTATGAGGGTCCCCTTCGTGGACCACGGGCAGCCCACATAGTGCCAATATCGGCAGCACTCCCAAACCACATACAGCAATTACATGGAAATAAACCACACAACACCTTGTTTGTGGAGAAAATTGCTGCAGGTTTATTTGCATAACAAATATGCCAACATGGTGGGTTATCTTACGGGCGATCCAAGGGCAGGCAAGCCCCTCCGCCACCTCAAAATGCCCTCAAATTGTCAGTAACCGCTTCAGACCTATGCCCTGCGAATGCCACCATTACTATCTACAACAACGGTAATATTCTTATACAAGCCTCCAACGCTAATCTCGATACCATAGACAGGATCTTCCCTACTCTCAAGAAAGCAGTAAACAGTAAGAATAGCACACTCACCGCATCCTCTCATCCTCAGGATCTAGATGCCACCCTAACTCCTCTTCAAAATACCACCTCAAACTCTTCCGAACTTACAAACGCCGACACCGGCACCGTGCCCATTCCCCCAGACACATCAGATCCAAATACACATGGGTCCCCTGGTCCAGGTGAGACAGGGTTGCACTTAGCCACCAACCCCAGCAGGGCAGAAACCCCCAGTAATCCCTACCCCCCTGTCCTACTGGTCGCTACCACACCTGGATCCCCCAGCCCTGAAGGGACTGGGTTAGGCTTAGCTACCGATCGCTTCATGGCAGACGCACCACGGTTATCCCTGACGTACGAGTGGGATGGCACCAAACGGGATGCCACCCACACCGACCTCCTCTCCCCCCTTTCATCCAAAGCAGATTGCAAAGACCCCACTCACCCACTGTCCTCCTCGATATCTGAGAGGACCCTAACACCCGCTACACTCATCCCACCCATCCAATCACAGCGCACAATGACCATTCCCCAACCTTATGCAGCAGCCCCTATCTGGCTGCCTTGCCTATATACCACACTTCTCACTGACGAGGACCCCACAACAAACCTCTCGGTTCAGCTTCTCACATCGACCCCTAATGAAGTTATCCCCAAGCAATTGGAGAACGTGATCATGCAAACAGACCCTACCGGTGGATCGCCCTCCATAACCGATCATACACCCACACCTAATGAAGGTATCCCCAAGCAATTGGAGAATGTGATCATGCAAACAGACCCTACTGGCGGATCGCCCTCCTTAACTGATCATACACCCACACTTCCTACCTACTTTCCCAACTCCGTCTGGATCTCTCGACTCAATGAGTTAGCCACAGGCCTATCCCATCTCAAGGGCGAGATGCATAACCTATATACTATCACTAAAGAACTTCTAAACATACACAGAGCCACCAATGACACCGTGAACCAAATCAGTCTCCAAACGAGAAATTACATCCCCACAAATTCACACCCCGAGAACACTAGTCAGAATAACCAAATCAGTGTCCAACCTAGCAGACACATACCCAAGTTCTTACAACCCAAAAACACTTGCCCTCCGTCTTGGCCTAGGAGGGCAAGTGATGAACTATCTGACAGAGACATAGACGACCTCCTCACATCTTATGCCCGGGCAACAGATAACAGAAAGTCACACTGTGGCACTATCCAATCCATTGTAACCAATCCCCTCAGAGAACCGACTCACAACAACAGATCCCTAAATAGAGATAACCTCACAAATATCAACATAGAGCAGATTACCCTAACCCACTCTATTAACAAGATGAAGTGTGGGCTCATTAATTGCAGATCTGCTAGCAAACATGCTCCTGACATATTCAACCTCATTCTAGAGAATGATTTAGACATTATTGTCCTCACCGAAACATGGCTAAATAGTTCCTCCTCTCCCATCCTTGATTTATTGGTTCCCCCTACCCACAACCTAATCCGCCTAGACAGAAACGGGAAACTCAGGGGAGGGGTAGCCTGCATTTATCGTAACTCAATCTCAGTCAAGCAAGCAGTCTCCTTCGGACTATCCTCCTGCGATTATCTCTGTATTAATATCTCTGATGATAAGCGCATCGCCAGCAAGCTTCACATATTCTACCACCCCCGGGTGATAACTTGACTTTTATCGACGAGCTAATGGAGGTCATTGCATCCAACGTCAACTCACAAGTACCTCAAATTTTCTTGGGTGACTTTAATCTCCACTGGAACAACGCAAACGATCATGGTGTAGGCTGGCTTAAAGAGTTTTTGTCAGAACAGGAGCTATCTCAATTCTGTGACAGCCCAACTCACAACAAGGGAGAGACACTGGACCTCATCATTGCAAAAACGAACATAGTCCTACTAGAATCCATCACCCCATGCGATTGGACTGATCATCACTGCATCCTCTTCTCCATCAATATTGAAGTAACTCAAAAAAGGGGCCAACCCTCAAAAACAAGACAATGGAAAAGGAACTTACAAAATATCAACCCCATCACCTTGGTAAACCGATGCAACTCCGCCCTGACCCACATGACGGACATGACTGATGTACATGACCTCACAACCTTCTACAATTCCACTTTGCTTGAAATCCTGGACTCTACAGCGCCCCTCCAAGAAAAAAACGTCTCCTCCAAAATTTCCAAACCTTGGTTCAATGAGACCCTGAACTCGGAGCGACACCAGCTAAGAGTTGCGGAGCGACTATGGAAATCAGCACCCACCACTGATAACCTTGATCGCCTTAGAAGGTTAAGGAACTCATACAACAGAAAGATTCTTAAGGCAAAGGCAGACTTTTTCAGAACCCAGCTGAACCAAGCAATCAACCGTCCCAAAAAACTCTTTGAAATCGTCAAGCAACAAGCATGCAACACGACTAACTCTAGGGAACTAAATGACCTGGCTACACCTACCCGTGATGTGCTTGCCAATTTCTTCCGCGAAAAGACTAAGGCCATCGAGCTCGACATCCAATCCAAGAAGGCCCTCCCACAATCTATGGCCCAAGATACTAAATGTGGCGCTCTACTCGAAGTCCATTTTAATATTCCAGGCGAAGTCACAAAAAACAATGCCTCATGGCACACCTTCTCGCCAATCTCTCAACAAATAATCGATAACACTCTTCCAGCAATCAACCCCTCCAACCACTTCGCTGACCCCCTGCCTCCTGCCCTATTCAAAATGTTAAAAACAACTATTCTACCGCTATGGGCAAAAATTGTAAACGCCTCTCTGAGACAAGGCGCCATTCCGGACTGTCTTAAAATTGGGCAGGTCACACCTATACTAAAGAAACTTGACGCCACCCCATCTGATCTCAACAACTACCGCCCTATATCCAACATCCCCACTTTGGCGAAAGTGCTGGAGAAATGTGTACAAATTCAATTATGCAACCATATTGAGAATTACAACCTCTTAGACAGTCACCAATCTGGCTTCCGTCAAGGTCACAGCACAGAATCTGCACTCACACACATTATGGACGACATACTAAAAATGCTTGACCGCAACGAGTCATGCCTAATGATACTCCTCGACTTATCCTCCGCCTTCGATACGGTCAAGCATGACAACCTTTTGTCCCTATTGGAACGAAGGATGGGCCTCTCGGGCACAGTGTTGCAATGGTTCTCCTCCTTCCTAAATAACAGAACACAAAGAATCAAGATGAAGAACTCACTCTCGCAACCCTCCGTGGTCACCCTGGGTGTCCCTCAGGGATCAGCCTTATCACCCATTCTTTTCAACCTACTAATGGAACCTTTGGCGAACGCACTGAAATCAGCGAACATTCTATATCACCTGTATGCGGACGACACCCAACTGTATTTGAAAATCTCCACTCCAGAAGACTTCATTTCCCTCAACACTATTCTACTGAACACGCAAAGCTGGCTCACTAACAACCACCTCATGCTGAATACCAAAAAAACGAATTCATTCGCATCTCTCCACCGAACCACACACCTAAGATAGACCTATGGTTAAAACACCTAACCTCCTTTGACTGTGCTCCCCTCATCATTGACTCAGCAAAATCCCTAGGAATCACCATAGACAAACACCTGAATCATGCAGTCGCACATCTCTAATGCCACCAAGGGAGCTAATCACAAGCTGAGTATACTAAGGAAACTCAAACCCTTCCTCCCTCAGGCCGACCTAAAAATGGCAGTGCAAGCCCTAGTGCTACCAAGATTAGACTATGGAAGCACCACTCTTTGCGGTCTCCCCAAATACAAGCTGGCTCCGCTCAGGGCATCACTTAATGCTGCGGCTAGACTGGTATCAGGAACTAAAAGAAGTAGCCACATCTCTCCGACCCTGAAAGCCCTGAACTGGCTGCCTTACGAGGCAAGAATACACCTAAAGGTTGCCTGCATGACCCATAAAGCACTACATAACAATACACCCAGTTACTTAGCTCTAAAGCTAGAAAGGTCGGGAGGTTGCAGACAACTTCGAAGTACGAGTACTTTACTTCTGAAACCACAATCCTTCCATAAGAAGAGAACTGGTTGCAGAGCTTTCTCAGGGATTGCACCAAAGATTTGGAACGCCCTACCTCCAGTGGTGCGTGGAATCTCTTCCTTTACCGCATTCAAAAAAGAAGTAAAAATACTACTAATGAACAAATTCACGTCCTAAGTCTTAACTCTAGGCTGACACCGAGTCACCTATACGATCCGCATATCATTGCCTACCTCCGGTGGAATGAATGAGATTATTATATGTAAGATTATTACCACAGCCACTTAATGCTCAATAACTGTATTTAGTTTAAAGCCTAGTTGGCCTCGGGTCTCCTATATTATCCATATACTGTATACCCATGGTGAATCGAAGGAGTATATTATATGTATGTTTATAAGCACAACCACCTAATGCTCAATAACTGTATATTGTGCAATGCCCTGCTGATTCCGGGTCACCTATGTTTGTTATCCATGTATTATACATCTCTTTTGTTCGTAATGACACTTTTCAAATGCTTGTATACTACCTCATCCGTCTATGTTTTAAACTGTATACTGTAAAGCGCTCTGATACCCTCGTGGGTCACGTTCGCGCTATATAAAACTTTATAAATAAATAAATAAAAATAAATAAATAGGGCCTCATTTATGAAAAGTGTTGCATCGCTGCAATAAAACAGCGATGCAACACTTTTCACTGCGCCCTCCTTGCGACACCATGGATGCGACGTATTTACTGTACGGCATTCCATGTTGCAAGGATTGACAGATGCATCAGGAATCCTGACGTATCTGTCAGTGCAAAACTCACGCATTGCTGGAGTTGTGTCGTAAGCATGACGCAACTCCAGCAATGCAAGGGGGAGGCATATACCTATTGCACTGCGTCACCCTTACGCCTGCTATGAGGCAGGAGTAAGGTTTTGACGCGGTGGCTTCCGAGAAGTGGCGCAGTGAAATCTGATAGATTTCACCACACCACTTCTAGGAGGCTTTCTTGCGGGGAACAACCCACCCTGCGTACATTATACCTGACGCAGGTTTAATGTGGCGCATCTGCCTAGATGTGTCACTTTGTAAATATGACTCAACATGGCGCATTATTTACGCCGCTGCTGCATCACGAAAAGTGATTCAACGGTGGCGCAAAAGTGGCGCAAAGGGCTCATAAATAAGCCCCATAGTGTGTTGCATTCATTCACAATTGTTTTCTGGTGTTTATGTAACTAGTTTGTTATGACACCTCCAGTTGACATTAGGGCAGAATGACTAAACTAATATTCATGTAGTGTGTCAATGCTAAGATGGTAGAGTTATGTGACATTTAAGAAATATGAAATATGTTTTGCTGTACTAATGGTCACATCATGCTGACTTTTCAGTTTCCATGATTTCCTATGATGAAAATGCCTCTAGGATGCTGCCTGATTTTCTAATGATTTGCTGCACATATGAAACTTGGTCTAGTTTCTTAAATGTTAGCAAATTGTTGCATTATTTTTGTAACTGACAGCCTACATGGCAATTGACTTTATGTACTTTGATTGATTCATTTGCATTTTCCTGTTTTCTGTATTGCACTTTGAAATTGGAATAAACCTTCATGGTTTTCTCTAAATTTCCGATCTTGAACTCCATTTTTAAGTCTGCCCTTTCCTATTGACTGTATTTAAAAAAATATTTGAAACTTGTCTCTAGGGACACACTACTTTATTGGCTTTGAGGTTAACACCGTTCTAGTCCCCTGCAACCTGGGCAATCCACTGTCATGCAGATTATCTGAGTGAAAGTGCACCCACAATACATTCAGTGATACTCTGATTGCATAATTTATTCAAAATTATGTAAAATATGCAGCCAAACTTTTAGAATTCGTTAGAGAACCCATGAGTCTCAGGGAGTTTCCTGCTTTGCAGGCCTTTCATGGCGTCTCTCCTGTCAGTGTGTCCATCTTTCGACTTCATCCTTATTTAAAACTTAGATTGTGAAACTTTTGAAGAATTGCTACTTCACTGGCATTAGTGTTCTTTGAACTGTAAAGATGTGTGTAAAACCTATGGAAATCTTTACTGATGTCAATATTTTTATTTGTAAAACAACATAACCACCTATAATACCGACTAGTGTCCATGAAGACTGTTTTTCACTTTGTATGACTAAAAGCATCCACTGTTGTCACCATGAAACAGTACAAATTCAGGCTTAATTTCATGTTTCAATTTCACTGTCTGGTCTAAGACCTTTACATTTTTATTGTTTGCATTGTAACATATATCCATGCCCATTAGAACCGTCTCTACAACACTTACCTCCTCATACATTGGAAAGCATCCCCTAGACAGAATTTCAAAGATTTATTCAATATATTCAAATCTTAGGTTAAAGATTAATTATTATACAGGTATTCATCCTCCTCCTTTTGTAATTGCACAATGGGAGTTCAGTCTTTCTGCAGAGATACACAGGGGGATATGTACAATAGAAGTGGCGGAGCGTGTCGTTACCTTCCTGGGCTTAACGACACGCTCCGCCAAGGCTGCACCATATTTACAAGAATGTGGTGCAGCCTTGCGTTTCCCCCTGCGATGGCGCTAAGTTTAACAACTTAGCGCCAACGCAGGCACCCTTGCACCAGAGTGCAAGGGTGCAAGGGTGTCTGTGTGCAGGGGAGGATTGGTTATGTGTAGGAAGGTGTCCCTTCCTGCACATAAACAATCCTAAAATGCCATTTTGTAACTTTCATGTGTGCTGCTTCATGCAGCACACATGAAAGTTACAAAATGGCATTTTTAAAAAAAGGTTTGTTTATGTACAGGAAGGGACACCTTCCTGTTCATAAACAAACCATGGCATTTTGCTTTTTCCATGTGTGTTGCACAAGGCAGCACACATGGAAAAGCAAAACGAGGAGAAATAATGCATTTCTCCTCGTTTCGCCACCTTAAGACCAGGGTTTTGCTGGTCTTAATTTTGGCGCTGCCTCCTATGTATGCCACCCTTGTACATAGGGGGCAGCGTCAAATACAATGGGTGTTGCGGTGGAACGCCCACCACAACACCCACTGCACGCCCCTTTCACACTAATCATAGCGTGAAAGGGTGCCTTATGTACAAGGCAGCATTAAGCCACATTAAGTACATAAGGCAAGGCCCCTATCACCATGGGAACGTCACAAAAAGTGACGTTCCCGTGGCGATAGGGGCTTGTACATATGCCCCACAGAGTCTCCAGTTCAACAAATTGTCTCTTATGAAAGCCCAATATAGTCATCCGAATCAGTGCATGACCTGATATATAGATACTCTCCAGCCTAGTGTGAACAAATTCTTCCCAATACTTTTTTTACACAAATTACAATCAATCTTGGAAAATTACTATTATCAGCTAAGTAATGTGAATAATCTCACTCAGTAAGAGTAGCCAGTCTCCAGCTATCCATTACTCTCACCACTTCCATCAGATCTTATAAATTGGCTTTGTTTTTTGGTTATTTCCTGCTTAACCTGTATTTCTGTCCAGAATCAGGTCTGGTCCCAGCCAACAATAACTTGCCTATTTTATAAAATAGCAGGGCCATATTTACAAGAAATTGGCGTAGGGCAGTGCCACAAGGCTTCTTGCTGCGCTGCCCTACGCCAAATCGAAAGAGCAAGAATGCACAGTATTTACAAGATACGGTGCACTCCTGTCCTTTCAGCCAGCGCCGGCGCACATTTTGCAGCCGTGCGCCAATGCAGGTACCCTTGCACCATGGTGCAAAGGTGTTTGCGTTGCGGGCAGGATTGTTTTTGTGCAGGAAGGGGCACCTTCCTGCACAAAAACAATCCTACTAGGTATTTTCCTCTTTCTATGTGTACTGCAGAATGCAGCACACATAGAAAGAGGAAACAACTTGGAGAAATGAAAACCTTTCTTCTTGTTATGCCTGCTCTGGGGAGGCGCGCGGTTTTGACACATTCCCAGATTCATACCATGTTGTTAATCTGGGAATCTGTCAAAACCTATGGCGGGTGCGTGGGAACACCCACTGCAACGCCCATGGCACACTTCCACGACGCAGCGACTTGCCCACATGTTAAGTGATTGCACAATATTTCCTATGCTACCTGCCTTCTTACATTGATTATTGGGTTAATCACTTGTGGCTTAACAAAGTTTTACCAGAACAATGTACAACACTATTTAATTTATTTTTTTCCTTTCTTTTTTCAATTAGATTCCAAGCTCAAGGACTGAAAATGGAAAATCAACGCCAAGGTGAAATGGAAGTTCAGTATACTTTGAGGATGTCTGTCTCAAATAAAATTACAGGAAGCTAAAATCAAACTAAAAAAGTGTATGCAACTGGTGTGACAAAAAACAGCACAAGAATGTATGCAAATACAATGACCTAGCAAGACAACAGAATGTGCACAACACAATGACCTATCTGAAAACATTAGATTAGTTTAGATCAGATTAGATTATTAGATTGGATTAGATTAGATTAGATTAGATGTTTGTAAGGCACAATGAGGTAATGCAGATGAAAGGTATCCCAGTGCCGACGGAGCAAAAGAGAATGACAAGAGAGAACTGATGAAAGAAAATAGGGTGAGATGAAATGACTAAAAGGAAAATGCCTTGCAAAACAGCCAAGCTTCGAGCAATTTGGTTATTGTCTTAACATTATTGGTATACAGTTTAAAGAATGGGCAGTGCACATTGAAAAGGCGCTGTCTCCAACCAGACGTGTATTGACTTTTGAGATTTTTCAGAGGAAGGAGAATTGAGATCTAAGATGGTGAGAAGGGCAGTATTATCAAAATTTCTTTTTAGATATATTTGTCCTTGATCCCAGCAAGCTTTGTGTGCAATGTGTAGGCTTTTGAACCAGACTAATTTTTGGTTCAGAAGCACGTGCAAGGTAGCAAGGTGACTGGAAATTGATTGTTAAGGCCAGTAGCGGTCCGTGGTAGGAGTGCCGGCCGGGCGGTGACGTGGGGTGGGGGGTAGTAAACCACGGATTACGGCCGAATACAGGTAAGTAAACATTTAAATAAATAAAACGAATTTCGTTGTGAGCACTGCATCGCCAAATGCGATGCAGTGCGCGCAACGAAATTCGTTTTATTTATTTAAATGTTTACTTACCTGTATTCGGCCGTAATCCGTGGTTTACTATCCCCCACCCTGCCCCTCCCCCGCCCCACATCACCGCCCGGCCGGCACTCCTACCACAGACCGCTACTGGTTAAGGCCCAGGATAAGTCTGGCTGCTGTGCTTTGAAAAGGTTGAAGCCTATTTAAAAGACATTTTGTGAGGTCAACATATAAGGAATTTCTGTAATCCAAACATGATGTAACTTGTCTTGTATAAATGCGCTACAGCAGGGTTTTGGTAACAACACAAGGATCTTCCTTAGGGTTTTCAGCCTAACAAAACAAGATGTAGTGACATTGGTGACCTTAGCATCAAAAATAACGCCCAAGTTCCAGACACTATTTCCTGGTGTTGGTGTCTGAACCATGTTATCTGGCCACAAGAATCTGGACCATAATTCTTGATTTTTACCCAATATTAAGATCTTGGATTTATCAGGGCTGAGGTGGAGCTCATTTTCCTACATCTAAACAGCAAAGGATTTCATGCAATTTTGTAAAATCTTCTGAACTTGGTGGAGAACACAATCTATCCTAACCACCATATTAAGTATCATCAGTATAAACATAATTTGTAAACAAAAAAACAAGCATTGCAAATGCAATAGGTCTCGCATTAGTTGGAGCTGGAGTTATTTTGGAGTTTCTTTACTGAGCCATGTTGCAGGGTGCAGTGCCATATGTGGCCAAAAGAGGTCCTATTGGACCTCTTTTGCCCACATATAGTACTGGAACATGGCTAGGTAAAAAAATGGCTAGGTAAAAAAACATTCCACCTCTAACAAATGCGAGACCTATTGTATAGACTTTGGCGAGCCGCGCCCATGAAAAGAAAGGCGCGGCTCGCCAAAGTCTATTTTTTCAATATTGTATGCTTTTGTAAGCAGCGCAGCATGCCGCCTGTGCCGAGCTGCAAAAAGGTGAATGTTGGGCCAGCAGTAATCATGCGCGCCGCCATTACGAATAATAAAAAAATATAAAAGTGGGCGTCCTGCTGAAACTTACAGCATGGCGCCCGGAGGCAGGAGGGCGATTTAAGAAAATAGTGCTTACAGACTGTATATGAAACATGTTGAGTAACAACAGAAGTAAAAGGGCAGTCATCATGGGAGGTTACAAAAGCAGAAAAGGCGGTACTAAGGAGGGACTACTAAGCCCATTCATGAATCACAAGCAACCATTAAGAATGGACAGTAACAGGAACCAATTGAAAAGATTGGTGGAAAATGGGCGGAGCTTCAAGCCCATACCTGAATACAGCATGTCTCGATGAGACAGCCCAAGCGCTGCCTAGGCGAGACCTAAAAAGAAGAAGGGGTGATAGCAGCCAGAGGCAGGGGTTTCACACAGATGTTAAATAAAATAGAGCTGATAGAAAAGTTTAGGGGACACTAAATTTGAAATTTGTAGGCAAGGATCTGTAGTTGCTATGAATTACCAACTGCCTTCCGTCTTGCTGCAGATTTAAACCAGTTCAAGACACTGCATCACAGCCCCTCTTTACAAAGGCACTGCAGACAGGTTGAAAAGGACAAGGAAGTGAGCTTACCTTTGTTGTGCCATAAGTAGAGATCATTCCATGGTGGATACAGACTCCGTTGAGTGTGCTGGTCAGAAGCCAGATTGAGCTCAATCCAATAGAGTATGCACTTCTTAATACAATCTTGGGTTGGTTAAACATTACCCCATACACATTATGGTGGGGTAAGTTATTGTATTATATTAAATACTTCTCTTGTAGGGAAAAGGGTTTTAGTAATTCTCAGGACTTAAAAAAATGTGTTTTCCTTTTTAATACCTGCTTTATAGATTTTTTTGAGCTGTTTTGTGTGAATTCTTTGCAATATGAACATTTCTCCAGGCTCCTCTGTTTTTTTTAAAAGATTTGCTTTTAGCTGATTATGATTGTCATTAAATCTAGCTTCATTGGGCTTGGAATGTCATGGCTGATTGGGGCAATTTTATCAAGTACTATATATTTCGATTTATTAAAGTTACTAGCATCCTGCTTAGTATCACCATCCATTGAACAAGTAGAATTGGGTAGAGCAACGGTTTGTAATATTTTGACTACTGTGGTCCCTAAATGAATAGCTACTGAAAGCCGGGGACCCCAACCGAAGGAATTTCTAAGATTTGAACCTCTAAGCAATGCACAATAAAACATAAACAAGTATACATCAAACAAATATACACATTATGAAATCTTTGATTTAATTGATAAAAAATAAAATGTATTTTAACGGGAAGGTATGAGCTTTTCAAAATTTGGTATTATTTCTGAAATATGAAGCAATATGCTAAACTTTAGCATATCGTTTTTTTTTTTTGCTCCTTATACAAGCTCTCTTTTTGTCTGCGCATATCAGTCCTTCAATTAAGATCACCAATCATCCTTACCAGATTGTTTGCTGTACTTGTGCTGCTCCAACGAATCAAGCAAATAAGACCAACCTAATTTTAGCCTCTAATTCCAAACTCTTTCACGTTTACACGATGTTTTAAATTTTACTTTTTATGAATATATATTTTATTGATCTGCTAACATTGAATTTTCTAAATAGTCGTGGACCCCCTGAGTGGGCATTGAAGACTCCCTGGTTAAGAACCACTGGGATAGAGCCCTTTCAAAGTTGGTATTAGTTACTTCAGGCCGTACATGGACAAAATAAGGAAACCTGTTCATGTTTATGATATATTCAACATTGTGCTTAGTATTACATAGAATATAATAGGTGTCAGACCAAGGAATAGGGATTGTCTTTTCCACAGAAACTTTCTGAAAGGAAGATGTAATGATGTCTAGAGTGTGGCGAGCTTTATGGGTTGCACATGTTACCATTTGGTGAAGTCATAGAACTAAGCACCTATGTCTGTCCTCCCTTACTCCTGGAGCTTCAAAGTCTTGGGTCCATAAATTGATACCTCATAGTAGTAGAAACTGCATGCAATACATATGGCAACAGGAATTTGAAATGTAAAGGGGAAAAGGTGGAATCCTAACCAGGCGATCCATCTATAAGCGCACAGGTAATGGAGTCCATTTTGGATATTCCTATGTTTACTGATAACAATTCATAGTTGGTGAAAGGGACAGTACAAAGAAGGGAAACTGTTAGGGCACCATTATAAAAATCCGCCACTCCTTCTCTTTGTGGGCGACATGAATTATACTGTGACTGCTAGGGACTGCCAAAGCTTTTTCAGGTTCAAGCCATTTTTCAGTAGTAAAGGTTAGATCCAGGGAAGGTTGTAGGATCTAGTCTCTAATCTCGATTTTGTTTTTGACCAGTGAGTGAACATTGAGTAACATTGCTTTTAAAAAGATGTTTTTGGCACTAAATGATTTGGCGCAAAATTTGGATGATTATGAGAAATATCCGAAGCGGATAAAGAAGATGAAAATAAATCTTTAGTGCTACCCACTTGAGGAGTGGTCTGATATGAAGTCTTTTGATCAATAGCGGAAGGACAGGGTTCCATTATTCTCCCACTGGAGCATGGATGGGTGCAGACGGAGTTACCTTTGGCATTCCAACTGCGCATGTCCGAACCACATGTCTTCTGTGCGTGTCCACTGTGCATGTATGCTGCACGTCCAAGCCTCCTGTTCCTTTAAATAGGTGGAGAGGTAACAATCACAATAACTCGTGCGCTACCGGCTCTAACAATGTGTGTGGGAAGGAACAAAAGTTAAAAATAAACCATGAGGTGTAAATGTGGAACCGAATCAGGTAAGTGCCCACAAAGTTATTTACATCCCACCAGTGCAAATGAAAATCATAAATAAAGATTAAAGTAAATAAAACTAAAGAAATGATTTAAAATAGCTGCTTAAAAATATTTAACATCACTCACCAGTTGTCCGCTGTGCAGCCGCGCCTCCTGCTCCATTAAATAGGTAGAGAGGTGTCAAGCTCAGAATGCAGTATGCAAATCTAAAGCTTTAACTACCCAAACAATGTGCGTGGGAAGGAAAGAAAGTAAAAGGAAACAAAAAAGAGAATGTGGCACCGAGGCAGGTAAGTGCTTTAAAGCTGTTTACACCCAAGCAGTTCAAAAGAAAAATATGAATAAAGTTTAAGCAAATAAGACTATAGAAATTATTTTAAATGGCTGATTAAAATATTTAACATTGCGTGCCTTCACAGTAATTGAATAGCAAAATGCTAGAGATGGCTACCAATGTGACAGGCATGGCCACCATCAAGCAGAGGATGACCAAAATAGGTCAAAGGTGGTCATCATTATGCTTGGTAGCACAATTAGGCCAAGGATGTCTACCCATACCTGGAAAGATCACCATTATGCCAGGAACATACGTATGGAAGGAGTGGTCAAGATTTTTTCAGGAATGGTCACTATTGTGCCAAGGATTGCCCTTATGCCGCAGGAGGCATCAGGTGCCATTAGTAGCTCGAGATATGATGTAAGGCTACCAGGGAGGGAATCTGTCTGCTAGATATGGGCACTTCACCAAACTCCTTCACATACACACACAAGCAAACACTGATCACAGCATCTGAATCTGCTCACATAAACTAACATGTACACACTCAGCCTCTCAGATGTGCCATGCTCACAAACCTCCCTCCCAGCCCCAGTTTCCTCCAACCACTGCCCTACCCATTCACCCATTTCAGAAATGTCCTTTGCAGCTTCTAGAGTGCCACACTCGAACCACTCCAGCTTCCATGAACATTATCATCACCTCACTCTGTGTGCTTCTTTCTGTCACAGTTTCCGCTCCTTTGTCTCTGCTCCTTTCTCCAGCATGACCAGTCAACAATTAGCTCTAGTTGTGCTGCAGCCTCCAGGTTGTCACTAACACTGTTTTTACGTTGGTTAGAGAGAACATGGGGCTCTGTAATTTCTTTCACTGACTTCCACGTTGAGGGGCTGGAACTGAGTGGTAATGCATTGTGCCTTGCATGGGTGGCAGCTCCACCCATCTCCAGACCATCTGGTTGACATATTGAGCTTTTTGTTTGTGAGCCAGTCACTAGCAGCTGGAGAGCTACCAGAAGCTCATAAGTTACTAGTTGAAGACCCCTGGAATATAAGGGCCTCATTTCTGAGGTTTTGGCATAGGGCAGTGCCGCAAGGAATCTTGCAGCACTGCCCTACGTCAAAACAAAAGGGCAGGAATGCACCGTATCTATAAGATACTGCGCATTCCTGTCCTTTTCCCCTGTGCTGGCGCACAATGGGCTGCCATGCATCAATGCAGGCACCCTTGCGCCATCGTGCAAGGGTGCCTGCGTTGTGGGGCTGATTGATTTTGTGCAGGAAGGGTCACCATTTTGTGCAGGAAGGGTCACAAGGGAAAAACAAGGAGAAATTAAAACATTTCTCCTCGTTGCGCCTCCCTAACGCCACCCCTGGGGTGGCGTTAGGTTCTGACGCATTCCCAGGTTTATGATGCCTTGTAAATCTGGGAATGCTTCAGGTTCCATGGGTGCGTGGGAACACCCACAGCAACACCCATGGAACGCCCCTTTCACGAAGTTTTCTGCATGAAAGGGGCACATATTTGTAAGGCCATGAAAAGCCACGTAAAGTGGCTTTACGTGGCCTTTGTATGTATGCTGTGGCTCAGTGCACCACCGGAACGTCAAAAAAGTGATGTTCCGGTGGCGCAAAATTGCAGGTAGGGCCCCATAAATGAGGCCCTAATATCTCAAGGGTGAGAAAGGCCATACCAACTGAGAATCTCACAGAATATGGACATGATAGAAGGGTTAGGCTTTTTATGTGCAGCCCAAAGTTATTTTTCTTCTGATAATCAGGCTACACTTATTCCCTTTCTCTCTCGATCTCTATCTGCTGGTCTGGATTTCTGGCTTACCCTCAAACCGCCCTTATTTCAGGCTTAGCTTTAAGAAAGCAATATGTGGCATTCATATGCTGATGCCTATTGGAGGGAATATGGACTAAGATATGAGAAGTGGCATTACTGGCTTTGAAATTCCTTGAGCTGATAGCATCAAAATAAATTAAATGTAGCTTCTGCATGACATATTTACTATGGCACTCAGGATTATTGTTGGTGAACTATCAGAAAGAAGTTGCAGAACTCATTCAAATGAGGCAGTGAGTGCATTGCCTGCCCAATGCTCATGGAGTCCTTTATCTTTTGAACATCCATTACAATGAATAATAGCATGGGAGTTCATGTACCTATACTAAAAATATCACAATAGGTGAGCGCCATATAGAGGCCATTACAGGTTTAACCGAGTTCACGTTGAACTCACTGCCTCATCTTTTGTAATATGGATTGCTTATAAGAGGACAGTGCACTTTTAACAAGAAGAAGACTGGTAACTGATATGCTACAAAAATCCAGGGCCTTATTTACAAGAAAGTAACGTAGCGCTGTGCTGCAAGCCATTTGGCTGCGCTGCGTTACTTGCAAAGCAAAGGAATGCGTCATATTTACAACAATATGACGTATCCCTGAGCTTTCCCCTGCGCTGGCGCACAAGTGGCTGACATGCGCCAATGCAGGCACCTGTGCACCATGGTGCAAGGGTGCCTGCGTTGTGGGGATGATTCATTTTGTGCAGGAAGGGATACCTTTCTGCACAAAAACAATCACGAGAGGTGTTTTCCTCTTTCTATGTGTGCTGCAGAATGCTGCACGTATAGAAAGAGGAAAAAACCAGGAGAAATTAAAATATTTCTCCTCGTTGTGCCTCCTTATACCTCCCTTGGGAAGGCGTAGGATTCTGACACATTCCCAGGTTTACAAAATGCTGTAAATCTGGGAACGCGGCAGAATCCATGGGTGTTGCTTGGGAACACCCACATCCACACCAATGGAACGCCTCTTTCACGCAAAGTGCTGCATGAAAAAGGGTCGTATTTATAAGGCCACAAAAAGCCACACAGGGTGGCTTTACGTGGCCTTGTAAATATGGAGCACCACACTGTGCCACAGTGCGTCAAAAAAAGTGGCACACCAGCGGTGCAAGGGGCTTGAAAATATGCCCCCCAATCTATAACTGTAACATAAAAATAGTACCACTAAATATAATCTTTATTCATTTTTCAATACAACACAAAACAATACAGTGCAGCACCGTGTTATCATGTATCATCACGTTACGAATGTGAAAGGCAGTACAAAAGGGGGTTGGGGAATCCCCAGGTGGAGGCAAGGAAACAAGAGACGTCGATCAATATCAGGCAGACACACTCACTCCAGTATTGTAGAGGGATTACTGTGTATGGGTGAACCTTCCACGACTCTTAAGAGGACCCATTTGTGGTAGAGGGAGCAGGGAAGTTGCCTGTTTGTCCAGCTCAGTCACATTACCGGACATCAGAGAGGGATAAGCATTGTCTCCCGATGTATCAGATTCCGAGTCACCTCCTAGGTCCGTGCCCTGATTGCCAAACCTGTCCAGCAGGTTCCCCCGGCTCTCAAGATCATGCTCTGTGTTGTTATCAGTGTGGACATTCCAAAGTCTACATTCTTCCTCTGCTGCCCATTGCAGGAAGTCGGCGAGTGATTTAGACATAGTCGGAGGGGTCGGACTGGCCCAGGGTATGGCTATGTGCCACCTTGCAAGCACTAATCCCAACTGTGCTAATCTGTACCACTTTTTTTTACCTTTCTTGGGAAGATGCAGCAGTCCCAGCAGGCAGTGACGGGCTGTGAGCTCTGCAGTCACCTTTGTCACTCTATGCACCTCCCGTAGTACCTCACCCCAGAACACCTGTATCTGCGTGCAATCCCATGCAACATGTACAAAATCTGCCAGGATTGCCCCACACTGAGTGCAGCCCTTCGGGTGCATCGGACAGACCCTATGTAGGCGCTGTGATGTCAGGTAAGCTCTATATATGTAATAAAATGGTATCAATTTAAATCGGGCATTGCTGGCTACGTTGCACACTTGTGCCAGGCCCCTGTTCTATTCTCGGTCCGTAAGGTGGGGTCTCCAACTCCTCATCCCAGGCAGCACGCCTTAGTGCAACATTTGTCTGGCTTTCACTCGAGGTCAGCGTTTAGCCAGGACATAATGCCTTTGGAGGAGCTGGGATCTCGAATCACCTGCAGTACCTAGGACTCATCCAGCTCACCGAGGAATGACGTCCAGATCTTACGGGCTGTGCTAGATATGCTCTCGTACTGCAAATATTGTCCCCGATCAATGCCGTAATGAGTTTCAACATCCTCTACCGACATAAAGGTGCAGTTTAGAAATAGGTCTCCCACTCTCTGGCAACCACCCTCCATCGATTTAGTAACATCAATGGAATCTCGAATATGCAGGAAAAGGATTAACCACCAAATCAGGAGAAGCCTGGCATAGGGAACCCATCGTAGAACTTGTGTGACAGTTTTTTCCCATGCCTTAACTTTTATGACAATAAGGGGAGTTCCTGTTGGGAGTCTTCGTCCGCACATAAGTAATTTGAGCCAGATAGCAATGTCTTCTCCCAGTTAGGACCGTCATGAATCCACAGAGCGGCGTACTGCAACAAGCCTGCCAGGTAGTATAGTTTGAGGTCCAATTTCAGGATCTCCAGGTGGACCCTGCACCTTTTCCTTGCCTACACCAGGGTCACTAGCAACCCATCAAGCTGTTGAAACTGTGTGGTTGGCAGCACACAGAGCAAATTTTGAATCACATAAAGGCAGCAGGGAAATAGGACCATTTTGCGTAGGGCCACCCTATCTATCACTGACAGTGGCTGCATGATCCAGAACTGAACATAGGCTGTAAGGCGGTGCAACATCCTTCCCATATTCAGGTCATACTGTAGGCGGAGGTCGTGTGTTAATTGCATACCCAGATAACAGAAACTCCCGGTCACCCACCGCGGGGAGATTGGATGCATCCAAATCAGCCAGTGCCGCCAGAAGAACAGCACTGTTTAGTGGTGATTAACGCATAGCCCTGAAACCGCTCCAAAGTCTGCCATCAGTCGTAAGAGAAGAGGCACTGAGCGCACAGGGTCCATCACATAAATCAATGTATCATCGGCATACATAGACACATGTGTCTCGTCTCCCACCTTTATGCCCCAGTTGTGCAATTCGACTGTAAGGCATATCACCAGCGGCTCCATAGCAAACGTGAACAGGAGAAGCGATCATGGGCAACCCTGTTGGTACCCCTTTCATTATGAAAGGAATTGGACACTTCACTACGAGTGCGCACCCTAGCACTTGGCACCATATACAGGAGTTGCACCCTTGTCAGGAATTCCTCACCGAATCCCATCCAGCGAAGGACCTCCCAGAGATAAGTCCAGGACAAAATGTTGAATGCCTTCTCGATGTCTAAGGCTGTTATTGCAGCTCGTATGTCCGTGGTATGACTTTTGTGCATCACACGAGAGAGTCTTCTCAAATTCATGTGCGTACCTCTTCCCGGCATAAAAGCCACATTGATAATCACGGACCAGATGCGTGCCCACCCGGTGTAGCCGTAGCGCTAGAACCTTGCTGTATTTAAAAGTTACATCACAACAGGTCAAAACACCGAGGGGTATATTCACAAAAATGTGTGATAACTACCGCAAGAGTAGCGTAACGCAACTTTCAATATCGCAACCTATCACGGGAAAATAACCCCGTGTCAACGTGGAATTCACAACAAGGCGGTACCATGCGATAGCCACTAGATAACGCGTCAAACGTCAGCGTGAAAATCAACGCCACGCCGAAAAAATGCGAAACGCGAACGCAAGAAATCATGCGATGAGGCCAATCGCGGTACAAAAAGTAGCGAAAAGCAGCCTCAGGCCTGCAAATCCCACGCGTCTGGCGGAAAATTGCACCATAAAAACCACAGAAACAACACACCAGAAACAAGCCAAAGCACGTAGCAACATGGATGCACCCTGACCCAGCGCAGAGGTCAACGCGAACCCCACAACCCCCACAGACCACCAGCAAGGAACAACTGGGTCGGGGAAGGCCAAGGAGAAAAGGGAGAGGAAGACGGGGTGCAGACCGCAGGAAAACAAGACCAAGGCCACGGAGGCGACAGAACACTACCAGCAACTGACCCACAAGCAGACCACCTGGAATGCAGTCGGAGTGCCCAGGAGGCCAATCCAGGAGGCCAAGAGGCACCGTCAGGACGTGACAACCTAAACCAGGTACAAACCCGCTGCCAACAGGAAGGCAGCAACGGCGACAGGAGGTGGCAGTCCAGCGCCACAGGAGGAGCTGGAGGAAACCCAGGCCACAGTCATCAGTGTGGAGAGGGTGCAAGGAGTAGGGAGTACGGACACAGCTCGAGAGGACCTGACACAACAACAACAGGGTGAGGATCCAACAGGGACTGGGGGGACGGGGGATGATGGGCACAATGCCACACATGCACAATGGTGTAACACACTGCACACCCACAATTACCCAGGGACATGTCCCCCATCCCCGTGGCACACTGCAGCACACACACATAGCAATCACAGCACATACCATGACAATGTGGCACAAAGTGCAACACTCACACTGCAGAACAGGGGACACAACTGGGTCCACCCAGGCGCAGAAACAGAACAATCACATTGGACAGAGCAGGAAACTGTGAGATGCATATCTACCCCTACAACCCCACATCAGCCATGTAGGCCAAATGTACACTATCCCAACTCAAATAGCCACCACTGCCCAAACAGTCACAATGTACATTGTCACACAGTCTGCATGTCGACACGAACAAGGCGCCAACACAATGCCAACATGCACCTCCCCTTCACAATGCAGAGGGACAAACAACACCTCCAGCAGGTCAGAAAAGACAACCCATCAGTGATGCCCGAGACGAACACCACACCCCCGACACTGACGCCCTACAACAGCCCATGGACATCCCACTCAACCCACCACCAGGACCAGGGCAGACAAGCTACTCAGAGGAGTACCCAGCCCCTGCAACAGACCACACAGCATGAAGCACCCGCAATCACGACTGCCTCACAACACTTCACCCACCCACACATGGCACCCCAATGCCAGGTGGCAGAACGCCAAAAGGAGGTGGCCCAACAGGTGAGGGTGTTGCCGAACCCATGGAATGCGAACTAGAACACATACGTGGGTGTCCAATACCCTTCAGGGACCACCTACACCCCACAAAGGAGACCCACACCTCCACAGAGACACATGCACATATCATGTTGAACTGGCTATGGGCACGTGCGCCCGGCCCCTTTATTGGCAGGGCCACATGTACAGTGATGCCTGTGCTGGATGTGTGTGGGGTGAGTATAAGCCAGCCCGCACGGAGTGCTTGGTGCTGCCAACAACCTGAACAGTGGACACCAGTGTAATGGAAACAGAAAACACCAGCATAACAGAGTCAAATGCAGAGCAACATGGAGGGATCCGGAGTAAGGACAGAGGTCACCCAATATTCAGTCAGGAGGTTCCGTGAGTTGAAGTGCACTGAGGTAGGGGCACTAGAGAAGAGCGCGCTCATGTGAAGAAATTGCTAGGATTGTGTCCCTTCGGGTTAGTCCTAATGCAGATGCAGTGGGGTGTGTTACACCTGCATCAACTTCCTCATCAACGTCCCAGGTCTCCCACACTGCCTGAGGTGACAGTTGCGTCCGCAGTCCACAGCGCAATACCCAGTAGTAGATCCGGGTGTGTAGCTTGACTACCACCACCAGTCTGCATTCCTGCCTAGGGGCTGTTGCCTCCTGCCCTCCCATTGTCTGTGCATTCTCCCGTCTGCACACTTGACACATCCTCCTCATCATAGTCCCAGATCTTCCCCACTGCATGGGGAGACATTGCTGCGCAACCTCACAACAGCGCAAAACTCAATCAGTAACGGACAATGGCTTGCGGTGCACTGAGTCACTGGCACCTGGAGTGCTGAGCAGGGTAGCAGGCCGATGATGGCATCCACGACAGGTCTGAGCAACTCTGTAGGTCTGTCAGGACCACCCTTTCTTTCGACTGGTTGGAGGTGGTCCTTGCGGTGGTGGCGTGTGCCTCCTGCGGTGATGCGATGTCCGGGCCGGTCAAGACTCGATGCCATGTGTGGGCCCTGGTGGCCCGCAGTTGGGACCGGAGGAGGCGGACAGCGCAGGGCCACAGACACATGGCGTTGATAACCCCAAGTCCATCGCTACAGAGGCCATTCAATGTCTCAGAAGAAGGGGTCCCAGGCCTGAGCAGCACAGAGTTAGTGGCCCCGGATGCACTGCGGCCGGCACAGGCACCCAGCCACGGGACGGTGACTTGCGGTGCAGTCAGATGGGCCATGCGACCTGAGCGGGTCCCCATCAATGTCCGAGGTGTATGTTGCGTAGGGTTGCGGGGGACAGTGGAAGGTGTCCTCCAGGGCAGGATGCGGAAGGTCTGATGTTATCTGGAAGCAGCAAATGGAGGAGTGGAAAACGCAACCCTCGTTTGCACCAACAATTCGGGATCAGCTACATGAGGATGAAAACTAGCCCCTAGTCCATAGACTCAAATGCCACCAATGTACGACCAGTGAGTGTCCATGAATGTCGGGGAACAAACTTAGTGGCACAGGTGCTGTGAAGGGATGCAGTCTGCGATGATGCCGGTACAAATATGTGAACTCCAAGAATGCCAAATCAAGGCTCTGTGACCTATTGGACCGCAGTGTAGGCCGGAGGCAGCGGTCAGCAGTGGCCCACAGCCACGGGTCGATGGCTCGCGAGGCACAGAGTTAGTGACACAGTGGCAGTTGTCGGTAGTGTTCAATCACCTCCGTGACGCTGATCCTGTTCCCTCCGGACTGCAACGTGTCATCCTCTTACGCCCCTCCGTGCGTGCGAAGAAATGTATTCTGCCTTTTGAATTACCGATGTTCAGTTCCAAATCTGTGATCCCACTCGTGCGCAGCATAGGCCGAGGGCAGTGGTCCGCGTAGGCCCACAGACACGTGTGGTTGTGATGCCATGCACAGACTTGTTGCCACCACATCGGAGGGTGTATAGTGAATTGTTCTCTGCCTTAAATAATGTTCACTGCCATGGTGTAATCAAGACTCAGTTCCAAATGTGTGACCTACCTGACCGTGGTGTAGGCCTGAGACAGCGGTCAGCACGGCCCATTCACCGAGTGTTGCCGGCATAGGTTGGATGGCCCCACCGGCCTGCGTAGTTCAGGTTCAGTGGCACCACGTGTTAAGGTCACCTACGTGCATGTGACCCGGCATTCGTCCGGACTGAGCCGCATCTTCCTCTTACACCTCTCCGTGCGACCACTGGTGTGGACTCCACCATTCATGCTTTGCGACTAGGTGCTGGATGTGTGACCTACTGGTCAGCAGGCTAGTCCTGGTCCCTCATCCACGTGTAGCTGGCTGGCGTTGAACAGGGTTAGTGGCACCACGTGTAGCCGGCTGACGTTGAACAGGGTTAGTGGCACCACGTGTCGTAAGATGCCCATATGGAACTATGCCTCACTGATCGGGGGGGGGTCTGGTGCTGTGGCCGCTGGCCCGGATTTGGGGTCACTGCCATTCATGACTCAGGACACAGTTTCACATATGGGACCTACTGGTCCGAGGAGTAGGCCGGGGGCGGCAGTAGAGTACGTCAACGAAAAAGGAATAAAGCGGGCCTGTGTCGTGGAGGCCGTGATGGTCTGAGGTGGCTGCCAAGGTCGCGGGCCTCAGGCTTGGGGCTTGCGCCGGCATGTGGTGAGCCCTCCTTGAAACACGCCGGTGTCGGAAGGTGATCAGTGTGGCCTGGCTGTGCAGGGGCTGGCCTGACGGGTTCGTGGTCCAGCGTGCCGGGGTCCGGCAGGCGCACAGCATCACAGGCAACTCCGCTCACGAGGATGGCGTCGGCCTCGTGGCGGGGTGGGAGGCGCCGCCCTGGCAGAGACGTGGGTCTTTCCGGAAGAAGACCACGCCCAGGCCTACGTGCTTTTTATTCACACCCCAACGCTGGCGTGGCGTACGCCGGGCCATCCCACTCCGCTGACGCTTAGGGGGGGGCGTAACAGGCAACATTTCCGCGAGGTCTCCCACTGGCTGGGGTGACATGGTGGCGTCCACTGTCCACTGCACTCCATACACAAGCGGTGTATGTCGCCATGGATATGGGTGTGTTCTGCATACTGCGAGGTGTCCAGCACATCTCCGGCACTCTTGGCATTGTGTACTTTCCCAATCATGGTTCTACTGCATCCTTCACACATGCCTGGTTGCCACCTCTCCCCACATTCGTGTGCATTGCCAGCGTTGTGAGTTGCATGGTTGTGGAGTTGAGCTGTGTGGGGTGTTCATTTGGATATTGCCAAGGGGCTGTGCATTTGCCTTGTTGCCATCCTGGGAACGCTGGTTGATGATGGACTGTCGGAGGATGATGGTATCATGCACACTGGCTGTGCATTTGAAGGCGACATTGTTGGGTGTTCCACGGTGTTCTGTTGTTGCCTGCACATTGATGTGAGACGTGTGCTTCCTGTTGCGGTGATTGTGTGCTGTGTCACCTGGGGGCACAAGTAGTACATGTGTGCTGTGTATTGCCCCCAACACGTGCGTGCATCCTGCTATGGCGTATGATCCTTGCTTGGTCTCCAGCGGATCCTGCGCATTGTGTTGTACGTATGGGGACTGGGGTACCAGGGTGATGGTGATGTCCAGGACAGGTGTGGGGGACTTGGATGTGGCTGGCTGTGAGACTCCTCTGACTCTGGCGGGTGTTGGTTGGGGGGTCCCAGGGGCCAACAGGTGCAGCCACGCCATCAGCTTTGTGTGGGGTGGGATGTTGGTTGTCCGCTGTGTTGGTGCCGTAGGCCTGTTAGGCGATGATGATCAGGATGCGTAGGTTGGTTGGTTGTCCCTTTCAGCCTGTAGTGGAAGGTGACATTGTCAGATCTTGGGTATGTGCGGCTAGTACGTTTCCTGGGGTTCTGCTGTCTTTGTCTGTGCAGCGTTTGTGGTGGTCCGGGGGGGGGGGGTGTTCCGGGTGTGGGTTGGGGTCCTGGGGGTCCGGGCCGCATGATGGGTGGCTCCATGGCATCTGTTGCCCTTCGGATGTGGCCCTGGGCTGTGCTCCCTTTTGTGGTGCTGGCTGCCGTCCGACTTTACACCAGGTCAGAGCAGGTGTAAATTTCCTGGTGCTAACGCGCCTTATCGCCTGTTTTGTGTTTTTATCGCCGATGTGGCTGGTCGTTGTGAATGTTGAGGTGTGATGCTGTCTCGACTTTTGGCACGGGAACGCCTACTCTGCATCTCATTAGCGATATTTGCGGGGGTCCTCTGTGGCGATGTTTTTTGCGTGCTGCTATCGCGGGTAAACTGGTGCTGTGGGCTGTTAACACCGGCTTGTGAATGGTGAGGTAAATTTATCACGACTTTGGCTGCGATAAAGTGCCGTTAATTCGGCGATAGCTCCTTGTGAATATGCCCCCGAGAATCACCATCCTGATGAAGACCTCTTTGATTATGTCTCTCCCCAACATGAAATTGAATTGTAAAGCATAGACAAAAATCTGAAGAGTGTAGAATGAACGGGGCATTTGTTGGTGATTGCAACATCCATAAGGAAGACTAAAATGTAGAAAATCTATATAGGTCCGTTTATCCTGAGTGGGGAACAAGAACAAATACCATTTCATTACAAAGAATCCAACAAGCGAAAGCTCCCTGTTATGAAATCCTTATGTTTTCCTTACAACAGCGTGGTGCATTGTTTATTATTTCTTTATATCTAGCATTGGTTGCAATTTTACACAAAAATATCACAGAATGATTAGAGCACTTTGATTCCTGACTGAAAGAGAAATGTTTTCAACTTTGTTATCAGCTCAGTTCATTTTTAAAAAAGTTTTTTTTAAAAACATATTAAGCATCTTTGTTATAAGGTCAACTGGAGTGAGTTGACACATTATTTTCACATAAATCAAATCAAGGAAAGAAATCAACACTGAATGGAAACAACAGGACCAGGGATCTATGGATTTATAAAAAAAATAAACAGCATATAATAATGGCTGATTAGGAGTCTTATATTTTAAATTTGGTAAATTGAAGAGTAAATACTGTCTATAAAAACACTTGGCAGGAGCTAGATAAAAGAAAATGAGGTAACTTGGCGGCTTTTTGTTCTGAAAAAGCAGAGAACGCATTAAATAATGAATACAGGCTTTGAAATCGCAGCACGTCGAATGATGCTGGCTCCAAACCCAAGACTAGGTGAAGGTCTCGTGCAGGACAAGGGAGCTCTGCCGGCAATTCAGATGCGCCTCGCGCTTCTGAGTTACCTGTGCACAGAAACAACAGGCTGCTTTGAAAACAGTGTCAGTCCACAGTTGCTGAACAAATAAATCCAATATATTAGGAGGAAAACCGTAAAATGCCTCTCATTTCACTTCCAAAATGCCATGTGTATTTTTTTTTTTTTCTGTTCAAAATATTTTATTAGGTACATTTTTCATAAACATTAAGAAACACAATACAAAGAATAATACCGAACATAAAAGTATAGATACATATTACAATATAAAAAATGAAACAACCATTAATAATGAAAGAGAATACCTATACCAGCATTAATAATTATATATGAGAAATAAAACTATATTACAGACATAATACAAACAATAAAGGGGCTACATTGTATAAAAATTGACTAATAAGAAATTTAAATGCATACTTTAAATTGAAGAACATGTACTTATATAGGAATGCATTTGGCGATGCAGCGCGCACAACGAAATTCGTTTAAATTATTTATATGTCTACTTACCTCCATACGGCCGTATTCCGTACTTTACTACCCCCCACCCTGCACCTCCCCCGCCCCATGTCACCGCCCGGCAGCACTCCCACCACGGGCCGCTACTGCCCGATTGAGACCAAGTGGGATGGATGGCTCGCCCATCCCGCTGTTTGCGCAACATTAAGTCAGGCAGCTCCCAGCTGCGCCCCTAGGAATATTGGCGCCCCGGGACAGGGCCCAGCCTGCCCATTCCCAAGACTGGACTTGAACACGTCGCATCACATATTGGTGATTGTGCATTTTGAAGTGACACTTTCCTGATCTAGCAAATGCGGATTTTTTTCACACTCCTACAATGAACAGTTTCAGTATTGTGAGAGGTATTGTATCAAACTGTGAGAAAAGAACATTTGTCTAAGATGGCTGCCGATGAGCAGATGTTTACAATTTGATGCATGCATGTCTTTAAATGGCCGGGTAATACGAAGACCTTTGCTCGTCATCTTTGTACCTTTACTCGTGGGTTGGTTCTGCACCATGGGTGTGTTTTTGTTCCTTCACACAGCTCTTCCTTCCGCCTCTCTCGCCCTTTTTGTCTGTCTGGCTCTGCTCACTCTTGTCTATTCACCGGTAGATGTTTTCTCTGGAAGCCGATGCTGTTCTGCTCCATTACCTTCACAGTTGAAGGGCGCGCGGGAGCTCTGCTCACCGGTAGCCGGAGGCTGAGGCCGTAATGGGTGACTTTCAACTCTTAGAAGCCTTGCAAACAGGATGCCCGAGCAAATCACCTTAATGGCCCGGGCAGGATGCTGGTCGTCTTTCAGTGCACAGCGCTGATGTTCTTTCTCGGCCAAGTGATAAAAGGTGACATTCTGACGAGACAGAAAGGGGACTACGCACCCACGTTGATCATTTCCTCTCGGCTTAGTTAGTGGTGCAACTTACAGCACCAAGACAACACTACCTGCATGCTGCGCACTGCTTCATAAAACATGCGTCCTTTTCAAAATAAAGAAGTGAAATATAACTTTTTGAAAACTCCATGACGTGGCCGCTTGTGAGCCTCGGGTCATTCGTCTCGACTTCTACTTCTAATTTAAATATAAAATCTACAATACAGGCCTATTGGAGAACCACATCCAGGTAGTTATCGCTTTGCTTTCCACGACTTCTAACAAATTAAAAGGCTTTGCAAACTGAACCTTAAAATGTAATGCAGGGCAATGACAATAACTAGTATCTAAATTGTGTGTCACCTATTGTGTCCCGAGATTGCATTGGAACTTTTAACTTCAACGCCTCGTTAGGGGTAGTAAGCGCTATATAATGCAATTTCATTAATAATGATGGTGGAATTTCCAGTTGACAAGTTACAAATGGCTTGTAGTGAATTAAATTGATAGGAAATGTAAAGAGCTGCGAGTGGGTAAACTCCATTTGCAGCTTGCTACTGGTTCTTACTGTCAATCAGTCTAAATATATATTTTTTGATTTTCCTATTACACAATGTTATCCTTAAGTAAAAAGCCGGTATTAAATAACTACCATTTGCATGTTACTCTTTTCAAATTTGCCTTAAATACCTGCTGTATAATGAGACGCCATCATATAGAAGAAATTCCTCCCTGAATAGATTGAGCTTCATTCATAAGGCCTTTTGATATACTTTGCAACCTTATAATTATCACTTAGGCTGGCAGCCCTCCATGTTAATCCAGTGCATGCTCTCATGCTTCAGTGCTTTGCTTCTCAGGTCTGTGCTACGCAAACAAATGATGGACGGAATGCTGAATAAATCATACATTCACCCCCAGTCAAGAGATCTGGGTTAAATCCATCGTTCTTTTGCTCATCAGGTCACCCCAGTTTGGACCCACCCATATGCAAATCAGTCTTGACCCTGTTCTTTATGGGAACAGTCCAGCCCGAACTGCCAAGACAGGTCCTCCCTGAACTGGAAACAAGCATCCTGGGACCAGTTTCGGGGTATTACCCCTCATTAGCTAGGCTAGCTTGAATCCAGTGGCACAGTGAGCAAGGGACCCACGCCTGAGCAAACCCGTCCCACTTAGGGTGAAAAGTGCTACGCAAACAAATGAAGGACAGAATGCTGAATAAATTATATATTCACCTCCAGTCAAGAGATCTGGATTAAATCCATCGTTCTTTTGCTCACCATGCCACCCCAGTTTAGACCCACCCATATGCAAATCAGTCTTGACACTGTTCCTTATGGGAACAGTCCAGCGCGAACTGCCAAGCCAGGTCCTCCCTGGACCAGAAACAAGCATCCTGGGACCGGTTTCGGGGTAATAATGTTTGACATAGTTCAACATTCTGAACATCACATGCTATTTTTGCATTTGTCACTCCGAGGGGGACAGGTATGCCCAGACAGGGGTCCCGTGCTCTCCATGCCACTGGAGTCAAGCTAGCCTGGCTGATGAGGGGTGAAACCCCAAAACCGGTCCTAGGATGCTTGTTTTCCTGTCCAGGGAGAACCTGGCCTGGCAGTTCAGGCTGGACTGTTCCCATGGGGAACAGGGTCAAGACTGATTTGCATATGGCTGGGATTAAACTGGAATGGCATGGGGAGCAAAAAAAGATGGATTTAGACCCAGATCTCTGTACTGGGGTGCATGTTTGACATTGTTCAACATTCTGTCCATCACATGTTCTTTTTGCATTTGTCACCCCAAATGGGACGGGTATGCCCAGATGTGGGTCCCGTGCTCTCCATGCCACTGGAGTCAAGCTAGCCTGGCTGATGAGGGGTGAAACCCCGAAACCGGTCCTTGAATGCTTGTTTTCCAGTCCAGGGAGAACCTGGCCTGGCAGTTCGGCCTGGACTGTTCCCATGGGGAACAGGGTCAAGACTGATTTGCATATGGCTGGGTTTAAACTGGAATGGCATGGGGAGCAAAAAACGATGGATTTAGGCCCAGATCTCTGTACTGGGGGGAATGTTTGACATTGTTCAACATTCTGTTCATCACATGTTCTTTGTGCATTTGTCATCCCGTATGGGACGGGTATGCCCAGACGTGTGTCCCGTGCTCTCCATGCCACTGGGGTCAATCTAGCCTGGCTGCTGAGGGGTGAAACCCTGAAACCGGTCCTTAGATGCTTGTTTTCCAGTCCAGGGAGGACCTGGCCTGGCAGTTAGGGCTGGACTGTTCCCATGGGGAACAGGGTCAAGACTGATTTGCATATGGCTGGGTTTAAACTGGAATGGCATGGGGAGCAAAAAACAATGGATTTAGGCCCAGATCTCTGTACTGGGGTGAATGTTTGACATTGTTCAACATTCTGCCCATCACATGTTCTTTTTGCAGTTGCTTCTTAGGTCAGCACAGTAAGGGCACCTCAGTAAAAGTTCTTATACTCTCAATTTCACCTAAACCACTTGAAAACTAGATGCTGAGGCATTTTGACAGTATTCTAAGTCCTGTCGGCAAGGAGGACAAGGCGGATCCACAGCCTTGTGCATGACAGCAGTTTTTCTGACAAATAAAGAATTCCTCTCAAATGTATTATTGTGTTCTCAATACATTCTGTTTGTTGAGTAATCTCACAATCCTCAATATGATCTTCTGTAAAATTCTCATATTTCAACTTCTTTTGCTTCACATATATTTTATACAGCCTTCATTTACTTGCCTCTTGTGTATTTCCCATTTCCCACTTTCTGTTGTGATGTCCAATGTATATTTAATTCTGGTTTCCTAATTTCCATTTCCAATGATGATAGTAATGATATGAGCAAAAGGCGATTTACCCTGATAAAGGTCGTGGTAACAGGTTACATGGGCCTTTGGTATTTTTGTGCCACAGATTTGATACCATGGCCCATATTTACTACAGGTCTGGGAAGGCGTTCATGCACCACCAAGCTCCGCAATGTGGTACACAAAGAAGTTAAAGTTAACCTTTCCACTGCCTCTACCTCTTTGGGCCAACCCCTGTGGATGCATACAAACAGGGATATGTCTAGGACCAGTTAGCACTGAAACCAAAGCATTTGGTGCAGACTTCAAAGCCAGCTCTATTAAAATAGCATGACCGGTATTGCGGTAAAGGGCACATTTAGGCATTAGATCAGATACTGCATCTACTGCGTTCTTGACATGTATATTATTTGCACTGCTCTGCGGGTTTAAGATAACCATTAGCCAAAATAAGATTTGCATCTATTAGGCTCCCCTCATTGGGCATTCAAGTCTCTATGCTACGAAAATGTTCCATAACAGATGTACCCATCTCCTGTAGGTCTAAAGCAATCAACTGTCTACTTCTAGGCAGGCTATTATATGCCATTGTCACATCCCCATATTTTCCTTCCTTCTCCTATGCCCCTCCGCTTTTCTTTCCTACTTTGAGTAGCTAAGACTGTTTACCCAAAACGTTCTATAGAGACTGTTTTGATGGTATTGTATGCCTTGGTGGATGCCGTTCACAACATGTTTGATTGTACTGAATACATTTCCTCTGCATTCAAGCCTTCTGACTCTAGGTACTTACTTCTACTTTTGGACAGGATCTGTGGGGCCTGATTCACAGAGCTAACTTACGTCAAAAACGTAAACGTAAACGTAAAGTTAGTACTTTTTAGATATTCACAGAATACACTTACTCATTTTGGTATTCACAGAATGAACTTACTCATTTCGGTATTCACAGAAGTTAGTAGTCCTAAAGTTAGGACTACTAACTTCTGTGAATACCGAAATGAGTAAGTTCATTCTGTGAATACCAAAATGAGTAAGTGTATTCTGTGAATACCTAAAAAGTACTAACTTTACGTTTACGTTTTTGACGTAAGTTAGTTCTGTGAATCAGGCCCGTGGTGTGCTCCCATCTGCTTCCGTGAGTGTGGAGCGGTGTATTTGTCCCTCTGAGAAGAGTTGTATATTTCAACAATGGTGCATGCCATGCAGACCTGCATCTCTTTCGCTAGGTAACGGGGTGAAAACTGCTGATTTCTGGCAAGTATAATGGTGCATCTCCACCCAAGTGAGGTACCTCCTTTTACTCTCACAGCATCTGGTTCACATTTGGTGGAGAGAGGCTTTTCCACTGCAGTGTTTCAAGTCTTGTTTCCAAGCAGTCAGCATCATTATACATACTCATTTACCTTCATTCCATTTGTGCGTTTCACCGGCAGGGTGGACATCTTGAGTTACTTGAGGAAAAGTTTTGATTACTGATCTGTGCTGCTTTGCTTTCCGTTGTGCACACATTATCTATTTATAAAAAAAATATGTCATCAAAACAACATATGAACAGTTTTACTTTCCTGCAATGTTATTAATGCTGGGTTTGCTCAAAATGTAGATCCTTTGTGGGCATTTGTTACAATTTTCACCATGGCTTCATTTTGCAGTATTTACTTTTACACAGATCCTCTTCCTAGAGACAATTGTTTTCTCTCCAAAGTTGAGTTTTATACTTTCTTGTACTTTTTTGTCTATCATAACAATCAGTTCGAACCACCATTGCATTTTTTTGCGAAATATGGAAGGACCACAAATTCCAAGGAAAAGGTGGAAAGAGGATTCTTTGACACATTTGGTAGAAATCGATCCTGAGAGGATGTCTGTAGAGGATCACTGACAGAATATCGACAGTCAGAATATCGAGGTTCAAAAATATCGACACAAAAATATCGATGTCAAGAAAATTGAAGTCCTATCTACATAATGGTAAGTACAAAAATATCGAGAAAAAAATATCGTTGTCAAAAATTTCGATGTTAAAAATATCGTTTTTTTTAATGTTTCAAAAATAATGTAAAATAAAGTAAATAATACATATAATTAAAAGAAACAGTTAAAATTATTTTAAAATGTTTAAAATTAAAACTAATACATATAATGTAAAAATAAATTAAACATATATATGTATAAAATATAATATATATACTTACTTAATAATGGATAGCGTAGGGGTAAAAATTACTATTCCCACTCCAGTGAGTGCAACAATACGGAAAGTGTTGGATAGGGTAGGGGTAAAAATTACTATTCCCACTCCAGAGAGTGCAACAGTAGGGAAAGAGTTGGATAGCGTAGGGGTAAAAATTACTATTCCCACTCCAGAAAGGGCAACAGTAGGGAAAGTGTTGGATAGCGAAGGGGTAAAAATTACTATTCCCACTCCAGAGAGTGCAACAGTAGGGAAAGTGTTGGATAGCGAAGGGGTAAACATTACTATTCCCACTCCAGGGAGTGCAACAGTAGGGAAAGTGTTGGATAGCGTAGGGGTAAAAATTACTATTCCCACTCCAGAGAGTGCAACAGTAGGGAAAGTGTTGGATAGCGTAGGGGTAAAAATTAATATTCCCACTCCAGAGAGTGCAACAGTAGGGAAAGTGTTGGATAGCGAAGGGGTAAAAATTACTATTCCCACTCCAGAGAGTGCAACAGTAGGGAAAGTGTTGGATAGCGTAAGGGTAAAAATTACTATTCCCACTCCAGAGAGTGTAACTGTAGGGAAAGTGTTGGATAGCAGAGGGTTAAAATTAATATACATATCAATTAAATAATTGTTTTAATTAAATAACCAATTAATAATAAATTAATAATAAATTATTTATAAATAATAACAAATAAAAATTAATAATTACTTCATCATAATTAAATTACTTCCCACTCTATTCCCCTATAAACCCACAACCCGCTCCTAAAAGAATAACACAATTAATATAATTATCAATTAATCAATTAATAAAAATTAATTATCAATCAACAATAAATTAATTATCAATACCAATAAATACAAATTAATAATTACTTTATTACAATTAAATTACTTCCCACCCTATTCCCTATAAACCCACAACCCGCTCCTAAAAAAATGTAAAACAATTAATATAATTATCAATTAATCAATTAATAAAAAATAATTACCAATTAATAATTAATTAAAAATAAATTAATTATCAATACCAATAAATAAAGATTAATAATTACTTTATTAAAATTAAATTACTTCCCACCCTATTCCCCTATTAACCCACAACCCGCTCCTAAAAAAAAGAACACAATTAATATAATTATCAATTAATCAATTAATAAAAATTAATTATCAATCAACAATAAATTAATTATCAATACCAATAAATACAAATTAATAATTACTTTATTACAATTAAATTACTTCCCACCCTATTCCCCTATAAACCCACAACCCGCTCCTAAAAAAATGTAAAACAATTAATATAATTATCAATTAATCAATTAATAAAAAATAATTACCAATTAATAATTAATTAACAATAAATTAATTATCAATACCAATAAATAAAAATTAATAATTACTTTATTATAATTAAATTACTTCCCACCCTATTCCCCTATATACCGACAACCTGCTACGGAATAAAAACACAAAATTTAATTAAAAATAATTAATAACTTCTAAAAATTATTATTAAATTACTTCCCACCCTATTCCCCTATAAACCCACAACCTGCTACAGAACTAAAACGGAAAATTTAGTTAAAAATAATGAATAATTTCTAAAAATTATTATTAAATTTACTATAATTAAATTACTTCCCACCCTATTCCCCTATAAACCCACAACCCGCTACGGAACTAAGATGCAAAATTTACTTTAAAAAACATTAATAACTTCTAAAAATTTAATACATATATTTAAAAAAAATACAATACTTAACAAAAAATATAGAACACATACATTTAAAATACATACTAAAATACATAACACTAATATAAACATCGATATTATTAACAACGATATTTTTACAAACGATATTACTGACTTCGATATTAACAAAAACGATATTTCTTACCTTAATGTCGATATTCTGGTCACGATATTCTTGATCTCGATATTCAGTCCCTTCGATATTTCAAACTTGATATTTTTGTACTCCGAAAATAAAAACTCGATATTATGTCTGTGCACCATCTGTAGAGAAGTCAAATGTTATGCTCCTCCACTGCTTAGGGTCGGAGGGACAAGACATATTTTGGACCTATCACAAGACTAAGCCACCTGAGGGTCAATGAGACTATGATGATTATGATACAGCTTTGGCAAGATTGGAGAATTAACTTCAATCCAACATAATGTATTACATTGGAGACATATCATCTTTATATTATTTGACAAAGAGACACTAAAGGTTTTGGCACATTTTTGACTGCATTGAGAGGTTTAGCTATCATTTGCAATTTTGGTATCACAACTGATGAAGTGATTAGGGACCAACTAATGGTCAATACCAACAGTAAACACATCCTAGTGAGACTGGGGTGTAGGGAGATCCAACTTTGCAAGAAGTTGTAAAGACTGCCAAGGCAATTGAACAATCCTTGTCTTGGGTGAAAGAAGAAAATGAGGCTAGGCCGGATTGGAAAGGTAATGAAATCTGTTATGGCAACAGTAAGCAGGGTAAAAGTGAGCTTACAAAAGTTCAGAGTAATGACTGAAAAACAACGTGCCACAGGTGTAAACCCACTACACTTGGCAACATTCAAGAGTTGAACAAGGAGCCTTGAACAAGGAATACAATGGATGTGGACTTTTGGATCACTTTTCTACAGTCTGCTGTGATACGAAATCAAATGCTAAACCATGGGTCACGCAAGTGTTGAAAGTACTAAATCCTAATTTTGAGAAAAATCAAGATGTTGTTCAAGAGCCTAAGGGTCGACATCATTGAGGATGATGAGTTTGTAAAACCTCTCGCGTACACTCCATGTTTTGTATGTAGAGGTGTAAGTCATGGCAGACTCAGGTTCTCCCCGCACCATCATCACAAAAGCATGTTTCGATAGTTTGCTAAAACCAAAGTTGGGCAACTACTTTCTCCTGATCTTAAGGCTGTGATCTTTTACGGGAGAAGGATAGACTGTAGTGGGAATTTTGGAACAAATGTGCACTTTAAAGGAAGAACCACATGGATTAAAATTAATGTTGCACTTAAAGGGGAGGACTTTCTGGACTGGAAGGACCAGAGATGACTTAATATCATGCTTAATTCATTTGCACTGGATCCCGTTCTGTCCAGCATGGTGCCTGATGGGAGTACCCAGCTGTTAGGCAGAAGCTTGGGTGGAAGACACCAAAGTCCTTCCGAAGGTCTAGTATGTCTTTAGGGAAGGGCTGGGGCACACAGGAACAGTGTTTAAATCTGCACTTGATTATCAAGAAATATACCGTAGCCAAGTGGAGGAGCACTCTGTCTTTCTTCCATGGACCTTAGCTGCACATTCGAGTGGGACAACCAATCAAAGCTTTGGGACAGTCTGACCTCTATGGGGTTGCTGCTGGATCTGATAAGTTCCTTTATGCCCTATACATAGTTTCTGCATCAGTAAAGTTTGGTTCTGAGGGGAAATGTTATGAGCGGTTCCCTCTCGTGAGGGGTGTCCACTAAGGCTGCGTATTGGCCCAGATTTTGTTCCTTCTAAGTATTAATGGCCTTAATGCTTTCCTGCTTATCAAGGGGAAGGACATGCCTCAGGTTAACGCAACCCCTGTCCTGGCTTTACTATATGCCGATGAGCAGTACTTATGGCACAAACCCCTAACGGATTAAAAAGCCTAATTGACAACATTGGTGATTTTATGGGTAGTTTGGATCTTGAGACTAACATCTTCAAAACCTACCATATGGCTTGTGGTAAAAAAAATCCTGAAAGTCCATCTCAGTTGCTATCAAGGGGAAACGAGTAGACAAGGGGTACATCCCTTTCCATACTTAGGGGTCAGTTCTGACTCGTTCAGCACTTGGTCCCTGTGTCTTCTACACAGACATCTAGGTTCAGTCAATCAATCAGAGCACAGTTCAACTCTGTAAAAGCTGTGGGAAACAAACTGATTATGCCTGTTTTTGAGATATATAAGCATACGTGCCTGCGGTATTGATGTATGGGGCCGCTATATGGGCCTATTGTAACACTAACAAATTACAATCAAAAGAGAATCGGTTTTGGAGGTGTTTATTAGACCTTCCCTCTTGCAGCCCTCATTATTTTGCCCACCAAGAACTAGGCCTCACTTATGTAGAAGATCTTATGAAATTAGCACCAATGCTTCTATGAGTATCAGTATGGGGTAACACTCATGCTACCCTCAACCGAGAGATAGTTGCAGACTGCCTCGGGTTCGATTTTAGGCCATTAGACTCCCTAGTTAAGTCATATCAAGCACTTTGTCTATGCCCTTGGCCAACCTGACCTGTTCACCGCCCCCATCAGATTGTTAAAGGGGAAGTACAGAGTGAAAAAATGTATTTCACGTTAATATGTACGAACAGAGAGGCAGAAGAGATGAATAAAGTTACAATACTGGACTACGTGATCACGCAAAGTACATCTGACACAGAGCATTATCGGACCCTGGTTAGTTACCCATGGGAAAGATCGCTACTGACCAGGTTCCGGTTTGGCAGTATTAAAAGCAGTCTTTGCTTTCCCCTGGGACAATACACGACTCATCTCTGTATTATTATGTCCGTGCGGCGAATCTTCTGTACAAACACTTAAGCACTTTGTCCTTTTTTGTAAATTGAATAAACATTTTACGCAACGCTATCTTTTACCAATACTCAAGGCTTCTGAATGTTATAAATGCAAACCTGGGGGCAGATCTACAAGGAAGTGCAGCAGCGCGGCAACGCAAGCCCTTTGGCTGCGCCACGCTGCTGCACTTCCGAAGCACAGGAATGCAACATATTTACAATAATATGTCGCATTCCTGTGCTCTCCCCTGCGCTGGCGCACAAACTACAGCCATGCGCCGGCGCAGGCACCCTTTCACCATGGTGCAAGGATGCCTGCATCATGGGGAGATTATTTTTGTGCAGGAAGGGGCACCTTCCTGCACAAAAACAATCACTACAGGCATTTTCCTCTTTCAATGCGTGCTGTAGAATGCAGCACGCTTTGAAAGAGGAAAAAACGAGGAGAAATGAAAACATTTCTCCTTGTTGCGCCTCGCTATGCCTCCCCTGGGGAGGTGTAGCATTGACACGCATTTCCAGATTTACGATTCCTCGTAAATCTGGAAATGTGTCTCGTTCCATGGGTGTTGCGTGGTAACACCCACAGCAACACCCATGGAACGCCCCTTCCAAGCAAAGTGCTGCGTGTGAAGGGGCTATATTTACAAGGAGGGGAAAAGTCACGCAGGGTGGCTTTTCCTCTCCTTGTAAATATGGAGAAGTGAAATGCGCCACCAGTACGTCACAAAAAGTGACGTACTGGTGGCGCAGGGGGCTTGTAAATCTGCCCCCTGCTTTTCATGATCTGCGAATGCTGTCCAGTCCAGATGTTTGCTATTCTGTCGGGTGCTCTTTAAAGCAAGCGGTAAGGCACCGCAAAAGTATGTTACTCTAATTTTATTTCAGTAAGCGACATCAAAGTCAACTGTATTTTAAGTGTCCACCGCTTTTTATTGTCACAGATTTATCTAGGTTACTTATTATATGTGCTTATATGATTGTCTGCGAAAAATCAAATACATTCAAAGAAAAAAAGTACCCAGCTGTTCAATTATTTTCCATATGTATTCAACAACCTGTTAGAAATGTTGAAATTATTTGTGCACCGAATAAAGTTAAGAAAAGGTGCAGTCCTGGTGAGGCAAAAGTAAGAGGTGTTCCTATTACTGTTCATAAAGAGTTGCACGTATTGATAGACAATTTACAGAAGGAAGACCTCATTGAAGAGACAGAATCCTCAGATTAAACTTCATCTGTGGTGTTGGCTAAGAAAAGCAATGGAGGCTTGTGTCTGTGTGTCCACGTTAGAGCATTGAATGCCTGCATTATAGCTCTACCAATATAAATGAATTAATTTTACTTCTTGACGGAGCAGCCATTTTTTCCAGATGTTGACTTATGTAATGCCTATAATCAGGTTGAAATTGATGAAGAATCAGGGGCTTTGACTGCATTTATAACTCCATGTGTGATATTTCAGTACAAGAGGATGTGGAAGAGTTTGTGTGGAAACAGAACATCAAGAGGCCTTTAAGAATGTAAAAAGATATATTACCGTAGCCCCAACTCTGAGACCTTTCAACCAATGCTTAATTTGAGCAGGTGGTTTCCGGTGCTCAGCACCAGCACTTAATCATCAACATCTGTGCTTCTCATGAGCACTAGTTAAGAACACCTTCGTTTACAGAGAGATTAAGTGATTTGCCCAGAATTACAGGATGTTGAGCCGACGCTTAGACTCGAACCTGGTTTCCCAGCTCCGAAGTCGGCAGCTCTGGCCCTTACTCCTAACTTTCATGGCTAGTAGTTGTTGGTGTTTTAGGGGGTGCTAACAGGAGAAATGGGCTGGTGCAAGCTGCCTCCTGACTGGAGCTCCAGCACTTATTTTTTTTACAAATTAACCACTGCTTTCAACATTGCAAGGCAGTGCATTATAACTGTGTGTGCCGGTGCCTATGGTTTGGGGCCATCCTCTCACAAATATCAGGCAACAATCGGTGGGTTGTGGCATATTAATCAAGGACTTTGAGCGAAATGCAGAGGCGAAAGAGAGTTTCTTGCTTGTGTTTGAGCCACTAACCATTTTGGACAATTTATTTGGAGAAGCTAGTTCATCATGAAAACCAACCATAAACCTTTATACATATGCTGTCTCCTGAGGGAGGCTTAACATCAAATGAGTGAATAACTAGCTGATGCTCCAACCTACAAGAGTACTCCTTTGACATTCTGTATATACCAGCCAACAAGAACAAACCTATCAACTGTTTCTCATGTCTTCCCTGCCCAAATGTAGATGACCTTGAAGATGTGGAATGAATGTGGATGCATGTGGTGGGGACATGAATGTTGTGCATGGCAACGGTGTTGAGGAGGAGAAATGGAAGATTGTGGACACTAAAGATGCTGTCCTTAACCTGGTGAAGAAATGAATTGTTGAGGAAAGGCCACTAATCAATGTTTTGACTTTTACTTTGCATTATTTTCCTCAGTTGCAGCAGAGTTAACAGTGATAAATTATGTCTTCCGTAAAGAAAAATATATCCGACCTGAAGGAATGTGGAAGTCACTTCTTAATACTGGGCACCAAGGACACCTGGGATGTCTGTGCTTAAAAACCTCATGAGGACTTGCTTTTGTTGGCCAGAGGTGGATTCAGAAGGAGATAAGTTGATCAGAGAATGTGAAGTGTGTGCCACTTGTGACAAGAACTGTAACATTTATTCCAAAAAAAGTGATGGATGGAATGCTTGAATTAATTTCAGCCACTGGTGATCATCGTTATTTTGCAAACCATACCCCTCAGATTGGAACCAGCCATATGCAAATCAGTCTTGACCATGCTCCAATGGGAACAGTCCAGCCGGAACTGACAGGCCAGGCCCTCCTTGAACCAGAACACAAGTAACCCAGGATCAGATTCGCCCTAGTTAGGGCTCATCAGCCAGGTATAGCTTGGTACCAGTTAAACAGTGTGCACAGGACCCACGTCTGGATATACTCATCCCACTTATGGTGACAAACTAAAGTATACAAAAAGTAATGGATGGAATGTATAAATTAATCTCAGCAACTGATAATCACTCGGGGTAGAATGCAAGTCCATATTTATTTTGCACACTAAGTCACCTCAGATTGGACCTAGCTGTATGCAAATCAGTCTTGAACCTGCTGCAATTGGAACTGTCCAGTCAGAACTGTAAGGCCAGGTCCTCCCTCAAAAGGAACACAAGCCATCCAGGAATGGTTTTGCCGTAGTTAGTGCTCATTAGCCATGTATAGTTTGGTTCCTTTGACACAGTGTGCATGGGACTCACGTCTGGGCATATCCATCCCACATAGGGTGACCTACTAAAGTATACAAAAAGTGATGGATGGAACGGTTGAATTAATCAAAGCCACTGGTAATTGCTTGGGCCGCATCCCAGTCCATTGTTATTTTGCCCACCATGCCACCTCAGTTTGGACCCATCCATATATAAATCAATCTTGACCCTTCTCCAATGCGAACTGTCAAGCCCGAACTGTAAGGCCAGGTCTTCCCTGAACTGGAACACAAGCAAACCAGGACTGGTTTTGGCCTAGTTAGGGCTCATCAGCCAAGCATTGCCTGGTTCCATTTACACAGTGTACACGAGACCCACGTCTGGCATACCCACTTAAGGAGACATACTAACGTATACATAAAAGTATGAATGGAATGCTTGTGGTTAGACTTATTGCAAGCATCCTTCCATCAGCTTTTGTGTGTTTGATGTACTGCCCTATGTGGCCCAGGGTATGTCCAGACAGGGGTCCCTTGCTCACTGTGTCACTGAAACAAGCTACACACGACTAAAGAGTCCCAATCAGGACAAAACTGTTCTTGGGTTGCTTGTGTTTTTGTTCAGTGAGGACCTGGCTTTGCTGTTCGGGCTGGACTGTTCCTATTGGATCAGGGTCAAGGCTGATTTGCATACGGCTGGGTGTAATTCGAGGTGGCATGGTGAGCAAAAGAACGATGAGTTGGAATGCTACCTCAGGCGATTGCCAGTGGTTAGACTTGTATCAAGCATCCTCCGTTCACTTTTTGTCTGTTTGAAGAACTGTAAAATTGTCAGTCCTCTCAAGTAACGTGCCCCAATGGCCTGATTGTGGCTGGCAAAAGTTGGATTTGGATATATTTGGTTCATTTAAAAGTCTACTTAGCCAAGTGCAGTATGTTCTTGTCTTGGTGACGATCCCACAAAATGATCAGAATGAAATCTGTAGAGATGATTACCACTAACAAATAATAGCATTTAGTGTGCACTCAGCAACTTGTATAATGACAATCCGTTTTTCAGGGCATCAACAATCCTTCACACAGATATCCAGACGGAGTCTTGCAGATAGTTCCATTTATAAGTTTATCTGTGTGAAGGGCTGATGAAGGCCTGAAAAGTGGTTTGTCATCGTACAAGTTGCTGAGTGCACAGTAAATTCTATTATGAGTATATACATTCCAACATTTTGTTTTGCGTTTGGGGTTTGTAGTAGCTTGCCCCAGTAGGTGCATCAGATTTTCTGCTATTTACTTTGGGTACGGATTTAGAGAGCAGCAAGATACAGGAGTACTAGCTACTATTTTTAATTGTTTGATTACTACTAATGAAGTTCTTGATTACTACAGAGACATTTTCAGTAGAGAAGGTTTCCCTCCAACCATTGTAACTTGACAATAGAGTTCATCTTTCCTCACAGGAAACATCTGATTTCCTTTGTCTGTATAACATTGATGATATCAGAACTACACTCTATTACCCTCAGTGCAATGTACAACTTGAGCATTTTAACAGATATTTGAAGAAAAGTGTATATCTGGCTACTCAAGGTAGAATTCCGTTCATTAAAACAATCAGGGAAAGATTATGGGCCTACAGAATATCTCCTAACTCTACTACCGGAATTTATCCGTTCTACTTATTCTGAGGAATGCTCCACACATCTGATGTATGGCCCTGGGGATCAAATCCAGTATCAAAGTGAAAGTGGGAAGATCAAGGGAATAAGAGACAGAGTATATTCCAAAAAATGGAAGTCAAAGCAACTCTATAACTCTGCTCTTACAGTCGCTTTACCCACCCTTTTTGTTTGAGATTGGGTCAAAATGCTGTTACTTAGACATGTTGAAAAGGAGAAAACCAAATACTCTAGACCTCTCCGTGTTAAAGTCAACAAGAGAAGTCTTACCCAAGATAGTAAATGCTGGAGTGTGAGGTGTTGTTCAAGTGTGTGAAAAGTTAAGTTTGTGATGTTCCTGGTGAAGATGCTGATGGTCTCCGCAGTGTTAGTGGGAAATATTTATCTACTGACATTGCTGCTCGAGCTTCTTATTCTGGAAGTGGGTTGTCTTCTTGTCCTGATTGTGCTGGGGCTTCTTCTGAGTCTAAGGGCCCGATTCACAGAACTAATCTGAGATAAAATCCTAAACTTACTACTTTTGATATTCACAGAAGGCATTTAGTAGTAGTAAAGTTAGGACTCCTAACTTTACTACTACTAAATGCCTTTTGTGAATACCGAAAGTCGTAAAGTTAGGATTTTGTCTCAGTTTAGTAGTAGTAGTAAAGTTAGGAGTCCTAACTTTACTACTACTAAATGCCTTCTGTGAATACCAAAAGTAGTAAGTTTAGGATTTTATCTCAGATTAGTTCTGTGAATCGGCCCCTAAGTTTCAAATGCCCTCGGAATCCATAGAGCCTACTCTTACATTTTTTGCTATTGCTGAACGTGTCAAGAACTGTCTCCGAAGTAGATCTCCCTCCAGGAGAATTTGCAAAAATTAATTTTCATTCATGGATTTTTTTTTTGTTTTGCACATTTTGTTTTTTGTCCTTTCACTTGTTTAAGGAGAAAGTGTGTTATATGCCATTGTCGCTTCCCCGTGTTTTGTTTCCAAACCTTCTTTGTTTTCTTTCCAAGTTATGGAGGCTTAGAAAGCTTACTCCGAACATTCTATAGAGGTAGTTGTAACAGGATTCTATGCCTTTGTGGATGTCAGTCACAACATGTTTGATTGCACAAAATACATTTCCTCACCCTATTCAAGTCTTCTGATTCTACACCCTTACTTCACTGCCTCTTGCCAAAATTGATTGCATTGCTCATAAACATTGCAAAATTAGGCCAATTAACAGGTTCTCTCAACCACTTTTAATTACAGAGGGCCTTATCCAGAGTTTGATGGAGTGGGAGCACTGCCGTCACTCAGAAGTGCTCCTCACCACCAAACTTGGGGTTTTACTGCTCGTATTAGAATGAGGTGAAGCAGCAGGTTTACACCAGAGGAGCCTCCATTAGGTCCACCAGGGTATATCTCTGACCTCGCAGTTCATCTGCCAAGGGACACCAGGTCACAGTGACAGTCATGACAGGGCAGGCAAAATGCAAATTGGCCCACATGTGCAGAAAGAAAATGCACTGCATGTTAGGGCCATTAGTTTTTTGTGTTCTCTAAACAAAAAAGTTTACCAATTGGGCGCAAAATGCCTTCAGTGCTGTGAAGGGAGCTGCAGGTGGGGGGTTACTAAAGAGGGTGGATGGAGGTCAGCCAATGCCAGGGCTTATTTACAGCAGCTAATTCGAGCCTAGCCTATTTAGAGCCTCGCCTCTTTAGAGTGGCAGTGAGGGTTTAAATGAGGACAATAGGTATTTAAGTGTACATGGACATAGGAATTTTATAATTGGAGGTGAAGGCCTTCATTAAGGGAACTCTCAAAGGCGATCTCTATGTAGGCAGGCTGTCAAGCTTCCATCAAACTGTGCATCTCTACACACATGTAATGTAGGTATCTGTCACTTCGAAAGAAATTGGCAACATTTGAACTGTATGCACTTATGTGGCCTAGGAGGCCTATATTAATTGAGAGCCAAGCAGGAGATAGAATGTCTTGCTTTCATCTGGCACCCTTGTCTAATTTGCAGGGAACAGATATGTCTGTACACTGTTAGCAGCTCTAACACAGAGACGTTTTAAGGCATGGGCAAAGTGGGCTCTGGCCATTGGCCGCAGCGTTTCAGGGGCCCCCCTTAGGGCCATCTCTGTTCTGCAGAGAGTCTTGTCCGAATGACCTTGAATAATTCTTAAACAGAATGTTTTAAATACCGTTTTCCTTAAATGGATTTTTTAATGTGGGTGATGTGTGAGTGCATTAACGATATTTTGCAGAGAAATGTTGTGTTTAAGTTTCATGCAACATTCCTAAACAAAAGTTTCTTTTAATTCAAAACAGGACCTCACATATGCTGCTCAGTAATTAGTACGAGTGCATGTAATGATTTTTGGTCCAAGCACTGTATTCCTTTTAGGTTCATCATCACGCCATTGGTCAAATGATGTACTTTTGAATATATGGTTGAGAAAAATATAGCTTCCTACTGTGAAGACGGCCAAGTAAGGGTGAAACGCATTGGTCAGTTTCTATCAATAAACTGCAGTTTGGAAAATATTCCATGAGTGTGACCTCTGCACATAGTAGCTGGCCCCAAGTAGTTGCATCATCTTTTCTGCTATTTACTGAGGGTATGGATTTAGAGGGTGGCAAGATATAAGAGTGCTAGCTAATACTTTTAATCATTTAATTTCAAACTAATGAAGTTCTTGATTTCGTCAGGGAAATTTTCAGGAGACACGGTTTCCCCCAAAACATTGTAACTGACAATGGAATTAATCTTTTCTCACATGTAACATCTGATTTTCTTCGTCTGCAAAACATTGATCATATCAGAACTACACTCTGTGACCCACAGTACAACCCATAAGTTAAGCAATTTAATAGATATTTGATGGAAATCGTATATCTGGCTACTCAAGGCAGAATTCAGTTGATTAAAGCGACCAGGCGAAGGTTATGGGCCTACAGAATATCTCCTAATACGACCACCGGAGTTTATCCATCTACTTATTCTGAGGAGTGCTCCACACATCAGAGGTATGCTCCAGGTGGCTCAAATCCATGTGCCCACGGTAAAGTGGGAAGATCAATTCCATGGATATACTGGGCATAAGAGACAGAGTACATTCTTAAAAATGGAAGTCAAAGCAACTCTATGACTCTGTTTAAGATTGGGTCAGAATTTGGTTACCCAGACATGTTAAATAAAGGGAAAACCAAATACTCTACACCTATAATTATAGTTAGACAAGACTTTCCATAAGAAGAGTGGTTTTTGTAGTAATTTTGGTATTGAGTTTGGTGCTGTTTCATAAGTTCCACAGAAGTTTCAAAAACAAAAGTCATTCACCTCAGCTCCCTCCTGCAAAGTTTTTGGGTGATCCAGCAATTGAGGGCTGAGAAAAAAAGGAGATACCAAAACTAATTTTTGCCCATGCAATTTCTCATAGGAATTTTAGACAGCCATGCAGAAAAAACAGCTAAACAGAATGCACCAAATTTGGTAGAACTATAGGTCTTTAGTCAGAAAGCATGCTTTTTGTGACTTGGTGCAAATCTGTTCAGTCGTTTTTGAGAAATTAAGGTTCAAAAGTAATTGATATTTTGATAGTTCAGTGGGTCCTGTGGAAGTCCCACTCCTGCAGTACCTCGAAAGAAAAGCAGAGCATTCTGATTGGTGGAGGGGCTTTTTTCCCATCAGCCATTTCAGTCCTGTGGCATCAATGCTGGTCCAGTGGGACCGTGTGATCTGATTGACCATTACAGGACACGGAGCTCAGTCCCAGTGTCCCAAAACAGAAAAAACAAAAATAAGGTAGTGGAAGGCAGGGTAGAAGTAGCTTGACCACAACAATCACAGCCTATGCCTTGTACAGAAGTCTTCATGGAGAGCCCACCTGCTCCAGGCACCCATGCCCCCTTATGTGGGCATACCCCTACTATGCACACCCTTGCCGTACCAAACCCTTTACAGGCAAGAGGCCTGTCATGCACAATGAAAGGGTAACTTCAACACACAGCCTACATCTTGTACAGAAGTCTTCATAGAGAGCCCACTCCCTCCAGACATCCAAGCACTCTTAGGTGGCCATGCCCCTACTACGCACACTTATCACCCTGTACCACACCCTTTACCGGCAGGTGACCTCTTGTGCTCAACCAATGAGACGCAGGTGGGTAAACCCCTACAACGCACTGCTTATGTCTTGTACAGAAGTCTTTATAAAGAGCCCGTTCCCTTCAGACACCAAAGCCCCCTTAGGTGGCCATGCCTCTACTACACACAGCATTTGTTTTGTGCAAAGCTCTGTACGTAGAAGCCAATCACTACAGATAACCAAGCCCCATTACGTGGGCAAGCCCTACTATGCACCGCCTTTGCCCTATACACAGCTCTTTATGAATAGGAAGTTCCTCTAGACTAGGGGTCTCCAACCTTTTCTGTAGTGAGAGTTACTTCTGATCAGTGAAAATCATTGTGAGCTACTTCAGGCCATGCAACTTGTGTAGTGTTAGCAGAACCCCAACACCCAGCTTCATTGACTTTAAGCCTAATGTCCATAGAGCCAGATACTATGGTTTGAAGAAAATACTTTGACTAGGGGCAGTATGAAAGGACTGCCATATGTATCAGTGAAAGCAAGGTCTTTGGAGATGTATGAACATGTGTGCATATGAATGGGATATATGTGTATGGGTCGTATGTGCTTGTGGCACAGGACACACCTTTCACCATATGTGGCACAGTTACATGTATAACACAAACATACAGCCATTGTTTTAAATGGGAGAAATTTAAAGTGCAGAAAAATGTTCTGCAAAAATGTTCATAATATGGAAACATTTTCTGCACTTTAAATTTCTCACACTCAAAACGACTGTATTTTTCAGTTATATATATGACACCGTGCCTCCCAGCCACTGGGAGCAAGATTCTTGCTGTATGTAAATACTACACTTTCTCACAAATGGGAGAAAATTAAACTGAAGAGTTAATTTTATGTTTATATGGGTTACATAAAACTCCTCATTTACATTTTCTCCTATTTCAAAGTGTTGCATCTACAAAGAGAAGGTGTCTTGCATCTAGTGGCCCGTAGATAAGGTGCCATATTTATAAGTGAAAACCACAGTCATTTGTTTAAATGGGAAGAATTTAAAGTGAAGAAACATGCTTCATAAAATATTTAGACATAATTGGCTTATTTAAAAGTTGAGAAAAACATTGACTCAATGTTTCATAGAAATATTTTTCTTCACTTTAAATTTCTCCCATTTAAAAAAGACTGTATTTGTCATTTATAAATATGGCAGAGTGTCTACTGGCCACTGGGAGCAAAAGACCTTCGGTTTGTAAATGAGACACTTTGAAATAGGAGAAAATTAAAATGAAGAGTTAACTTAATCATTAAGGTAACTCTTCATTTTAATTTTCTCCCATTTAAAAACATTCAGAAGCATAATTTTGTTCTCAATATTGAGTTGACAAGGACATTAATTTAAGATGTAAATACCTCAGTGCTTCAGTTCTTCACCTCTGTGTCTTGAGTCATAAACCTGAATCTAGCGACCCTGTGCTATTTAAAAATGAGCTCAATGCTGTGAGCTACTCTGAAGGTATCTGTGAGCTACTGGTAGCTCGTGATCAACTGGTTGGAGACACCTGCTCTAGACATCCAAGCCCCATGACATGGCCAAGTCCTTACCATGCACAGTTCACCATGTGCAGACTTCTTCAAGGAGAGGCCTGTCCCTCCTGATTCCCAAGCACCATTAGATGTCCAAGCTCCTATTACACCAGCTTTTGCCCTGTTCATAGCTCTTCACGGAGAGTCCACTCTCTTCAGACATTCAAGCACCGTTATGTGGCCAAGGCCTTAATACACAGAACCTTTGTCCTGTGCATAGCTCTTGACAGAGAGCCCACTCCCTCAACACACCAAAGTTCCATTTCCCAGCCAAGCCCCTACTATGCACAGCCGTCAAATTGTGCCCAACTCTTCATGGAGAGCCTACACACTTAAGCCCCATTAGATAACCAAGCACCTAGTACACACAGACTTTATTCTGTGCATAGCTCTTCACGGAGAGGCCAGTCTCTAGACAATCAAGACCTATTATGTGGTCAAGCTACTTCTACACGCAGTCTTCCCCTTGTGTACAGCTCTTTACGGAGAGGGCGGTCCCTCCAGATATCCAAGCCTCATTAGGTGGCCAAGTCCCTATTGTGCACAGTCTTTGCCCCGTGCAGATCTCTCCAGGGAGAGTCCAGTCCCTCCAGTCTTCCAAGCCCCGTTTATGCACAGCCTTCACCCTGTGCACAGCTCTTCACAGAAAGCCCACTCCCTACAGACACCCAATCACCATTGCTTGGCCAATCCCCTACTACTCACAGTCTTCGCCTTGTGCACAGCTCTTCATGGAGAGGCCAGCCCCTCCAGACTCCCAAGCCTCATTAGGTGACCAGGTCCCTACTACGCACAGTTATCGCTCTGTTCAGGGCTCTTCATGGAGAGCCCACTTCCTCCAGACACTCAAACCCCATTAGATGGGAGGTCCCTACCATGCACAGCCTTTGCCCTGTGCAGAGCTCTTCATGGAGAGCCTCCCCCCTCCAGATACTCAAGCCCCATTAGGTGACCAAGCCCCTACAATGTACAGCCTTTGTCCTGTACACAGCTGTTCAAGGAGAATGTTGTACTATATTTATGTTCCATTTGCCATATGTTACAATGGTTGTAAAAACCACACTTCTTCATTATAGAGTCTAAGATGCAGCACAGACTTATAACGTTGGTACAGAGGGTCAGATTTACTAAGAATTGGCGCAATAGAGAACACCAAACAAAGTTGCTATGATGCATTGCTTCAACTTGAAAGAGCAGAATTGTGCTATATCGATAAAGAAATGGCACAGTTGTGCTCACATAATGCACTGTCACACCTTGTACAGGCATTCGTCATTACAGGCACACTAGCGCTATAGGGCAAGGTTGTCTATGTTGTGCTCAGGATAATTAGTGTGCAGGAAGGGGTCATTTCCACCACCTAAACTATCCTTTAAGGCTATTTCCTCTATGAGGAAAACATGAAGACAACTAAAAAAATCTATCTTTGGTATGGCAGTCTCAGGGCTGCACAGGATTTTGGTGCTGTTAGAAATGGGTTTTCTAGTTTGCTAGGGTTTGCACCTAAGCCAGGCAGAATCCACCACTCTAGTCAGGATAAGGGGATTACACGTCTAAAATAATCCCTGCTCACCCCCTTGGTAGCTTGGCATGAGCAGTCAGGCTTATCCCAGAGGCAGTGTGTACAGCATTTGCACATAACAAACAGTAATACAGTGAAAACACTACAAGAGGACACCACACCAGTTTTAGAAAAATATCCAATATTTATCTGTGTAAAACAAGACCTAAATGATAAAAATCCACCATACAGTAATCCACAATACCAATAAAGCAAAAATAGACTCTATATACAGTTCCTTGAAGTCAATAGCGCAGTCCGGGGCTATCATGGCGTTGTGAACAATAAATCCAACAGTTCAGGCCGACCGCGGCATCGCGGGCCAGCTATGGTGTTGGGGATACCCGTAAAACAGTACCTTTGGAGATGCAGGACGTCAGACCTTGTGGTGAGCTCCGGAGGAGCGGCGTTGGCAGGCGTCGGTTCTGGAAGTCGGTGCAGGAGTGGTCGGGCCGACGAAGTCACACACACTGCAGGTCGAACTTCCTGAGTTTGAAGTCAGGAGCGCTGGCAGGCGTCAGGGCTGCGGTGTGAAGTGGAGCGGTGCGACCTGTGGTGCCCTCAGGTTGCGGTGCAGGCAGCGGCTCAGTGACAGTTATCCAGCTGCGTTGGTGAGACCAGGGCTGCGGTGCGATGCGGGGCGGTGCTTGTTGCAGGGCTGAAAGGTCATGGTGCAAGCAGCATCGTCGTTGCTGAAGTGCTGTCATCAGTAGATCCAAGGCTGCCGTACAAGACAGGACAATGCAGTGTGCGGGGCCCACCAGTCGCGGTGCAAGCAGCGGTGTCCGGTGACAATAAGGAGTCGATGGCGCTGGCGTCGGTGGGCCAAGGCTGCGTTATGGGGCGGTGCATCGAGTAGCCTACGAGCAGTGCCCCCAAACCACTTTGCAGGCAGTGGCGTCGATGTCAGCTTGGAGCGTCGGCGTCGGTGAGACCAGGGCTGCGGTGCGAAGTGGGATGGTGCTCTGTGTTCTCCACAAGCGGTGTCCACAGGTCACAGTGCAGGCAGCGGCATCAGTGATGGCGTCGTGTTGTCATCAGGGATACCAGGGTGGCGGTGTGAAGCGAGGCAGTGCGGAGTGCGGTGCCCACAGGTCACGGTGCAAGCAAAGGCTCGGTAGCGATGTCTGACAGTGTCATCAGTGAGACCAGGGTTACGGTGAAAAGTGCGGCGGTGCCCTCTGCGGTGCCTTCAGGTTACGGAGCCGGCAGCAGCGTCGTTGACGGCGCTGTGTTACCTTTTCTCCTCTGTGGCAGCTGAAACATCCAGTTCCTAAAGATGTTGAAGTCTTTGATTTCCCTGAGACTTCCAACAGGAGGTAAGCTCTACATCAAGCCTTAGGAGATACTTAGCATGCAGAAAGCACAGTTCAGTCATTTCCCTGCCCAAGACAGAAGCAGCAACTGCTGGCCAACCCAGCAAAGCACACAGCAAAGTGGTAGTCTCTCCTCACAGCTCTTCCAGCTCTTCTTCCCGGCAGGTTCCTTAATCCAGGGCCCCAATATTTATACCACATTTTCCTTTGAAGTTGGCACAAACAAAATTCTTCTGGCACACATAAACCAGTTCAGAATGGCTCAGGCCAGGTTCGTCACAGGGGGTGGAGACAGCTGTGTGAGAGGCAGCCACATCCCATTCAGGTGCTAGCAACAACTCCTCCCACTACTCTAAATGCAGCAAGGTCTATTTAGCCTGGCCAAGAGTCACTCAGGAAAGGCAGGGCACACCTCAACGCCCCCCTCTCCCCCTTGGGTCTGTCTACTGTGAATGCACATCCCCTGCTCCTGTCACTCTAAACCCAGACAGGGAATACACAAAAGGCAGAGGCACACAGAATGGTTAAGCAAGAAAATCCCCACTTTCTAAAAGTGGCATTTTCAAACACACAATATAAAAATCATCTTTACTAAAAGATGTATCTTTAAATTCTGAGTTCAGAAAGCCAAAACTCAATTTCTCTATATTGTCCTAATGGTAAGATATGCTTGTAAGATGTTACAAAGCAACTCCCAGCTTAGCCTATGGAACAGATAGCTTTGCAATAGTGAAAAACTAAATGTTCAGTATTTCACTATTAGGACATGTAACACACACCAGTACATGTCCTACCTTTCACACGCTGCACCCTGCCCATAGGGGTATCCTGGGCCTACCTTAGGGGCATCTTATGTGTAAGGAAAGGGAAAGTTAGGGCGACATGGCAGTAATAGCATTTGATTTACAGGCCCTGGGCACACATGTGCACATTACTAGGGACTTAGTAGTAAATCAAATAAGCCAATCTTGGAAACATCAATCCATACACAATTTACATGGAGAGCATATGCACTTTAGCATGAAATAGCAGTGGTAAAGTGCCCAGAGTCCTAAACCCAACAAAAACAAGGTCAAAAACAGGGGGCCAAAATGCCAAAAGTCTGGGGGTAAACCCACTGAAAAACCTAAGTCCAACAGCTGCAAATTCATATCTACAAGTGTTTCTTTGAGCGATCTAGTGGTCAAACGAAAGGAGGGGCTGTAAAGGAGGAAGCTGGTGCGACCATGCTATACCTCGCTTGTATCTGCATCGAATGAGCATGAACATGAGCTCACACATTAAGACTACCGCAAGGAGTGCCCACTACAAACTAAAACTACTTAACAAAATCAAGCCCTTCCTCCCTCCTAATGATCTCAAAACTTCAACGCAAGCCTTGGTTCTATCCAGACTAGACTACGGGAACGCTACCCTCACAGGCACAGCAAAATCCCACCTAGCCCCCATGAGAACAACTCTAAATGCAGCAGCAAGGATGGTCACCGGAGCCAAAAGGCACGATCACATCTTCCCCTCCCTGAAAGATCTAAAGTGGCTCCCAATTGAAGCTCGTTGCCACTTCAAAACTGCCTTTCTCACCCACAAAGTGCTTCACACTGGTAAACCAGTCTACCTCGCAGCCAAACTCACCAACGCTGGCCAGGCAAGAAACCTGAGGAGCACCAACAACCTACTTCTCCTACCCCCAAAGAGACATAAACAAAAAGCCCTGGCTTGCTCCTGCTCGGGCAATGCCCCCAAAATCTGGAACTCCCTACCAGCAGATCTCAGAACCAACCCCTCCTTCATGACCTTCAAGAGAAAACTAAAGGATCTCCTCCTCGCTCGGTACCTTTAACTTTCTGGACAATATACCATAGCTACAATCAAGTAACTCTCAACTCTATTACCTGCCTTCCGAACGGCTGTCCATTTCGTTTTGTCTGTCTGTTTTACTTATTGCCTGTGTACATTTTGTAAAGCGCTCTGATACCCACGGGTCCTGCCAACGCTATATAAAACTCTCTAAATAAAAAAAACGAAATAAATGCACTTTTGCACAAGGGAATATATTTTTTAAGGGAATCATTGTGTGTTGTGTTGGACGTTTTAAAAATACTGTGTCAGTCAGAAATGCGGAAAAAGAACTGAAGAATGCTAATTGAGAGAGCTATCCGAATCGGGGACACTTGACAGCCACCATTGTTTCTTTGAGTGGTCTGGTGGATGAACAAAAGGAGGGGCTGTAAAGGAGGAAGCTGGCGTGACTGCACTATATCTTGCTGGTAACGCTGCACTGAACGCACTCTTGCATTGGGGACGCGGGAATATATTTTGAAAGGGAATCAATGTGTGTTGTGTTGGATGTTTTAAAAATTCTGTGTTAGTGAGAAATGCTCAACAAGAACTGAAAAATACTAAGTGACAGAGCTGTCCGAATCAGTGACACTTGATGGCCGCCATTCTTTGTTTGAGTGGTGTAGTGGTCAAGCAAAAGGAGGGGCTATAAAGGAGGAAGCTGGTGTGTCCGAGGTGGGTGCACTGAAGGTGTGCCAAAGGCAAGCCCGTCTGCGCCTGTCCGCGCACTGACTGCACACAGTGCCAGCAATGCTGCTGTTTTGACACGGGGTGCCAAGGCAATCCGAACGGATCACATACTCAAGTAAGGAACTAAAACAGCTTAGATTTACTGGTACCAAAGAAGGGATTAGGGAAGGGAACCTCGAGTATTAGGATAAAATAGAGCAATCCCAGAATAGGAGTAGAGATGATCAAATGCAGATTATTAAACACGCGATCAACGGTAAAGCATGCGCTTGAACTTAACATGCTATTGGAAACTAACGAATGGGACATCCTTTATGTTACAGAGACTTGGATCCCCCTAGAATCTAATGTCAATTTGGGAACATCCTGCCCCCCAGGCTTTAAAGATATTCATCAACCTAGAAAGGATAAAAGTGGAGGAGGAGTGGCAGTAATCTTTAAAGACAAATGGGATATCACCACTATACAAGTGGACAAAATACTGGGGGTAGAAATATTGGGCTTCTCCCTAAAAGTAAAGAGTGGTATGGCGTTCTCAGAAGTCTTGTGCTACCAACCCCCGGGGTTGATAAGCAATTTCATACAACCGTTTCTGAAAATCATCTTAAACCTTGCCCTTACACATTCCAATTTCTTTGTGCTGGGTGACTTCAACATCTGGGCAGAAGAAAGGACATTCTCCAAGTGCAAAGAACTTTTAGGCTCATGTAAAATTATAGGATTGGAACAACTAATAAGTGGCCCTACGCATCAAGGGGGACAAACCCTTGACCTGCTATTTGCCTCAAAAGACCTAGTCACATTCAGGGAAACAATACCATTAAGCTGGTCAGATCACAAACTGATATCCTTTGAAATAAAAAGATCTAGAATAACAGTGGAAGAGAATGAGTCAAGAAAGGTAGCACAAGGTAGACCATGGCACAAACTAAAGAAACAGCAGGAATGAAAGCTGCCTCTCTTTCCAAGGTTTTGGAGTAGCACTTGAACGCATTGCTTACAACCTTCTTTTTTGTGAGCTTCACGGGCTCATGGTGACTAAGCATATACAATTAAAAGCTCTGTGCTATATGTACAGAGCTGGAGCAGGTCTGCAATATATTCAGGATCTGGTGATGTCTTATCAGCCCACACGCTTGCTGAGATCATCTAACCAGGCCTTGTGTACTGTGCCTAGGATTCGTTGGGTTCATCTGGGAGGACGCTCCTTCACATTCCTGGGCCAGAAATTGTGGAACTCCCTTCCTGAGTCTTTAAGAAACTGCACCTCACTACTAGCACCAGGAAACCCTTTTGGGTAGCTGAATGCTGTACAAGACTTTATTAATAATAATAATAATAATAATAATATTTGAAGTAAAGACTTGCTTCCATGAAAGGGCGACAGTTGATGAGAACTATGATCACCTACAAAAAAAGCTCAAAGGAACTTTAGACAAAATAATACCTATAAAAAAATGTATACATCGGCGTAAACCATCAGCACCATGGTACAGGGACACCCTAAAAGAAACTAAAATTAAATGCAAGAAACTAGAGAGACAATGCCGGAAACTCTATCTGGAAAACAATAAGATACAACAACAAAAATACATTAAACAACTACAAAAATGAAATAAGAAAGGCTAAAGAAAACTACTATGCCAAAACAATTGTAGAAGCAATGAATGGGCCAAGAAAGATATCTGACATAGTAAGGGATTTAGGAAACCCAGAATGCATCAAACAAACAATAAAAAACTCGCATGAAATGTGCAATAGTTTATCGAACTTCTTCAATATTAAGATTGAGGTAATATTAGCTGACATAAACACAGACCTTTCGGAGACAGACTAGATTACAAGAGATGGGGCCAGCAGTTACGAAATAATAGAGCTAGCTGCCACTAAACTAGAAGATATAGAACCAATGAAATAGGAGGAGTTTAGATCATTGGCTTTAACAATCTCTTCAGGGTCTCTACTGCACCCGGTATCATCCCAGAATATGGAAGGAATGGGTGGATGACCTATACCAGAGACTGCTAAAAATCTATCATCGGTCTTTAATGACAGGCATAGTTCCACAGGCTTAGAAGATAGCACTAATAACCCCATTGCTGAAGAAACCAAAAGCAGATTCAACAACTCAGTAACTACCATCCAATATCACAACTCCCCTACCCTGTAAAAATTGTGGATAAACACGTCAGCAAGAAACTACCTGGAAAGTCACAACCTTCTAGAAAAAGAACAAGCAGGTTATAGACCCACACATAGCACTGAATCTGCTCTGATTCTTGCCATGATGAGATTTGAATGATGGTTGACAGAGGTCAAACAGCAGTCCTGATATTACTAGACCTGTCAGCCACGTTTGACACTGTCAACCACCAAATGCTGCTATCCAGGATGATGGATATAGGTGTGGATGGGGACAGTATGAAAATTGATTAAATCGTACCTTTCAAACAGTACTCAAGCAATGTCATTACCCCCATTCTGTTCCGAATGTAAAAAAGTAAATCACGGTGTACCTCCGGGATCTGCTCTGAGCCCACATATCTGGGCCCACTAATGACTCTCAGCAGATCACATGGTATTAGCTTCGTAAACTATGCAGATGATACACATCTAATTCTTTCATTAGATAACAATAAGCACACCTCATTGGAGGATATCCATAAATGTCTAAAAGAGATGGCAAGTTGGCTGAATAACAACTCATTAAAATTCAACGGAGAGAAAACAGAATGTTTATGTTGTTCACCCTCCAAAGAGTCCTACACCCTCCCGAGCAAGTTCTGGCCTTGGACAAGCATAGATAATCTAAAGACATCACAATCAGTGTGTAACCTAGGAATATATGTTGATGATAAGCTCTCCATGGAGACACATATCAACAAAACGTCAGCCACATGCTTCGGATTACTCCGGAACCTTAGGAAAATCGTACCACTGTTGCCACAGCCATCAAGAAAGCTAGTGGTTCAGAGTACTGTTCTCAGCAGAATCGACTATTGTAATGCACTGCTATTGGGAGCCCCAACCTATCTAATCTAACAGGCTACACAGAGTACAATCGGCGGTTGCAAAACTTGCACTGGATAAACCCAGACACGCCTTGTACTCAGGAACTCTTAGGGAACTACAGTGGCTCTCAGTGAAAGAGAGAATTGTCTTTAAATCACTGTGCATGGTCTATAAGGCAATAAAGGGAAACAGGACCTAAACTGCTACAAATAAAATCTAATCACTACAGGCCAATAAGGAGCCTGCACTCCTTCTCTGCTGTCCTATTTTGTGTCCTGAAATTTCGAAAAGTGAAGTATGGAGGCCGGGCCTTTGAAGTGAGAGCAACTCAGCTGTGGAGAAGCTGCCAGCCCCCTCAGAGTCAATAAGAGTCTTATGCACTTTAGGGAAGATCTAAAAACATGGCTTTTCACTAAATAGCCAGATCCATATCAGGAAGGGACATGAAAGATGTATCCGAAATAGGGAGGAAAGTGTCTTTGTTGCTGACCCGGCAAGGTTTACATAGTGCCAGGATACCTGTTAAATGAACGTTGTGCTTTAGAAATGTTATTAATAATAAAAAAATAAACATTTGTAGATATAGATCTGTGTCAAAATCCGTACACCATCCATGCAACACCCACTTGATGCAAAGCAATGCAAGGTAGTGCTTTACACTGCATTGAATTACATTTGGTTATAAACCAATGCAAATAGTGATTTCTGTTGGTTTGTAAATACCAATGTGAATTTTTTGTCAGTTCTGCATTAAAAAAGCAATGCAAACCTGAAGTAAAATCTTTATATAAATCTAAAGGAAATCTATTGTTATAAGTGTGGGGGTTTTATTTACACTTATAGCAGTAAACTTACCTTTCATTATTATGTATTGACTGCCACAGCAGACTATAATAATACACTAACATAAGGAGACACACATGACAAACAACATTAGTTTTCCCTATTTTTAAACTTGAGAAGGCGGTTCTAAAAAAAACCTGTTTTTGTAGATTTTTAGAGCTTTTAGATTCTTTTTGTATTTTTGAATTTTTTGTGGGGTTGTGCTTAAAAACAAAAATAGGGCTTCGTAATTTGGATAGAGAAAAAAGAAAACAATTACTTGCCCTTGGGATACTGGTGTTCCGACATCAACTTGTCCCTGACAGATCTGATCTACTTTCTTGCATCAGCAATCTTACCGTACCTCCTACAGTAAGTGACCATCTCTTGGTAAGCAGGATTGTGGTCTGACTGCCCAAGCAGAACTTTGGTGAGCACAGTGTGACTAGGCCCAATGGAGGATCACCATGAGTTGGATGCCTCTTGCACATCCTTTTGGCGCTCAAGTCTTGTCAGCCAAGTTAAGTGTATGCACATGTGTTTCCACATGCCGGAAGTCCCATGTCGATATTTTTTATCAGTCCTGCGTGAGACACACTTGTTGCGGATCTTCCAAATCACATGTTTTGAGGTGACTTTTTTCTCCCTTGGTGGCAAATTAAGAAATTGCCACACCAAAGACTCTTTGGTGGCTAGGAGTCTCCACATGCTACTCTTCCATATCCTCCTCTCTCTCTGATCCTGACATCATCCATCAACCCACACAATAATAGCAAAAATAGCAACCAAAGCTCGAGGGCCCAGCACAAGATGTAATTATACCAAAGTGCTTATCCCAAATACGGAAGAAAAGGTGGACACTCTGTGTAAATACATCAAGGCCGGGATTTCATCCAATTAGATATCTTTTTGTGTGTGTGTGTGTGTTATAGGTCCTGTGTTACTCCTGCGGTAGAACAACTCCCAAAAAACAAGGCAATTTCACAAAAAAGACCCATGGGATCCTTAATAATTCATCCAATTGTAAAAGCTCTAGGCTCAAACATAAATAAATAAACACTCTTTCATAACAAACACAACTTTGTTTATAGTTCGTTTACACTGTGGCACTCCCACAGTACCTGGAACAGGAAAAAAACACCCACTTGTAACTCCTGCGGGTCCCTCCAATTGGTTCTAGAGTTTCACTGGAGTATTGTGGGTCCTGTGGAAAGTCAATCAAAAATAATAATAAAATCAATACCAGGCATTAAGTTCTGAATTGAAAATTTAAAAAAAACCTGAAGATAACATTGACGTTACACCTAACAATCTGAATAACATTTTACCTTACATTAAAAAAAACAGACATTCACTGAAAAAAAGGTTAAAGTGATGTTATGGTGAGGTATGGTAATTATATCTTACTTTACGCTAAAAAAACACTGGAAGTCGCTGGAAAAACAAAGGTTAGAGTGACATTATATGTAGGTATAGAAAAACGTTAAAAAAATTCCAGGAATTCACTGAAAAAGCAAAGGTTAAAGGGACGTTATAGTTAGGTCATAATGTGACGTTTTAAACCCCCAAAAAACTGAAATGCACCTGCTATAGTTCAGCAAGCTAACTATAACTTGAACCCCCACCATGCACTGCTTATGACCTCACATATTACATCACTCATTACATGTTCATTGACATCATTGATGACATCACTGAGCATGGTATGCGGATCAGGAAGAAGTTACTAAGGTTTACAGTTGATTCCTTGAGGTGATGTAGCAGCCCTTCCAATGTTTATGCATGTCCTTCAGCCTATAGATTAGGGCTCTGTAACTTTCAAAAAACATTTTGCACTTGGCATTAATGATTTTTCTCAGTTTAAGGGGAAGTTATCATGCAGGGAAAAGGCTGGGCATTATTCAGACTTTAGGAGTGAGTGGATTCAGGTTGATTTCAGCAGATAAAGCTCAGGAGGGGCTTGCAGCCCGAGGTACTCAAGCTATTGGCTTTGTAGGCATCCTGCAATAAGAATAAGAATACAAATGAGAATAAAAAAGAATAAAAAATAAGACTAAGAATAAGGTTTGATGTCACCCTAGAATAAGAATAAACCAGAAGAATAAGAATCAGAATCAGAATAAGAATAAGACTAAGAATAAGAATACGAATAAAAACAAGAATAAGAAAACAAATAAGAAAAAAAAAGAAAAATAAGAATAAGGCATTGTCATCACCCTAGAATAAGAATAAGAATACAAATAAGAATAAGCAAGAAGAGTAAGTATTAGACTAAGAATAAGAATAAAAATAAGATTTAAGAATTTGGCTACTCAAGCTGGCATCCTTACAGGAGTATCTGCCAAAGTATTTGGTTTCTTTGTTGTGCTTGGCTTCTTAATACTACCAGGCCACACAGACCTAAGGATAAATGGCTATTTCATATTCAGCAAGCAGAGAAATTAACAGGTATAATTACCCACTGGCGCAAGGCATAAATTCTAGAGATGACCTATCCAACTGTGCTCGTCAAGAACAGTTCAATAGGAATACATCTGAAGTGCGAGCAGATGTATCTTTTTGCTTTTGGAATCAAGAAATATTCAAGAAAAGTAATGCTACAGAGTCATTGTATCCCAGTTAGCACCACAAAGGGAAATCTTCGTATTGGTGTGTTTTAACATCGAAGTGGCATCAGCCCTAAGTTGTCCCGAAACTAGCCTTCACCCAATTTTGCAACAAAGTGATAGTACCCAATCTTTGTGGAGTCTGCTTTCAGGCCACTAAGTGTGCACACATATTTTCCACTAGTTTTAAGTTAGTAGAGGTCTCTAGTTCCTGGTGAGTATTTGAGAATTTTGCTCTTTTTCCTGGCAGTTTAAAGAGCACATATGCGGCGAGTTAGCTCCGAGCGAGAGACCCCGATATCAGGCAGCCCCTGTGAGCCGGTAGTTAAAAAGAAAGGGAAATTGAAACCGGGTCCATCTTTGGCTGTCATTGCAAAACCAGGTCCCAAACTTAGATCTGCCTGGCAACCTCCGCAGAAGCCACAGAAATCGCGGAGACTCCAGGAACTCTATAACCTAGATCGCCCGTCCCAACCTGCTCCCCTTGCAGCTGTGACACGAAAGCCTGATCACGCTGAGTAAATCCAAACACTCAATTTAGAAATCCTTGGTTCATTTAGTCTTAGTATGGTGTGTGAGAAGCTTTGCTCTATTCTAGAGGAAAAACTCAGTCCAATCAATGCCCACAAGAATGCCTGATATTATCACCAGACACAGTCACAACTAATGATGTCAATCCTGCCAGCTGCAACAGTGGGCTCAGCTCCTTGGGGGCTTTGAAGGGCACCAGAAATCTGGATTCTCAGGTGGCAGAGGGTGGCTCCTTGTGCTTGGGTCACATGGTCACACAGAACCCAGGCCTATCAAAGTCTGTCACTGCCAAACCAACGCTTCCTGGAGCTCATTCCATCCTGTCTAAAGACCTATTGGACCTGCCCCTGGCCTCCTGCCCTTATGTTTTAGTTCTGGCTGGGGTTCCCCCCCTAAAGGAATATCAGCAAGACTCCTGGGTTGAGTTACGAAACAAAAGTGTGGACTGGCTCACCAAACACAAAAAATTCAACCCTGCATATTTAAATGAGATAATAATGGTACGAAGTGTTGGCTGGTCAAAGAAAGACATAGAGGGGGATTGTATTGTGTTGAACTTCTGCAGACCTCAATCCGTAAGAAATTTGTTGAGACTGCAGGAATCCTATGGCCAATGCCAGACCAATATCTGTCCACTCCCTCTAGGGTATTTCTATAAACCCAATGCTTCAGGCACCCAATCGAGTTCTTACAAGCAAGGCAACTCCTTATCACAGTTTGCAGGGAGTAACAGGTTTCTCGTCTTAAGTAATCCTGACAGACCAGACTGACTGGGGCTTGAGGCAGTTTCCCTACCCGAACCCCATAACGAACTCCCCCAAATTGATACCCTTTTTTTTCCTGATTCAGGTAATGGTGTGGCACTCTTAGGTGCTCCCCAGGCTGAGCCGCCGCCAATACCAACACCACTAATATCACTAACGTTAAATGAGGGGGGCTCAATCATTTACCCACAGGAGGCTCACAACTTCACAATAGTATCCTGGAACGTTGCTGGCCTAAAAAGCAAATTGCCCCAAACAGACTAGGGGGGTTTTATTGACAAGGCTGACATGATTATGTTTAGGGCTCCCGGTTTTATGGTATTTATTTTTTTAACATTTCCATCTGTATTTATCCATATTTATTTTTTTGTCATTTTATCTGTATTTATCCACATTTATTTTTGTCGCAAGCAAAAAAAGACACTGCAGCTAGTATTTTTTCACATTTATTTAAATGTACAATGGGCGCTTGGTTGTTATAGGTTTAGATAGATTTATGTAGATAAACGTTGCTGGCCTAAAAAGCAAATTGCCCCAAACAGACTAGGGGGGTTTTATTGACAAGGCTGACATGATTATGTTTAGGGCTCCCGGTTTTATGGTATTTATTTTTTTAACATTTCCATCTGTATTTATCCATATTTATTTTTTTGTCATTTTATCTGTATTTATCCACATTTATTTTTGTCGCAAGCAAAAAAAGACACTGCAGCTAGTATTTTTTCACATTTATTTAAATGGACAATGGGCACTTGGTTGTTATAGGTTTAGATAGATTTATGTAGATGGGTAAATGGGTTATTGCTTTGAACAAAGAGGTCCTTTTGTTACTTGCAGTTCATAAATTGTAATCCTTCTAATATAGCACAGTGAGCTATGAACGACATGTGGCTCCTACACCTTGTAACCCCCACTGCCTTAATTAACTCATCCTACACATTGATTTACACACATATGATTTATTGTCAATGTATAATAAGCTGTGTGCATTTGTTTTCTCTCCATTACTTTTAGGTGTGCATCTCCTCCCCACCCCCATAGCCCCAGCCAGGATACTACAACAAAAGGAGGCCTGATGGCCCCTTACCTTCTGCCTTTGTTATGGCACCTCCAGGAATGGAGCACTTCAATGCTGTTCAAAGAACGACAAGAAAACAAAAGTAGCGCTTAACTGGCAAACTCTGTAAATCGATGCCAATGTATTCGAGTGTGAATAAACCCAATATGGCCACTTTGCGTCCGCTGTGCCTTGATTTATTTATTTTTACATGCTTTGAACTGTTTTTTTCCTCCGTCCTGAGGCTGCACTTTGCAAAAGAAAAATGTCAGAAAAAGACGACATTTCCAGCAAAAGTGTTTCTTTCTTTTTTGTATCCATTTCACAGGGGAAACCTAACAAAAAGCTAGGGTCCAAAGCACCTGAAACCTGGCTGACCAATCCACAAATGCAAACATGCTACGTTATTGTAGCTACAAAAAATCTCTCAGTTAACATATTTACTGCCATATTTCCGTTTATATTTATAAATACAGACAAAGGAAAAATATTTTTCCGTCTGTATTTATATGCAAATATCCGTTTAAACGGAAAACCGGGAGCCTTAATTATGTTCCAAGAGACGCGGGACTTAATGGCTTGGCTACAAAAGCTTTTTGATTCCAGCATAGAAGTCTCATTCAGGCAGAGCTTCAGCGGTCCTTATAATATGGGTCAGTATTAGGATAGGGTGACGGTGAAACCATTAAGCATTAACTCCAAGGATATTTTGGGGCTACAACTTGGGCCGTGGAATGACTAGCATCTCTTTTTCTATAATGTGTACAATAGGAAAACCCCGTAGCCATAGAGTCGGAGGTTTTAACCAGCCTGAGAGAATGCCTACCCGCTCCTAGTAGAGATACCGCCATCATAATCGGGGGTGATTTTAATACATTCTTTGAAGGCTCAGTCTTAATCAGAGATATAGCTAGTGAAGAAAACGGCCATTATGGCATTTCCCAGCAACAAGGATCCTGTATCTCAACTTCTTCCAAGGTTGCTCTACAATTGGTAGATCTCTCCCTCTCATTCCAACTAAGAATCTGTAATGGCCGTACCCCTTCAGATCTAAAGAGGCAGCCCACTTTTAGAAGAGGTCCTTACAGAAGCAACATCGATGACTTCTTCTTAGATCTCTATTCGTGGCCTGCACTGATCGACATGAGGGTTGAGAACAGTTATGAAAGTGATCACTTTCCCCTGCTCCTAGCTCTCGAGGGCAGCCTCGTTCCAGCAAACCCGGCCAAAGACTTAGCCATAGGGGCATTGTCTGTCACTAACAATAGGAGAAATGTCGGATGGGATGGTATTGTTTCAAACCCTGATGCCTTAAGTAAAACATATACTCACTTACAGCCCTTTCTGCTATTACTGAGTGATCACGGCATCAGCCCGCGGATGTAGTAAAGCTCCATGGTGATTCACCGTTCTTAGGAACACTTGTTTCACCAAAACCATAGGAAACACCAACAATCAGTCTTGGTATAATAAAGAGTGACGAGAGGCAAAATCCTCCCTCGTTAAAGCCATAAAAAATGGCCAGCAACCATTAATCCGGGAAGCAAGGGCCAGGTATAAAGTAATTCTCAAAAATAGCAAGAGAACCTGGGATTCCCGAATTCGGGAGGATGCCCTAGAAGCCATTCAAACTAAAAATCAAGTCACCCTCTGGCATATACTTAGCCATGGAAGTAAATCGAGTATAATGAGACCTGAAACTAATATCCTACCCATAGACTGGGCGGCCCACTTGAGAATCCCTCTATAGTAAGGGTAAACCAATTTATACCAAGCTGGACTTGTCTGCCTAGGAGCTGCTGTCTGAAGACCAACCCAGCATGGGCCGAGATTCATCTTGGCCATGGTAAGAGCCCGCAAAAGATATCTTGGAATTTACCCTGGGAGAAACACAACAGGCTATCCTCAAACTGAAAGTTGGAAAGGTTGCTGGGCCAAACAAAATTCCTGGGGATCTGTTTAAATCTGCCCCTGAAATCTCGGCACCATACTTATACCGCATATGTAACTCTAATGCAGCAGGTGTACCTATCATAGATTCCTAGAAGGGAGCAATAATAGTCCCCATATACAAGAAAGGCGTGAGATAGGTTCCAGCAAACTACCGGTGTTGGAGATAGCTTTTGCAGGGTTATCCCCAAACTTTTTGCTTCTTCCTCCTATTTTTTCCTGACCTGCTGTTGTTGGGTTTAGGACTCTGGGCACTTTACCACTGCTGATCAGTGCTAAAGTGTATATGCTCCTGTTGTAAATTGTTGTTATGGATTGGTCATTCCATGATTGGTTATTTGATTTACTAGTCAGTCCCTAGTACAGTGCACTGTGTGTGCCCAGGGCCTGTAAATCAAATGCTGCTAGTGGGCTTGTAGCACTGATTGTGCCACCCAAAGGAGTAGCCCTGAAAAGATAACTCAGACCTGCCACTGCAGGGTCTGCGCGCAGTTTGTAACTGCCATGTGCACCCACTTGCCAGGCCCTAACCTTCCCTTTTCTTACATGTGAGTCACCCCTAAGGTAGGCCCAAGGTACCCCTGTTGTTGGACTAGAAAATACTTCCAGTCGGCCCCCCTATTGGCATTGTGCTTAAGTTAGCATTTGCGGCACCATTTTGTCCTCAGCCGCCATTTTGTGTAATGATCAAAACTAACTTCTGTCTGATTCTGTCTGCCTCAGCAGAAAACAGCTCCGATATTTTTTTGTATTTCTTCAAGGTTGAGCTTCGCTGTCTTAATGAATACATGAATGTGTCTTCGCATACCTTCCTTGTTAGATAGGCCCGTTCTCATGCTTACAGTGGCGGGCACGAACAGAGTAACCTTGAGGTAGCGATAACATAAACCCGATCCCAGGAGTGTGTAATTCAGCATCTGTGTCTCCTTTGTTAACCTGCTCCAACTGGAAATTTCCAGTTCTGGGTGGGTCTTGCTGGGCATTGGAAATGTATAACAACTGATGTAATGTTGGGGAGGGTCAGTTCCCTCGGTAGCATCACAGGAGGCTAGTCAGACTGGACTCCGCTCGAGCGAATACTAATAAATAACTTGGTTTGTATTCTCTACTGTCTGACCGACTCTTCATTTGTTTGGAAGGCTGAGAGGTGGTCGCGAGTGACCCGGGTGACCCTAAACGGGTCACTTCCTTCAGTTGGCGCCCGAACAGGGACTCCATCGGGCTGACCCATCCTTGCCTGCGGACTGGTGAGGAGGACGGGGCCACGTCGGGTCGGACGGGCGGATCGGGGATCCCTGCACGATAGAGCCTAGTACTCGCAGCTGCCCCGCCTGTCTGATCGGGCGGTGCCTCACCCAGTGGTCATCCCGGCTGGGGTCCTGAAAGGCGGAACCCTTGGATCTGACCGTTTGGTCCGAAGAGTCGGCAGTGGAGAATACATTTGTTCGATCTGTGTGCACCAGGTGAGTTTGTCTTCGTTCTTTATGAATATGGCGCCATTTTGAATAATCTTTGGTACGGTCTGAGGATCATTTGATTTGTACTTGACAGGTCTATGGACCGATTTGGATACAGAGGGGCCGATTCCGATTCGGGCTGGAAATCTCTCCGACCGAGCCGGACCCGGAGAGATTTCCGACCGAATAGGACCCGTGCAGCCCGACCGAACGAGTACGATGCGTCCGTATGCTATCGGACTCGAGTCGGTCGGACTCCCATTGAAGTCAATGGGACCCGGTCGTACAACGCGTACGCGGGCTCCCATTGCCTCAATGGGTGCGAGGCGAACAAGGGCGCCCCCTACAGCGGGTACGCGGCGAAGCGACTCGCGCCGTACATGCACAGGTAGGGGGGACCCATGGGTCCCCCCTGTGTGCGACTCGCGCGGCTACGCATACAGGGGGGTCCGACACAGACCCCGAAGTACGGCTCCGACTGCTCTTTCGAGCCGGGCGGCGTGTGTCGGTCGGACTGCTCGCGGCGCGCATCGTACTTACCCGGCCGGAGAACGTCTCCATTGCGCGGTGCGAGTCGTGTCCGAGCGAGTCGGTCGGTGCGGTTCGACCCGGGAACGAGTCGGTCGGAGCGGTTGGGACGCCCGAACGAGTCGGTCGGCGATTTCGCATCGTACTCCCTCGTCCGGACGCGCGTACAAATCGGTCGGGAAATAGGGCTCCGAATCGGATCCGGTTATGCCGAATCCGATTCGGAGCCCTACCGGCCGAGATCGGAATCGGCCCCAGAGTGTCTGCGGACACTTTGCCAGGCAATGTAAAGAATTTGGCCTACTTTTGAAAATGCCTGGGATTTGGTCAGTTTTTGGTTTTGTGGTGTCGACTCTGGTATGTCTCTTTGGTGCAGGCTGAGGACTGATTTTTGGTTTTCTTTGTTTGATACGGTCTGAGGACCGACCTTTTGAAAGATATTTGTGAATTATTCGTCTGGCACGAATAGTGAACACGACCCCTCTTAAGATGCCCTGCCTGAGTAAGTTGTGTTGTTTGGGGTGCCACTGTTGTTCTGCTGATGCTCGATTGGAGGAAAGGCAACCTGCGCCTCCGGAAGGCACCCCGAACTTTGATATGTATGTCAAGCACAGCATTGGCCCTATTGTGTTTAGTACATTATGGCACAAATATACGAGGGACAATGCCGAGCTGCAGTGGCTGCTAACAGGTACCTTTGATGAACAAAAATTGAATTTCTTGCAGGATAAATTGTTTGCCAAACGAAGTAGGCAGTCGATGTTTGATTATCTTCAGGTATGGCAAAAGGAAGCTAGGCAAAGACGAATGAAAGCAGAAAAAGAGGCCCGAAGAGGAAAGATGCAGACAGTGACCCAGAATGCAGTAGCGTATGATAGGGAAAAAATAGAAAAAGGTATGGAGTGTGCTGATAGGAAGTTTCGATTGCAATGTGATAAATCATATGTTGCCCGAGAGGAAGGCGATACGTTTGTGGAGGAACTGTTAGATACTCGACCTCCACCTCTGTATGCCCCACAGAAAATATACCCTGCTGTCCCACTGCCCCGTCTTTTGCCCCTCCTGCCTCCACCTCTGGTTCTTCTGCTCTTGACTTGGCTGCTTCGGCTACAGCACCCCCTGCTCTTTCTCTGGCTGCACATGCCACGGCTGCGACGGCTGCAAGTCTCACTGCTACACCTATTGTTTCACCTTACTCTCCCTCTCCATCCCTCCATCCCTCACACCCTCAACACAGCCATTATTAGCACTGGTGCCTGCTCCTTCGGCTATTGTGTCTTCCCCGCATCTCCCTTCCCCGACCTTGCTGAGCATGGGGACGCCGGTGCGTGGACTGGACGAGTGGGACTGGGCGACTGCACGGGAGCGAATGGAGCGGGTGCTGATTCGGTCTGATGTGGGAGATGCAGAGAAAAAGATGGTAGCTAATCGGGCTGCCCAGTGGGCCCGGAGTACGATCTACAGCGTGGAGGATGTGTGGGGTGTGTTGAAAGAGTATGAACCGTTTGTACAGCAGCATGCCCTCAAGCATATGTCGGCTACGCTGATTGGGTTGTGGGAACAATGCTTCAATGGTGTCGTGCCTCAGATTATTTATGACATTCGAGACCATGTATATGCTGCTGATATGGCCCCTAACGACGTTTTTAGTAATGTTACAATACTGATTGGCTATCAAGGCCGGTTACATCAGGAGAGCCCGACAACAGGGTCCCAGTTGCCGATGAGGGAAGTACATCCTATTTTCCACCCTGAGATACCGGAGCTGCGTGATCAGCATGATCACGTTGTCAGACAGCGAGTAGAGGCCCGCTTTCAAGAACAATGGGTTTACACTCCATGGAAAAGGAGTGAGGTTTTATCTCTTAGAGTCAGTTGCCCGACCCTAGGAAAAATCCGACTGCATATTACAAAGAGCTGACAGAAGCAGCATCGTCGACAGTGATGACGTTGGCAGACATTGAGATGTTCTTTGGTTTGTTGGTACCTGTTGATATTTGGCGACAGGTGCATACACAGGATCATGTTGTGGAATTGGGTGGCACTTGGGACGAGATCAGAGCATGGGATAAGGAGAGGAAGCCTGGTGAGAAGCCTAGGGCTGAGATACTAGCTTTGCCAGGTCGTATTATTACCTACATGCACTCTCCTATTCCACCTAGAAGAGTAGACTGGGACAAGTTAACTGCATGTCGTCAGAAGAAAGATGAAAGTGTATCTGATTTTTTTACTAGGTTTGAAGGTGTGTTTTGGGATTTCAGTGGACAGGATTTGTCAATGGAAGGAGGTGTCCGATTGTTCGTTAACAGATTTGTTACGAACCTGTTTCCCGAGATCGCGACTCGGTCACAGGCTTCGGAGAGCACTTGGACTACCTCCTCCCCATCAGTGATATTGAGTATGGCACAGTATTATGAGCATAGATAGAACGAAGAGAAGGAGAAGGTGGAGAAGAAAAACAAGGAGTTAAAAACGAAGATGTTGATGCAGCAGGTATCTAGGAGGAATGGAAGAGGATGCGGCATTGGTCCGGCTTGACAGCTGCCCCGCACTGGCAGAAATGCTGCGCCTGTGGGACCGAATCAGTGTGCATATTGTAAGGAGGAGAGACACTGGCGCAGTGAGTGCCCGGCGTTGTTGCAGAAAGTCGCTGCCCCTAGAGGACGGGGTTCTCGTGGACGGGGTCGTGGAGCAGGTGGTCAGGATGGGAGTCAGGAAACTGAGGCACCGCAGGGTCGCACTGATCAGAACTATTTTGATGACCCTCGGGGGTGACAGTACTATCATGACGACTATGATTTGGACGCAGTGATGGGGTTGTCCCACAGTTAGGACAGCCAGGGACAGGGCGAGGGACCAGTTCAGATACCTGTAGATCAACGCGGACCTTATGTTACTGCTGACTTGCAGGGCTCAGCTAAGCAATTCTTGGTGGATACAGGCGCAATGAACAGCTCTGTTTCTCATTCACTGGTCCCCGGGGTAGCCCTCTCTGGCCATAATAATGTTTTGGTAGGCTTTTCTGGTGTACCGGTTGTGAGCCCCATATCCAAACCCCTTGCCCTGACAGTTGGTCCTTTTACTGTTGATTTGCCATTTTTGCTGACATCCATTTGCTGTGAGAATTTGATGCGATTGGATTTGTTGAAGAAGTTGTATGCTACAATTTACTGTTCCCCGGCTGGTGTCTATATGACAATGGGTCCTAATGTGGTTAGTACCAAGCAGTGCTTGTCTAAGGATGCACCCCTGCCTGCTGAATTTAAGGATGTGCTGCTCGCGTTGTGGGCTACAGGTGATACGGATGTACGGTTGTTACAGATACCTCCAGTTTCCATCAAGGTCAAAGACAATGCTGTTTTGCCTCATATTCCCCAGTACAAAATACCGCAAGCAGGGGAGCGAGGTCTATTGCAGATTATACAGGACCTGATTAAGTCTGGAGTTGTTGAGGAGAGAACTGCGAATGTGTGTAACAGCCCTATTCTCCCCATTCTTAAGAGGGCACCATTGGGCTCCTCTGATGACCATCCTGATGTCTATCGTTTTGTGATTGATTTGCGTGAGGTTAATAAGATTGTGGTCCCTCAGTTCCCAGTGGTTCCCGACATCACTGCACTTCTGAAAATGATTCCTTCCTCCGCCAAATTCTTTTCTGTTATTGATTTGAAAAATGCATTCTTTAGCATTCCAATCCATCCAGATAGCAGGCATCTATTTAGATTCGCCCTAGCCGGCAGGAGCTTTAGATTCTGTCGGGCTCCTCAGGGCTATACTGAAAGTCCTAGCATATATAGTCAAGCTTTAAAAGGCCAATTGGATTCCCTCGCGCTTCCCTCAGGTGATGTATTGTTGCAGTACGTGGACGATTTCTTGATCGCTTCTGACACTGAAGAAGGTTGCAAAGATGCAACGGTCAAATTGTTGCTTCATTTGGCTCATCACAGGCATAAAGTGTCCCTTTCAAAATTCCAATATTGTCGACAGGAGGTCACATACTGTCTGTCGAAGGAGGGAAGGAGACTAACACCTGAACGCATTAGTGCTATTGTTAAGATGCCCATCCCTAGGACTCAAAGGGATGTGCGATCTTTCATTGGCATTACTTCGTATTGTCGCCACTAGATTACTAACTTTTCCTTACTAACAAAGCCGCTGCTGCAGCTAACCACTAAAGATGTGCATGAACTCTTGCCCTGGACGCCTGAATGTCAACAAGATTTTGAGCAATTGAAAGTCACGCTTTGCTCTGCGCCTGTGCTTGGCACCCTGGACTATGCTAAGCCGTTCGTGTTGTATGTACACAAGACTGCTGGTTGCGTGCTTTCTGTCTTAACACAAGCCTTTGGAGGTAAGCAGAGGCCGTGTGCTTATTTTTCTGCTTTGCTTGACAATGTCGCGAGAGCCCTCCCGAGCTTTCTAAGAGCGGTCGCGGCAGTGGCCGTCTCTAACCGACAATCGGCAGGGCTCATCCTTGATACCGATCTCACAGTCATGGTACCTCATGCTGTGGATACGCTTTTGAACGAAACGAAGACGCAGCACCTTACCAGTGCGCGTCTGACTGGTTATGAACTGACCCTTTTCGCACCACACGTCACCATCAAAAGATGTGCCACCCTGAACCCAGCCACGTTACTACCCTTCCCTTCTGAAAGTGAGGAAATGGACATACATGATTGTATTTTTCGAACAGAAGAGGAGACGAAGGGACGGGTAGAACTGACTGATGTTCCCCTATCTGAACCCCAAGGGGAGATATATGTCGATGGCTCTTGTTTCAAATTACCGGATGGCACAACAACTGCTGCATACGCAATACCTACCCTGCACACAGTAGTTGAGACATCACGAGTTCCCTATCAATCGGCCCAAGCTGCAGAGTTAGTTGCCCTTCTTCGAGCCTGTGAGCTAAGTGAGGGACTGACTGTCAATATTTATACTGACAGTCAATACGCCTTTGGAGTGGCCCACAATTTTGGGTGACTCTGGGCGGAAAGGGGATTCCTGACTTCGCACGGGTTAAAGATCCAGAATGGCCCATTGATACACATGCTTTTGTCAGGTCTGACACTCCCCAAAAAGTTATCAATAGTGAAGTGTAGCGCTCACAAGGCAATTACTGATGATGTGGGAGGGGAAATGCATGTGCAGATCAAACAGCTAAGGAGACAGCCCGAACAAAGATGAAAAAGATGTTTGTGGCAGGACCTGCTAGGTGGATACCCTAAGTTACTATGTTTGAGGATACACTGGACAGTGTCAAAGAAATACAGAGTGAGGCAACGATTGAGGAGTTAGCAATATGGCAGGAAAGCACAGCACGTTTAGAGGAGGATGGGTGCTGGACGGACAAGTCAGGGTGGATGCTGCCGGACGCCTATGTCCTCCCTGTAGTCACTATGGAACACAGGCAAGCTCATATTAGCGCAAAGGGCATATGCAAGCTACTAGACCCTGTGTGGCAGAATGATAACATCCCCAAAACAGCTGCTCACTTGGTGAAATATTGTATGGTATGCATGATATATAATCCTGGAAAAGACACTCCTACACCTCCTGGTAATTTTGCACCCCCTTCCTTTCCCTTTGAAGTCCTTCAGATGGACCACATCGAGATGGAACGTGTCAACAATTTGAAATATGTGTTGTGATTGTTTGTGCATTCAGTAAGTGGGTTGAGGCATACCCCACTAAGGAGAATACAGCCTTGTCGACGGCGAAAGCCCTCCTTAAGGTGTTTTTCCCTCGCTTCGGTTTACCCCGTTTGATCTGGAGTGACAATGGCAGTCACTTCAATTCAAAAGTCATCTAGCTGGTGTGTGATGGGCTACACATCAGGCAGAACTTCCATGCTGCAAACCACCCCCAGTCAGCAGGTTTGGTTGAGAAGTACAATGGTACTCTCAAACTGAAACTGGCAAAAATTCAGGAAAGCACAGGATTGAAGTGGCCAGATACTTTACCGTTAGCTCTTCTGTCAACCAGGGCTACGGCCCACACTAGGACAGGATTGTCTCCGTATGAGGTCGTGTTCAGGCCCCAGAGAATGTTTGGGGCGTCCCGCGACCAAAGCATTTGTCAGAAATTGAGTATCCTCTGTTAGTAGATTATCTCTATGAGTTGACTAAAAATTTGCGTTCTATTCATCAACAGATTCAAGACACATTGCCACCGCAAACAGAGGGGCCCGGGCATGACACCCGACCTGGCGACTTTATCCTCGTGCGGCACTTCCAGAGAAAGGGAAGCCTGGAGCCCCGTTGGAAGGGGCCACTGCAGGTACTCCTCGCCACCAGGAGTGCTGTGAAGGTGACCGGTCGGAAGAACTGGATCCACAGCAATCACTGCCGCAAGGTCCCATTGCCTCTCCCCTATGATCAGTGGGTGATCAATGGCATAGGTGACCACGAGACGGAGAAAGTGCCACGCTTCATTCCTTTTTCGGATGCCCGACTGAGGTGGGTGCAAACAGAAGAGGAGAATGATGCAGTATTGAATGAGGCGACCCCTTCAAAAATAAGGGCCGTCCAGGATTCTCCTCCACCCGGCCCACAAGTGCTTGAGCCCCAGTACCTTGGCCCTTCTGAATTTGAGCCCCTGTTCACTGATCACTTTGTGCCCGGAGTGGCTAGGTACAATTTGCGTCCCCGACGGAGGGACAGTGCACCAAAGGAAAAGTCAGATTAGTAGGGATGGACTGCGAGGATGAAGAATAGGGTGCATGTACCCTGTCTGTGGTACCAACGATAGCTTAGGGAAAGGGAGATTGGTGCATTGCCCGAGACACTGGACAGGATAAGTTGAGGGTGTTTTCCCGAAAGGGAAGGTGCCCTATCCTGGACGACGTGGGATTTCTTCAACGGGCTGCAATCGAGCTGCCCCACCGCTGTGCTCAGTAATACCACCGTATATGAACAATAGGAGTCTACCAGCGAGGCTCAGAAGGACGCTGGAAACTCTTTGCCCATTTTCTCGTTTCCTTGTCACCAACCTCATTGCATTGCGATTTTTCCCTCTGATTACCACCATGTATCCCTTTGGCCGCCCAATTGTTGAGGAGGAACAGCCTTTTGCAGCACCACATTTGGAGAGGGATGGGGTTGGGTGGCCTAGTTGGTTGAAAAAGGGGAAAGTGATTTTCATAGTAATTGTCCTGATTTCCCTACTAGCAATACTTGGAATAATGTGATTTCTGGAAGAAAAATATCCTGTGCACTCTTTGATTAGTACAACACCTGTTCCCCCTGAGCATATGTTTGTCACCCTGGCTCCTCACAAAAGTGAACACAGAAAGACATGTGTAGATAATGTGTTCCTCCAAATGTTGCATCAGGCCCATGATACGTCCAATGTCACAAATTGCTGGATTTGTGGGTTACTCCCTTCTGTAACACACAAGAATGATGTATTACTGTCCATGCCATTTTCTTACCTCGCAAGCTGCGAAGGTTGGTTCCAGCTCTTTACTATGGTATACACTCATTATCATTCTGATACTATGAATATGACATTAGCCGATTATGAAACTGTCCTAGAGTATATACGTGTACATCAGGGGTTTATCCCAGGAAAGCAAGGGACACCAGATACATTGTCCCCGACAGCCTGCATGAATGTGTACGAAAGAGAACAAAATGTAACATGGCTTCTAAATGAAATGTCGGATTTCTGGGGTTTTAATGTCACTGAATATTTCAAGTCCTTTCAAATACCTAATATTACTCATGATGTGGCAATGCCAGTGCTGGTAGTTAACACGACAGCGAGTTTCTGTGTTAAAGGGAAAGGAAACGTCAGGGTGGGGGTGAGTAATTGCAATTAGACCTATGTACTGAGCACTGTCAACAGCCCACCTCTGCTGCCCCCTCACAATGTTTATTTTGTTTGTGGGTCCCAGGCCTATGTTTGGCTTCCCCGGGGATGGTCTGGAATATGTTATCTCTCCTTTCTCCTTCCCCCAGTGTATATAGCGCCATCCAATTATCATAGGGACCACCGACTACAGCGCAGGAGTGCTCGATGTGTTTCGTGTTAGACGAGGTATTGACACCGCGGACATATATCAGACAGACACCACTTTGCAGCAGTTCACTGATGCTATGAAGGGTATTGTTCCCTTTTGGGGCCCCTTGTCCAATAGTCTCAATATTCGTAGACTCACCAGGGTGGTGGAAGGAGTAATAAATGCAACTGCTGGTATTCTGACTAATCTTACAGCTGAGCTCCAGGCTACGAGACTTGTTGCCCTTCAAAACCGGATGGTGTTAGACGTCATCCTTGCTGATCGGGGTTGGGCCTGCCGCATTATCGGCAGTAGCTGCTGTGTTTACATACCGGATCACGCTCCGAATGTGTATACTGCCATACAGAAGCTCCATAGGCTTGCCTCTAACATCCACCAAGAGAATGGTACATGGTCTCTCACTGGGTTGTTTTGGGGTTTATTCGCGTCCTGGAGTTGGAAGATTATCACCTTCCTGATCGTCATAGCTGGTATTATTCTAACATGTTGTCTGTGTATACACTGCCTTCCTGCCTGTTGTGTGCAAATATTGATGCCACGCCCCAAACCCCTAGAACCTGACCCTAAGAACAAGGCCATGGTGATGCAGGATATCCAGGACTTGATGTGCATAGATGAGGGCATTTTTTAGTACTGATGGCATATGTTTCGATTTGTAATATGTTCGTTATGTAATGCAGAGAGTTTTAACTTTTCATAGTAGCAAAATTAGTTAGCAAATGCTAAAAGGGGGGTCTGTTGGACTAGAAAATACTTCCGGTCGGCCCCCCTATTGGCATTGTGCTTAAGTTAGCATTTGCTGCACCATTTTGTCCTCAGCCGCCATTTTGTGTAATGATCGAAACTAACTTCTGTCTGATTCTTTATGAGGCATTTATAAAGCGCGACCATCACTCCGAGGAGCATCATGGCGCTAAGCGGGTTACTAGGTAGGAACAACAGGATAGCTGAGGGCGAGAAGAGATGTTAAATGAATGTTTTGCATAGTGCATCGGAGGCTTCAGGGCCTTCCTAAAGAGCGTTTCAGATTGAATGTGACGGAGATGATTAGGAAGTTGGTTACACGCTTTGGAGCCAATCACCGCAAACGATTTCCCTCCTTTTGAGGCATATCTAAATGCTGGGGGTTTTAGCAGATTGCCGTTAGATGATCTGAGGTTCCGGGAAGGTGTATAGTGCATGAATCTGGGCCGGAGATATTGTGGTCCTGAGGAGTGGAATATTCTGAAAGTGATTATCAGAATCTTAAACAGAACTCTTTTATGGATGGGTAGCCAGTGTAGTGTTTCTAAGGCCGCCAAAGCAGATGACCTCCTGGGCCATTTTAGCACTAGACGTGCTGCTGCATGTTGGACCATTTGTAATTTGTGTAAAATTGACTTGTTTGCCCCTGCATAGAGGCTATTGCAGTAGTCCAATCTAGACATGATTAGGGCCACCGCAACAGCCTGTCGAGCTGCTAAGGAGAGCAGATCAAAGAACTTTTTTAATGATTTTATGATATGAAAGCAGGTTCCAGCAACTGCTAATGATTGTTGGTTAAAGGAGAGTGTGGCATCAAATTTGATTCCCAAATTTCTGGCTACTTTTACTGTATTTGGAGGGGGGGTGTCAACTGGCCACCATATGTTGGGAGAGAAAGCGTTCCCTTGTCCCAGTGGTAGGATTTCTGTCTTTTCAGAGTTGCATTTCAGGTGGTTGGTCTTCATCCATTGGAAAGTGGCCGTAAGACATAGGCGGAAATTTTCTTCCGCCTGTGTGGAGTTTCTGTCTAGGACCAAAATTAACTGCGTATCGTCCGCATATGAGATGGTGTCTATATTAAAGGACGATATCAGGCTGATCAATGGAGCCATGTAAGCATTAAACAGCACCGTGCTCAGAATGGATCCTTGAGGGACATCGGACAACAGGGGTATTTCTTTTGACTTATAGTGACCGAGGGTGATCACTTGTCTGCGATTCTGCAAGAACGCTTTAAGCCAGGTTAGGGCTGTATGAGAGATGCTGTAGGATTCGAGACGGTCTAGAAGGATGACATGTGAGACCGTGTCGAACGCGGCTGATAGGTCTAATAATATCAGAACCGCATTCTTCCCTTGATCAAGAGCCGCTTTAAGAGATTCAGCCGTATACAATAAAGCAGATTCTGTTGAATGTTGGGGTCTAAAACCCGATTGGTTGGGGTGTAGAATATTTGATTTCTCCAGGTAGGTTGCGAGTTGGAAATTGGCGAGTTGCCTCAGCAGAAAACAGCTCCGATATTTTTTTGTATTTCTTCAAGGTTGAGCTTCGCTGTCTTAATGAATACATGAATGTGTCTTCGCATACCTTCCTTGTTAGATAGGCCCGTTCTCATGCTTACAGTGGCGGGCACGAACAGAGTAACCTTGAGGTAGAGATAACATGTACCCGATCCCAGGAGTGTGTAACTCAGCTTCTGTGTCTCCTTTGTTAACCTGCTCCAACTGGAAATTTCCAGTTCTGGGCGGGTCTTGCTGGGCATTGGAAATGTATAACAAATGATGTAATATTGGGGAGGGTCAGTCCCCTCGGTAGCATCTCAGGAGGCTAGTCAGACTGGACTCCGCTCGAGCGAATACTAATAAATAACTTGGTTTGTATTCTCTACTGTCTGACCGACTCTTCATTTGTTTGGAAGGCTGAGAGGTGGTCGCGAGTTACCCGCGTGACCCTAAACGGGTCACTTCCTTCACTGTGGGCAGGGTGCAGTGTATGCAAAAGGTAGGACATGCCCTGATGTGTGTGGCATGTCCTGATAGTGAAATACTGCCAATTTCGTTTTTCACTATTGAAAGGCTATCTGGCCCATAGGAAAGCATGGGAGTTAATTTATAAGATCTTATCAATATAATTGCCCATTGGGACCAGATAGAAAAATAAAGTTTAGTATGCTGAATAGACCTGGACTGCATTCAGAGTAGTGGGAGGAGTTTTCACTAGCCCCTGAATAGGCCCGGTCTGCATTTAGAGCTGTGGGAGGAGATTTCCCTTGCACCTGAATAGGCCCTGTCTGCCTTGGACAATGCTGTCTCCGCCCCCTGATGGGAAGCTGGGCCAGAGAGGACCAAACTGGTTTGGACTAAGCACAGATACTCTCTGCCTCCAGAGAACAAAGGATTTTGCTGTATAAATATTGGGACCCAGACCCCAGAACTTTAGAACTCTTTTGGAACCAAGAAGACTGAAAAGAAGAAGAGCTGGAGAAGCTGTGAGGAGAGACTACCAATTCGCTGTGTGCTTTGCTGTGTTGGCCTGCAGTGGCTGCTTCTATCTTGGGCAGTGAAAGGACTGGACTGAACTTTCTGCAACTTCCTTTTAGTGAGTTTCTCCAAGGGCTTGAGGTAGAACTTGCCCCCTGTTCAAGACGTCTCAGGAACAGCAAAGACTTCAAGTTCATCTGTTACCAGCACTGGGAACAGTGTGTTTTGTGCTACAACAGAAAAAAAGCAACCTGACGCAGTCAACAACGCTGCAGCCGGCTACGTGTCCTGAAGGCACCGCAGAGGGCACCGCACTTTGCACCACAACACTGGTCTCACCGATGACGCCACCTGATGCCGCCACCGAGCTGCTGCTTGCACTGCGACCTGTGGGCACCGCACTCCGCACCGCCTCACTTCACGCCGTCGCCCTGGTATCCCCGAGGACGCCGCTCCATGCCGACATCGACGCCGCTGCTTGCACCGTGGTTTGAGGGCACCCCTCATAAGTTACACAACGTACCATCCTCATCCCGCACCGCAGCCTTGGCCCACCGGCGCCATCGACTCCAGTTTGTCAGCCGATGACAGTGCTTCAGCAACGACGACGCCGCTGCTTGCACTGTGACCTGCCAGCACCGGGACGAACACAGCATCACTTCGCACCGCAGCCCTGGTCTCACCGACGCTGCTGGACGACCGCCACCGAGCCGCTGCCTGAACCGTGGCCTGAGGGCACCGCACGCCGCACTGCTGCACTTCGCACCGCAGCCTGCCGACGCCGGCACTCACGACTTCAACCGCAAGGAGTTCGATCTACAATGCGTGTGACTTTAAGGGCCCTACGACTCCTGCACCGACCTCTGGAACCGACGCCTGCAGACGCCGGCCCTTTGGGCTCATTGAGAGGTCACCAACGCCCTACATTTCTAAAGGTACTGTTTTGCGCATATGCTTGTCCAACTCCAGTTCATGGAACAGCCAGGTTGTTAAGAGTGGGTTACTTCTTAACCATAGGGCTGCTGCCACGCTGAATCTTGCTAAGAATACATCCTTCCACTCAATGTCTCCACTACTGGAAATTTGGAGAGCCCAAGCCATGGCTGCGGCTATCTATTGCTCTGAACTATGGGGCCATAGTTATGTCAATTCGCTGGGTTTTGCTGACAACAGGTTTTTGCGAACAGCAGTTAGACTCCCCCAAGGCACGCCCCAGGATTTTTTAGAGTTGACCTAAATGTTTGCCCAATCGATGCCATAGCGAGACTAAAACCAATCTTATACTGGCTGAGATTATGGTTGGTTCCCGAGCTGGAATGCTTCAGGAATCGACTGAAGGACATCCTTTTAATCCCCAGGTGTGTCAATACCCTGCAGTGGCTAAGCTATTTCAAGCAATACACTCTGCATTGAGGGCCTCTAATCTCTGGCAATATCCAGGGGGCATCTATGCTTCCTCTGTATAGGGGATCAAGGATGCTTTCTGGACTAACAAATGGAGGAAGGTACTGGAAACCACTAGCAGTGGTAGTCAAGCTGACTTTTTATTGTATCACAAATGTGAGCCAAGGTTTGAAACTTTCTTGTACGAAATTTATCCCCCATTTACTAGATCCCTGTACATAAAATTTAGGTTAGGTACTTTGCCACTTGCATCCTTCATCTGTAAATTGAGATCCCACTCAGAGGGTAGTGCAGCCTGCTCGGCTTGTGGAGCAGTGCAGAAGACAGAGGCCCACTTGCTCTTTTTTTGCCCAGCATACACCAGACAAAGAAGACGCTGGATTGTCCCCTTGTGCAGACACCTTGAAATACAACTTCACAAACAAGCTTTGCGTATTTGTAGGTCAGACACTGAGTCTTGTGTGGTTTTTTCAATAGTTTAATTCTCAGAAGCAGTCTGGTCTCTTCATACTAGGATACTCATGCAAACGCTAGAATCTAAATATTGAGTATATAAATTGACTGTAACTACGATAGCTACAATTGCACACTTCTGTCATTTTTCGCAGTTCTGCTCATAAAATTGTGTTTTAAACCTTGAAACTGACTTTTTTGTATAAACTTTATTCAATTTTAAAAATGTAACACTGTGGCTCCCTCTCTTGGGAATTTTAGCTTTTAGCTTGTGTTCGTTCCTTTAACATACAATGTGTTTCTTATTTTGTGCTGCTTTTATGGTCGGCGACCGAAATAAAGTATTTAAATGACAAACGGCTGGGAATCAAGGAGTTTTCCTTAGCTTCAGTGACAACAAAGCATCCTCGGCCTGCGTTATTTTACAAGGAGTATCGCCAACAACACGATGACATCTATTTAAATCCAGCAAGATAATCCATGACAGTCCCACAATCATGTTGTATATCTGCTGAGGGTATTATGGATTGTAAGAAATATTTATTGACCTCTGATGAAGCAATGATTACAAACATATTCTGGCAAAGTAAACCACAAATGAATTAGTCAAACCTTCACATAGTATTCAAATTTAATGGAGTTAGCCACTATCAATAGTGAGACATTAATTTCAAGTTTATTCATTAAAAGTGGTTGTCTGATGCACTGATCTACAGACATCCAGGGCAACTTTATAATAGTAAGGCTCAGCATTAAAGCAGGATCATTGGAACTGAAGAGAAATTAACATTGTGCTCAGTACATAGATGCAACATACAGATCTGCAGTAGCTGTCTGGCCACATGCACGAGTCACATTATATAGGTGCGCTTTCTATAAAAACAAAAAAACAAAAACAAAATAAAGGATTAGTGTTCAATCATTAGGCCTGATCTGTGTAAGCATCATTCCTGTTATCAGTGTGATGGGCACATGGGCAAAAGGTTATCCAATTGAGCAAAAGCGTGTGAAGGAAGAGGAAGGTGTGATGGATGGTCTTAGTTCTCATTCCTGTTCAAAGGGAAGGCACAGAAAAGGCAAGCCATTTAACAACTCTGGTCTGTCTAAGCAGGGTTAGGTAGTTCTATCTGCTCAATTCTCGTCACCAGATTTCAAGATTTTATGGCACTTTTTCTGCTAACCTAGTTTCCTAGTACACATCCTCCTTGCAGTTGGGATGCTGTAACGATTACATTTGCTGCATGTCATCTATGTATTTATTTATTTATTTATGTTTGCTTTGACTTGTTTTGTACATGTCTCATGCTCAAGCTCTCAACAATATGTTTACTTTTACTCTTATGCTATTATTGACTGTCTTATGAAGATGTGTTTGAGATTATGGGCCACAGGTATCAATATTAGGAATAGCGATTACCTAATACCTATTCCTAATGTATGAAACTCCGTGAGATTCATGTAGCAATTCCTAGGGGGTCGCCAATCAACCTACCTCATGAATATTAATGAGGTAGGTCGCTATTTGCTTCCCATTAGGAATCGCTAAAATCACTGGGATGGTGGCCTGTTGGGGTCAGCAGACCACCATGTCCGTGATTGCTTTTAGATAAAGCAATCATTTTTTTCAAATGCGTTTTTTTTTAAAAAAAAGTGTTTTTTTTTCTCTTTTTAAGAGCAGGCAGTGGTCCGTGGGACCACTACCTGCTCTGAAAAAATGTTTGTACTAACACTCACAAAGGGGAAGACCCCTTCGCATTTGCGAAGGGTTAGCACCAATTTGAAGTTGATGGTAAAATGCAAATGTTTTGCGACCGCATTTTGGTTGTAAAATTTTCTCTACATACTGCTGCGATTCGGTATTGGGAAGGGACGCCCTAAACACGCCCCTTCCTAACACTGAATCGCAAACCCTAATCGCAAATAGGGTTTGGCACATAGGAAAAGCCTTTTTTCTGGTCGCAAATTGCCCAATTCTGCGTATCGAGCTGTTTGCGACCTTAGAAAAGGTACATACATGTGGCCCTATATGAAGACACGTCTGGGACATTCAGAAATAGTCACAAAACCAATCCACGAACTCTGATTACACAAATGCAAAAGTGCAAGCATCGTTTTTCAGATCAAATGATGGTTTCTGGCAACTTGTTCCTGCCCAGATTAGGAGGTACTCGTTTTCACTATGCAGCGCGGGCTGATTTGTTGCACCACATGTGAATGTTGGCTGGATCGACAGAAGGAACAAGTCAAAGCAGAATTCACACTGTCGTCAGTCCTGACACTCGCATGGATCTCTAACGGCCTGCAAATGCCTGCGGTGTTGGTCTGGGACCAACATGAACTTGGCAACAGTTGCAAAGAAATTGACATTTTCCATCAGTGCTAAGCATCATGTGTCAGAGCTTTTTCGCGATCACCCCTCATTACAGAAAAGGAATAATATTGTAGAAGTCTAGAACAAGGTCATAATTTAATTTGAAGAGGTGCAAGTTTTGGGGATATTTACAAGAATTTCAGACAGTTGTACAATGAATTAATTGCTCCTTTACAAACGAGCTCGCATTGGAGCAAGTCACTTGAAAAGTGCTACAATTAGAATCTAATTAGTAACAGTAGCCTGGCAGTGGCTACATGCCACAGAAACAAGCATCTCCTGCTCCAGGACCGGTGACAGATTACTGGAGGCAAACCAGGAAATGGAGCGGCTGGAGGCAAAAATTGACAACAGCAGAATGACTCGGAGACTATAACATGAGAAGACTGTGAGCAATTTACGTTTGGAGTAAATAAGAATTTCTCTTTGGTATCTTGTTTACTCCATATAAGAAATAGGCTGGTGTGGTGGGACCACTTTCTTATATAAAGTGGCTGAAGTAGAAGTTCTGTGGTGGACACCAGAAATTGGTGTGGCCATGTGGTTCTCTACCATCATGGGTCTGACAGACCATGAAATGCATGCCTGATTGCTAGGGTGTTTGTGGCCTTGAGGCTTATGTGTGTCCAGTGTTGTGCATGACGGTCTGCAGTGTATCATTGCGTCATAGGTAAAAGAAAATTGTTGGATGGTGTCCAGTGATGTACGTTATGGTCTGTGGTGTTTTAAGGACCACATCATTATTAAATATTATTATGTCTAGCATGTTGCATGATGGCCTTTAGTGGGTCATGAACAGTGCTGTTGTTAAATGTTCTTGGTTGGCATTGGGTGTTGTACATGATAGTTCGCAGTGTGTCATGGATCATGTCATTTTACAATGGTGTTTGATGATGCCCAGCGTTGTGCATGATTGACTGTGGTGTATCATCTCAAATGTGGTTGGATGGCGTTCAGTGTTGTGCATACTGGGCTGCCGTGCGTCCTGGTTCAAGTGACTGTTATCTTTCTAAAATTCATTTAGCAATAGAGTGCTACCTTAGCACAAAGGGCCATGTACGAAATCAATGAAGATACCCTTTTAAAGCTTTTCCAATGGTTACAACATATTTGCCAGGCAGAGTCACCAGCTTAAGTGCTCCTCGGTGGGGATTCTGGGCCAGGTGTATCAAGTAACCATTTTGCAATTCCCTAATTGCAAATCCTTGCGATTCGCAATTAGGAATTCGCAAAACGGCATGTATGAAAGTGTGCTGAACACTTTCTGCGATTCCTAGGGGGTCGCAAATGACCTACCTCATGAATATTAATGAGGTAGGTCACAATTTGTGACCCCCTAGGAAGCGCTAAAATCACGGGGATGGTGGCCTGTAGGGGTCAGCAGACCCCCATGTCCGTGATTGCTTTCAAATAAAGCAAACATTTTTTTTAAATGCAGCCCGTTTTCCTTAAAGAAAAATGTTTTCGTTTCCTTTTTAAATGTTTTCGCTGCAATTCCCAAAGGGGGAGGGGTCCCTTGGGGACCCTTCCCATTTGCGAATGGATTACCACCTACTTGAAGTAGGTGGTAAAATGCTAATGTTTTGCGACCGCATTCATGGTCACAAAACATTCTTACATACCGTTACGATTCGGTATTTGGAAGGGACACCCTAAACACTCCCCTTCCAAATACCGAATCGCAAACCCATTTTGCGATTCAGTAACAGGTTACCGAATCGCAAAATAGGGTTTGATACATGGGAAAAGCCTTTTTTACGTTCGCAAACTGGCCGATTCTGAGAATCGGCCCGTTTGCGAATGCAAAAACTCTTGATACATGTGGCCCTCTGTGTTTTAAACTCATAATAAATGTGATCTTTCGGCCTCCAAATGGATCTCAAATCCTGCTTCAGAGCAAATTTTTGCAAACTGTTAAATCACATCTGATTAAACTCGTGAGTGCTGCGGGTATCTCCAAAGATGTTGCTGAGAAAAACGTGGCATATTTAAAAATAGATTATTTAAACTTGCTTACATTTCATGGTGGCATTCCCTTCTTCACAGCTTCCATCTATTTTGAATTTTGATAAACTGAATTTGTATTAATAATCATTCTGCCATTTATGTTACGTTGGGTCGCTCTCTCTTACGTTTGATTTTTTAGTCATTATTTTGCAACTCGTGGTCAGCACTGGGTGAAGTCAGTCACACCTATGGTCAAAGGCACGGTCATATGATGGACATCAGGAAACAGAACTGAAGATGACCTTCTCTACCTTCCAAGATGTCAGGTGTGAGTATCTTATCGTGCCCAGATTTTCTTTCTTTGCATTCTGCTACTTACACACTTGCAGTTATATTTGGAAACAATATACAAGTTCCAGAAAGCTCTCACATGACAAGGGCCCACTTGAGACTTTTCTAATACCTTCCAGTGCCCAGTTACAGCACATCAAGTTGTGTTCTCTATTTCACATCATCATGTGCCACCTAGTATGCCACTTAATGCCCTCTGCTGCCCAGCACTCTGTACCACCGTATGGCACACATCCCTGTGCCTCTGAACTGTACATCAACTACTGCTCCCCTGATGCACAATACCAAGGTCTCACCTCACACCCAGCACCCAGGGCTCTCATGAGAAAAGCACTGAGAGCCAATGTGAGGCACATCATCCAGTGCTCTGCTGAGGTGCACCTCCGAGGCTTACTGCTAGGTGCTCTGCTCAGGCACATCATCCAGTGCTCTGCAGTGCTCTGCTGAGGTGCTCCTCCGAGGTGTTCTGCTAGGTGTTCCGCTCTAGCACGTCATCCAGTGCTCTGCTGAGGTGCTCCTCCGAGGCGTACTGCTAGGTGCTCTGCTCAGGCACATCATCCAGTGCTCTGCAGTGCTCTGCTGAGGTGCTCCTCCGAGGTGCACTGCTAGGTGTTCCGCTCTGGCACATCATCCAGTGCTCTGCTGAGGTGCTCCTCCGAGGTATACTACTAGGTGCTCTGCTCAGGCACGTCATCCAGTGCTCTGCAGTGCTCTGCTGAGGTGCTCCTCCGAGGTGTACTGCTAGGTGTTCCGCTCTGGCACATCATCCAGTGCTCTGCTGAGGTGCTCCTCCGAGGCGTACTGCTAGGTGCTCTGCTCAGGCACTTCATCCAGTGCTCTGCAGTGCTCTGCTGAGGTGCTCCTCCGAGGTGTACTGCTAGGTGTTCCGCTCTGGCACATCATCCAGTGCTCTGCTGAGGTGCTCCTCCAAGTTGTACTGCTAGGTGCTCTGCTCAGGCACATCATCCAGTGCTTGTCTGTGTGGCATCAGCCGGTGTTCTCCGGAGGCACAGCACTAGTGCTCCCCTTGTGCATATGACCCTGTATCCTCCTGAGGTACGCGAATTGTGCCACCTGCTGCATATCATTTTGTGTTAGAGCGAGGACGGAAATGATAGTGTGACTCCTGCTTCACAGGGTTATATATCACTGTTGACCTCTTCACATTGATGTCTGAATATTTATTGGCCTTCGTGCTTGATAGCCTGTATGCCTGCTGGCCTCTGTAAAAAAGGGTGTCTGTGGGAGTGTCGGTCTTTGTGTATGCGCTCATTTTTTGCGTTTGCGACCCATTGGGAACCATCATGCCTGTGATTGCTTTTCAATAAAGCAATGTTTTTTTTTTTAATGCAGTCCATTTTTCTTCAAGGAAAGCGGGATGAGTTTCAAAAAAGAAAAATGAACATTTTTCTTTACATTTTTTGAGCAGTGGCGGCTGGTGACATTTGAAAGTGGTGAGGCGTAAATATTGCACTGTGGCTCGCGAGCGTAGCTGAGCGAGACCGAACCACCTCCCCGAGAAAATTTTGAAAAAGAGTGGGCAAATGGTGCATTTTCAAGCAAATTTGAGAAAGAGGTGGTTTGCGAACACATCTCTGGGAGTAGCCAGACAAGTCTCTTTGCACTTGCACAGATACAACACTCTCCCTGCATTCACATAGGCACACTACTCACCCTGCACTCATAGACCCATTATTACTCACCCTTCCCTGACACATCACTAAGCCTGCATTCACCCATCCACATGACTCACCTTGAATCACACAGGCACACTGCTCAACCTGCACCCACACAGACATCACTCACCCTGCACTGCACTGAAAGATGCACACTGTTTCGCTCTCCCTACACTCACAAAAGTAGACTGCTCACCCTGCACTCAGAAGGGCACACCACTCATCCAGTGTATTCAAACCACTCAACTCAACCCTCACTCATGATGGCATACAGCTCATCCAGTGTACTCATACAGCCACACAACATAACCGTCTAATTCATAATACACATTTAAGAAAAAATAACTGTATTATTATATAGGACTGGGGGTGATCGAAAACAATTAACTGCAGTTACTTTTTCCACTCGAGATTTTTGTATGAATTGTACCTCTTATCTCTTTCCAACGCAGTCCCTTACTATGGAGAACACTCCCAGCACCGAACAGACACCTAAAGTAGGGCCCCTGTGGAGGTGCGCACGAGCTTTCATACAAACACTATAGAATAAATTAGCAGCTGGAGTTTTCGTATCAAGCAGTGCGTTTGCGTGTACAAGAACAATCTTAAACACAGATTTAAAAAACAAACACAACAATACATTGCATTGGAAATGCAAACATCTATTTTCATCTCAACTTATATCTTTCTTTTTCAGCTTCTGTCTGAATCATTTTCTCTTTTCATGTTCTCTGATATATTTCTCAAAACTTCACCTCTCTCCTTTTTATGTCTCGCTCAGAGACAGATTTAGCTGTCTTACCAGCATCATGTAATCAAAGCAATTCATAAATACACAAACTTTGTCAAAGCCAACAAACCTGACCATGACTAAAATAAAGAAGAAAAAAAAAGAAAAGAAAAACACACACCTGCCTAGATGTAGTGGCCGTATGCTTGCAAGAACATGTAAAGATAAGTTAACCATTGCAGCGCCTGGGAAACTAAATCGCTCTGGAACGTTCCCCTCAGAAGCAAGGTGCCTGCAGTTTGCACTCATATTTTCACTTCTAGGCGCTCACTTTTAACTGTGGTGAGTTTAGTTTAAATGCTACTTTAGGGAAGAGGCAGGAAAGGAATAATTTTTCAACAAACAACTGCAGCCTGTGCCACGCTGTCAGCCCTCGCCACTGCCGAAGCTGGGAGCAGTAGAATCAAGACAGAGAAACACGATTTGTCCAGGATCACACAATTTTGATGGTGTTGGAAAACACATTTTAAAACTCTGGACTGCGGATTGCATAAACTGCAACGTAGCCTTGGTCACATGTATGAGAGCGTGCTCCATGTGCATTAATGCACAAATAGTTCTTCTTCAGCACGAATGACATCCCCAGCTCACGGTAATAACCACAGACATGCCAGAGCAGTCAAACAGGGAACGTACTAGAGATGTTAAAGGCATTTGAACACTAGTTTTCAGGTGAAAAGAATCGATTGGAGACAGCAACATATGTACAAGGAAAAACACATACATTTGGCAAGTAATGCAATTCAGCGGCGAGCTTTGTATATTAAATAGACGGGAAAGGCCGCAAAGTATATGGTTTTTTTTTTTGGGGGGGGGGTCCCACTGCGGAAAAACACATAGATAAGTTTGCAAACGATTGCTGAATTCTAAAACATAGAAGAGTGAAGGGTCGCCTAAGGAAAAAGTGTCACCAGTGGCACAGCCTGACATTCGAGGGCAAAGCGTTTCCAGTGCGAAGAAAAACAGATTAACATTTTCTCACGGAAACTGTGCCGTGGTTTTACCACTCGATGCTTGGTGTTATTACACAAATGCTTACCTAAAGATAGACGCACAATACTGAAGGCACCTGCTGCAGAGAAGCTGCCCAGTACTATAGGTGTGGGGTGGGCCGAACCTTGAGGTGGAGCCACAGACAGGGCACAGCTGTTGGGGGCAGAGAGCTCAGAGAGCATAAGAGCGAAATTTATAGCTTACGTAAAGCAAACCCGTGGCATTTACATGTGCTTTTCACTTCCACCCACTTAGCTGGTCGCAGATCCCTCAGTGAGCTAAAACAACTGTTGCTTTATTTCATGTCATGTCAAGATGGGCCAATGAGGTGAGCGCTAGCCTCCACTGACACCTCTTGTGGAAGTGAGCATCTGCTGCAGAACATAGCGAATTAGAACTAGCGCTGGGAAACCTTTTTAGGACATCCATGCGCTTTATAAATCACGTATAATAATAGATAAGTGCACTGTTGCCCTGGTAGCACAGTGAGCTGAATGACACTTGCAGCTGTCTACAGGGCACAAGTTAAGAACCTGGCAAGGAAGCGCTATAATTATTATTACAAAGCGCAGAAACGAGCATTGCAAGAATGCAGAGAAGCGGTGGCAAATGAATGTTGTTTTTCACTTCCATCTCTTTGAAATAATAAACTGTACACCCTTGGCTGGGCGGGTCAACCAGCTGCTTACTGGCATTAAAGTGCACAGCCACGTGCAGGATGTGAAGCAAGTGAGCACAAGGCCTGGCAGGCAGAGCTGAGTCTGCCTCTGTCGCCGAAAACTGAAAATGAGCCACAGGAATTGTTAAGAGAGCAATGGTGTAAAGCCTGAACAGAGATCCCCCAAAAAGCAAAAGTGTGGAATGAACAAGCATATGCAGAGCTCGGATGCACGGAGTTCAGTGACCCCAATGACGACTTTTCCATTGGTGGCGCCCTGGGCGACAGTCTGGGTTGGCACCCCTCCCCTCACCCGCAATGACCTCCTCCACGGATTCTCTAGCACCCTTCAGTGGTGCCCTCATCTCTCCTTAGCCCTCTCTCACATGTATTCGTTTCATAGCGCTACTCGTCGTAACTTACAGTGGCCGAGTGCTTTAAATCACGCACATATACAGAGGCAACGAAATCAATGCAAGTGTGTAAATCATTGTATAGGAAGTGTTACTTAGGCCAATAAGGACTCCAGGGTGTACAGTACGAGTCACATGTCGTCCATATGGATGTTAAGAGTGTCTGGTCTGGGAAATGAAGGGCAGGTTTACTCCGCTTTTACGATGCGCAGGGACCGCAGCTGCCCTCACCCGCAATGACCTCCTCCACGGATTCTCTAGCACCCTTCAGTGGTGCCCTCATCTCTCCTTAGCCCCTCTCTCACATGTATTCATTTCATAGCATATCATAAACGTATTGACATATGGTGCCCATGTGCGACGCTTCATAATGCATTATTAATTTAATCCTATCTCAGTATGCTGCAAAGCCATTGTATACCAGTCACTAAACGATCCGAATCACTCAGGCAGCAGGCTTCAGCTGTAACGCGGCGGGCCTATAAGTTAAAAACTGCCCGCCTGGGCCTTACCTGGTGTGAACTGTCCGAGTTCACTAGTCTAGTCCAGTCCTTCCTCCTACTACTGCCCTACTCCGGACAGCAACCTGGCAGCATGCAACATGGACTAGCTGCTGCTGGTAATGGCACGAGTCGCACGACGATGCTTCAGAACACACTGCCTCCTCGGCTCTCCGCTCTAATGCAGTCCGTCCGACTGGAGTGGAGTGTAAAATGGCTGCCACTCCAAAAGCCGACTCACGCGCGCGGGAAGCAGTCAGATCGACGTCATCGAGCCTGCGCAGACGGTCAGGGGTGGGGTGACACCGCGACAAGCTCTCCTCCACTCTCTGATTGATGTGGAGAGTTAGCGTTCCCGGGCTTGTATTTAAAACGCCCGGGGCTAACTTAACCTCCACGCCATCAGGGGGTGGAGACTGGGCCTTCCAGCTAGGTCTTTGCCAAGCTGATGACATCACAGCCTTCAGGGCTGTGAGGTTGTCGGCCCGGCAAACACATAGCAGGCTTCTTTGGGCCCGGGAGCAAATCAGTCACGTGACGTGACAGCGGAGCTGCGGCTGTATTGGTGAGACTGCAGACTCAGAGTGAGACAGTGGAGTGCCCCGTGTTCTACTTTGGGAATTTTTTTTTAAATAAAATAAAATGTGATCTAATCTCTAAATCTCTTCTCTTGAGAAATGTACCTGGGGCGGAGCCCCGACGCCCTCAAAGAGAAACCGCCACTGTTTTTGAGAGAAGGCAGTGGCCTGTGGGAGCACGGCCCGCTTCAAAAAAATGTTTTTGCAAACATTCACAAAGGGGAAGGAGTCCCTTAGGGACCACTTCCCATTTACGAATGGGTTACCACCTACTTGAAGTAGGTGTTAAAATGCGAATGTTTTGGGACTAAAGTTCGGTCACAATACATTCACACATAACACTGCGATTCAGTATTAGGTAGGGATGCCCTAAGCACACGCCTCCCTAGTATCAAATGGCAAACCCAATTTGCGATTCGGTAATAAGTTACGAAATCGCAAATTGGGCCTTTGTAGATTGTAAAATGCCTTTTTTCATTTGCAACGGCCAGATTCGCAGAATCGGGCCATTTGCAAATGAAAAAATCCTTTGTACATCTGTCCCCTTGTGTGTTAATGTCATCGTTTAAATTTACAAGCATGTGAAATAGGCACAGGGAAATGTTGTACCTGTGGAAAGTGTTTTTCTCCAATAAATAATTGGCATAGAGGGTTGAGTCTTTTGTTTCAGAGGAGGTAATCTTGTGCACCCTGCTTTATAACCTGCCTCAAAAGTTACTTCTGCAATCACGCGTGAAGCAGGGTCCCCAATTCGGATGTTAGTACATTCGGGAAAGGCAAGCTATCAATGCCGGTCTTGTCCAATACCTTTTCACTGCCTACAAATTGTATTTACTGCCTTGGTCTTCAGTGGACTGGGAAATGGCAGTGTTTCTTCTCTGTCTATTTTGCGCCTAATGGTCTTCACATTCAAGAGGGGTTATGCAGCTAGTAACATGTTGATGAACGTTTTTTGTACTATTGCTGTGAAAGCATTATTAAGTTTAGCAGAAACATTGATGGTTGTAGGTATGAAGCAGATAGAAATGTCACTTTTAGGCTCATTAAGTAGAGGGATACAGAGCGTTTCCAAGTGTGAAGTGACAATGTCGCAAAGCTACAAGGACCACGGGCACCCATTTCTTCCTGGCATCATCTTGCACTTTATCTCCATTTATTATTCTTTTGCTTTCACCTTCCAGTTATTAGATAGTGCCAGTCCCTATAAATAAAGTTCTGGTCCCTCTTCTGCATCACAGCCCTTACTAAGAGAAACGTGCTTTCAGGCTGTTGGTAGACGCCTCCACAGCCTAAATGGAAACCCACTCAGGTGTATCCTGTAGATAAACACTTGTATTGAGCACACCTTCGTATGTAAATAGGAGCATCTCCTACTCATCTTCCTGTTTCATCTGCCTCCTTTACGAGGTCGGGGTCAGGCCCGATGCACTGGATCATCATCTGGCCATGGGAATGGGCCCATCATGGTTGTTTCAATGGATCAAATGCTGTTGTTGCTGGGTGAGGAAACTGAGGGGTGAGCAATATTTCCATTTACAAACTTCGCATGATAAGCAGCGATAATAATTTATGTCATTTGGATCTATGGCACTTCCCCAGAATTCGTATAAGTTTAAAAAAAAAAAAAAGAAATAGTCCACTGACTTTGGGGTCCCAGCGTTCTACTCATAGGATAAGCCTGCCCAGGTTTTTACCCTCTGGATCTCCCTGTAATTCTCTATGTAGGGGTTTCAGACATGCACAGGCTCTATGTTCAGTCCAGTTGGCATCATGGTGCTGCAGCAAAGCAGAAGTGCAGCTCTTGAATGCTACATTTGCACGTGTCAGAGCAAAGGATCTTGCTAACATGTGGCTGTAGGTGCCATTGCACATGCCAGGTGATAACATATGCTCTGGGTTGGGTGCATATGCAGGCCAAGTGGGATCTGATGCGGAAGCGAAGTGAGCATTCAATCTGAGGTTGGGCACTCACCCCCTTAAGTGTCCATGTTGGGGGCAGGCAGGGTTGTCTCTCCGCTATGCCGGTATAATATTGGATACTTCGTGTCAAAGGGGTAAATACTTTTTAATTGCCCTCTAGTTCATCTTAAAGGATGGGAGGTAGGACATCTGCCTTACAAAGGCATCCCGGGTGTCACTCTTCCTCCAGAAGAATACCATCTACACCGCAGAGGCCCATCAGAGAAAAAAGGGCCATATACGAATGGTTAAAGGGAAGGCAAAGAGAATCTCTTCACCCTGAGATGAGCCCAGGGTTGAACTGAATTACAGAGCAATCAGGCAGTGCCCAAAGGACTGGTCGGACAGGTCAGTATGAGGGTCGTTTTTTGGGTGTTTGTGGGCCTGTTTTATGTTCTGGTGGGCCGATGTTATCTCTGGTTAACACCAATATTGCCTGCAGCGAGCACAGATGCATGCAGTCGCCCATATCTTTGCAAAACACATCTACAGCGCGTCTTTACAAGTTCAAAACTGCCCAGAGTTCTAACCGTGAGCCATTTTTAGTTCAGATATGTAAATAGGGGCACTTTTAAATTGGTGCCTGGGCCAATTTCCTGTCTCAATCCGACCCTGGCTGAGCCATCTGTCCTGTTTTTCTGGAGAAAAGTAGATGTAAGTTCCAAAGGAACAGTGAAAGGACATTATGGATCCATTGAGGGACCACCTGGCTCACCTATTCCTTCCACTTTAGCGAATGCATTGTCATATCTTTTTACGCACACCTGAAAGACTTCAAAGTTCAGACTTTCCCCTGTTGGAGTGATTCACACTATAATTGTGACTTCCAGAAAAGAGATGGTGGGAATGAACAAAGTATGTGGGACTTCTAATGGGCATTGCTCCTAGCGTCACTAGGGGCTCTGCACTAGGGGTGTTTGCTTCATGTGTAATCCCTTGTCAGATGGTTTCAACAGAATCACAATTGCAAAACCTTTTTATTGAAGAAATTTTCTCCCATGCCCCTTAACTAAAAAGACACAGTGAAAGCTAAATTTAAAGTTCACAGGGGTCTTCACAGATGGGTGTAAGGAAGAACAGAAATAACACATCCTGGGAAAAGATGGTAAAACATATTATAAACAGCACAACAATGAGAGTTTCTTTTACTTTCTATGCCCTGAATAGGATCCAAAAGATAAATGTAGTTCATATTTGGTAGAAGCAAAGCAAATAAATGGAGCTATAAAATAACTCCAAAATTATCCTATGTGGAGTAATGTATGTGGTCTGATTTGGTGAACTCGCAGATTTACTATATCTAGTCCTTGGGGCAGAGGTACTAGACCAAATGTTGTAATGCATCAATTTGGCTATAAGGTGTCTTTCCTTTGCCCTGGGGTCTTGGTGGCCCTGGGTGCAAGGCTGGTGAACTCAGTGGAATTGAGCCCAGGCGGCTGGGAATTCAGTAAAATAATCTGAACTTTGAAGAAACTCAAATCTAGTCAACAAAATGAACATTGGTACTACACAATGCCATTGTGGATAGATAGCTGTGCTAATAGCAAATTCATAAGGTGTTGGTGTCCAGATAAGGGGGCTAATGATCATTGGTATCTACAATGGAACGTAGTTCAAAGGGAAACCAATCGAGGATCAAACTGGTCTCAAAGTCACAGTTTGTTGGAAATGACCATATTTTACATGGTATTCCCCTGGATTTTTTTCCTTCTTTGAGTGAACCCATTTTTGTTGGCCATAGTCTCTGCATACTTTTCTCCTTTTAACCAGTGGTAAAGTGTTTGTACGCTCCCTTTTTAACATGAAATAATTGGGACATCCTTGATTAGCACATTTAATTTACTTGTACGTTCCTAGTATATGGTACAAGATGCATCCAGGGCCTGTAAATTAAATGCTACAAGTGAGCTGCAAAACTCAGTATGCAAATCACTAAGGTAGAGCTGTAGAACATGCCTACAGGTCTGTTACTGCAGCCTGGGTGAGCAGTTTTAAAATGCCATTTCAACTTGGCAAAATAAACCTTTTGCCAGGCCAAACCCTTCCTTTTTAATACTCACAAGTTGGCCCTAAGGTAGGCCCTAAAGGCTCATAGGGCAGGGTGCATGGCATTTAAAAATTAGGACACAGGTACTTAAGTTTTACATGCCCTGGCAGCGAAACATCTCCAAATTTATTTCCCACTGTGGCAAGGCTGGCTATCCCATAGAGAACCCTGGGTTACGTTATAAGACCTTATAATGCATAATTTCAGCTTGAGAATAGCTAGAACCACGATTCAAGGCCTCAAGCTAATAGCAATTTAAAATCCATTCCAATGGTAAAGCTGGATTTCAAATTACTATTTTGACAATGCCACTTTTAGAAAGTTGCAAAAAGAACAATTGATAAACATAATGTTGAACAATGTCAAACAATCAACCCAGTACAGAGATCTAGTCCTAAATCCATCATTTGTTTGCTCTCCATGCCATTCCAGTTTAAACCCAGCCATATGCAAACAGTCCAGCCCAAACTGCCAGGCCAGGTCCTCCCTGGACTGGAAAAGAGCATCCTGGGACTAAGCCAAATATGCCTTACTGCTATTGTTTAGTGTCACTGACTTTTAATGGCTATCCTGTGGTGAGGTGTGTATTGTTCCCAGACAGTGGACAAAGGGCGTGGGTATGGGGGGATACTTTTCCCCCCTGACAAGATGGCCAGCTGGGCTGTGTCTAAGAATTTAATTAAAGGAAGTCCACTTGAAAAAGCACTGAAAATAATCTTCCAGACGTGATGGTGATCCCTAAGGGAAATTATACATTTTCTTAAAATAACCTTCACCAACCAAAAGGTCCCTTAGTGGCATGCTTCATCATTGGGCTCTTCCAGCCCCGCTGCGGGACGGGGCGTGCTGCAACCGACGGAGACGTGGGAGCACTTTGTGGAAGGTGTGAGCTATATTGCTAAAGTAGGAGTGAAAGGGTCAGCGAGATAGTGAAAAAATTAAAATATACCCGGCCACTTGGAACCTAAAGTTAATTGAATCCTGTGGCTGGTATTGTTAAAAATGGGGGTTTAGGGAGGTGCACAGAGTAATGTATGTGTAACTCCTGGTCTACACGTTTCAAGCCTTACCCCTATGGCTTTTCGTCAGGACCAGGTTAAATTGATCCCTAGTATCACTCCTGAGTAATGCCTGATGTATTCCTTAGTGCATATCAAGGTATAAAAACCGTGCGTATTACAATACCTAATTGGTATGATGCTTCAATATAATCTGGAAAGATAAGAATTTACAAAAGGGATTAACTTACCAATGAGGTTAAGTAGTGTAAAAACATCACCAATATGTGGAAATAAAGTGATATATTTGTTTATAATTGTAACATTTGTCGTGGTGCCCTTTTCAAGTAATACGAACAAGACAATACAAAACATAACACAACATGTTCTGTGTTATGTTTTGTATTGTCTTTATCTACTGGGAAGGCTGGACAGCATTCACATGTAGCTGCTGTCTTCATAGCACTAACTTGCAATGGAGGAAGAATTTTGGGCATAGGTGCTGGAAGTAGGGGTGCGGGGAGTGTTGCAGCACCTCCAACATAAACATGCTGAAATTTATAAGGTGAATGAGCATTAAAGATGCCTTTAAATTATGCTTATATCTTGTCACATTTGTTGCGCGTTTAAAAACAGAGGTGAAATGTCAGGCTTTGCATTCTCTCAATTTGCTGCTTATTCTTTTAACATGTCCATTGATGTTTACTTTTCTTTCTCTGACTACAAAGTCAGGGGATTTGGTAAAATGAATTATCTGACAATCCTGCTGGTGTGAAAGGAAAGTCTTTAGGATGTCCGTTTTTTTAAGAGCATTACATGTACATACCAGTAAATGAACTATAAAAATATTTCAAAATATATCAGTTAGGAAAACCAAAATTAAGCATATTTTCCGGTAATTCTGAAGTGTGATGCAAACAAAGATTTTAATTGGATCAAACAAATCAAGACGCTTTAATTGGTGCAAATGATAGATATTTGCTGAAACCCAATTTCCATGCATTATCGTTTGTGGCCTTTATAGTTTTATTAGTAAAACTGCACGTCGGTGCGAACTTTGTTGCCAATTCAATGGAAAATGTGCTGTCTGCAAACGACAATGCGCTACCATACTATGCTTGTGTAATATAGTTGCAACAGCCTGCTCCAAAATGTTCCCTTGGCTACAAACTACACCTTTAGCACTCTCCTGCTGAATGGGCATGGCTCATTTGCTATACTTATTCACTGTGTGACGCTTGGATTTTTCACAATCCCTATGACTACAGTGATGTAACATTGATGGCAGCTCCCCCACTCCAAATAATGTTCAAGCACCACTGATTGTGGGGGAGTTAGACAGCCACCCGTCCCTGATGTCCTCAACAGCTGTGAGTCACATATCCTTTCTCTTCAACTGCCAATCGTGCATCCAATAGAAACAATCTGCATGCCTCTCACAAAGATGGCAGACGCATAGGCTGGCACCATTGGACCCACATGTGTGTCGTAAGGCTCTGTACCATACTGGCAGCTCATCAGCAGTTCCACTGCTGGACTGCCAATGCAAGAGGGACTCTGAAGGGAGGAAAGGTCTGCATAAAAAAGGACAATAATGAAAGTAACTAATGAGCCTTTATTGCAAGCGTATGAATATATTTATCATCCATGCTGTGGAAGGTCAGCAGTCCTGTTGTTTGCCGGTGGGCACGCCGGTTATGGTCACACTTCACCCTCGGTCCAGGGGTGGCCCGAGGCTATAAATAATATGGGTGGAGACCGCTCGAGGTCTTCCCACCCCACTCCTGTAACCCGTGTGGGTGTGAATTGAGGCTGCCCGCAGCACACACAGTGTGCCCACTCAAGAGGGCGGCCACCCTAGTGCCACATTAGGCACAACAACATGTCTAGCGGTTGGGACCCTCCGGGAGTCCCCTAAGTTTGGCGCGGGACACACGTCACGTCCGGCGCATCAGAGGGTGGGGGCAAGGTACTTATACCTGCCCCACCCATCTGGCTTTCCTTTTGTGCCTTCTGGTCATGCCGTCTGGACGTGTCTGTTGTGTCGGGTCCGGAACCGCTTTCAATTTTTTGCGGTAAGCTTGGCCCAATGCCCCGTTGCCCCTGTACTGAACATCTCGACCCCCCCTACCGGCCACATTCCGGTCGGATGCCCTGTCCGGTCACAGGGAGTTGGTCACAACACTTGGCTGGCATCCCGTTGAGGGGGGCGGCCTTGTCCGGTCCCGGGTAGGGCCTGCCTCTGCCCCAGCTGCATGGTGCACACCGGGCTGCCACATAGTGTGCCGCAGTAAGGTGGGGGCCTGCCCGATGGTCGAGGGGGCCATGGGCTCACCTCGGCTTGGCACTACAGGGTGTTTACGGACGCTCAGGTCTTGGCCCCCCGGGAGGTGCCACGAGGGGGTTGTGTGCCCGCCGCAGCTCCCTGCACGCGGCGCCCAGCGGTGTTTGGGGATTACCGGGCGGCCGTTTGTCACGTGACCGCCGGTATGTCCTAAAAGGGCTTGGCTTTGGCAGCTCACCACCCCAGCAAATTTGCAACGCTGGGGCAGCACCCAACCGCACGGCAGACGCAGGGGCCGCAAGAGTGCCCGGGCCCTACCGTTTGGCCACGGAGTGTGGCAGCGCACCGTCCCAGCAAATCGGCAATGCTGGGGCGGCATACTGGGTCGACCGGGTGATCGGAAAGACGGTCGACGCGAGGGGACCGCAAGATGGATCGGGCCCTCCCGAATGGCACCAGGTAGGGTTAGGCCTGGTTAGTACTTGGATGGGAGACTGCTTGGGAATACCAAGTGCGATAGGCGTCCCCCTCGTGGAACCACCGGCAGACTGTGGCAAGGGGGTGGTGAGCTTACCTCTGCTTTTCAGGTCCCTGGGCCTCCGGGTTTGCGCCGAGGGGGCCGCGTCCGTGCCTCTGCTTCCCAGAAGTGCTGTGGCGCACCGTGCGCCCAACCAGGTCCCAGGGCTTACGGGCGTTGACCGGAAGGGGCAGAGTGCCTGCCCCTGTCCTTAGGCGGTGGAGGAAATGCTCCTCCTAAATGTTAATGGATGAAGGGGCATGAAGCTTAGCAACCAATGGCAGAATTGAGCCAAGAATTAGCCTTTCTTTGCGTATTTTTTTTTTTTTTTTAATATACGAGCTTTGTCAGGTGTCTAAATCTGCCCTGAACCAGGCCTTAAGGCGCTCATCTTCAATTTAATATATGTTGGCTGCAGTAGGAGCAAGAGCGAGAGGTTTCGGTTTCCACATTACTTTCTCTCCACATCTACTCAAAATACGGACATCAAACGCGAAGAAGCACATTTTCTGCTGCCTCGCCAACTGTATAGTTTGCGCATATTATTAGCAGCATATTTACAGCTTCACTAAATATATATTAGCGACTTCACAACCACATTTAAGAAAGCATTAGCTCATCACCCTTCAGTTATCCAGTAAATAAATCCTAAAACTCAGCAAGTGTTCTTTCTAATCATAGGCGAGTCTGTCTGGGTCTGGGAGGCCTCGCACTTAAATGCCATCTCTAATATGGGAACCGCCAGTTGAATGTATGTCTTCGTCCTAAGCAGTTCCAGAAAAGATTCAACGTTTTCATAGCGTGCATCTCTCAGGCGCCGAGGCGCGAGGCCGTCCGGCAGGCGGGGGAGCCGGGCTGCTTCTGAAACGTCGTCACAGATTGCATTGCATAATACTTCCACAGCAATCTTCAATCGGTAAAGTGGATATTAAATTATGTTTTTTCCTTTCTCTCAGCAGTTTTGGCAACTTCTGAATACGCATTCCTTTCTAGTCTTTTCCAACTTCATCTACATAATATGCAGTAACCATCTGATAATCGTCCGAAATTAACGCAATCTGATAAGTACCTTCCGAGTTGAGCTGAAATTCATCGATTGAAGCTTTAAATGATGCTGTAATGAGACCCGTGTAGAGTTTGAAGTTCTAATTTTTGCATCACCTGGAGAGTACAGGTTTCATATAATTCAAGTCTATATAATTTCATAGTTGTAAGGTTATATGTCATAAAACACATGCACCGCTCAGTGGGTGGTAACCTTCGTGGGGTAGGATGAACTTTGGCGTACATTAGCGGTGAAGTACATAGTACATTGCATAATGGCGGTTGCTTGCTCGTTGTCATCTCTCATTAGCCAGACAACACACAAACGAATGAAACTCAGGATGTCTCAAAATACTACACAAAGTGATATCACAAGTAGTCATTAAACCACATGGGACTCTTATGGGTAAGAGTCCCCTACCAGGCCTCTAAATGGAGTAGAACTAGACTGCGTCACCACCTAATGGACCCTGCTCTTTCTCCTTCTTAGAGAAGAACTAATCCTCTCGAAATGAAATTCTCCATTTTCAACATTCTACCAATAGTCCACAGTCACTCACACACCGGTGTCTCTGACCTCATGCGCCACCAGAAGCAGCTCATTCACAAGGTGTCAGGGAGGATTTGCAGATTCCCACCATGGCAAAATGCTACTAAGGTGGTATTTCTTGGCAAAATGTGAGCATCCATCAGAGGAGATCCATTGTCCACCCCTCTCATAATGGTGGAATTTTTAGGCATCTTCTGTGCATCAATGACATAATGTCCACCCCTGGTAAAATGCTGGCCCTGGCAAATTGGTGTAATTTTGTGGCAACTTGTGGGCATCCATGATATGTTGTTCATCCGTGGCAAAATGTAAGCCCTGGCGTAATGGTGATAAATCCAGACATATTGTGGGAATCCATTGTATTCTGATTCCTATCACTTGCATAATGCTGTTTCTGACAGAAATGTGCCTATTCATGACATTGTGTGATCCATAGCATGGTGATGATCATCAATATCATAATAGTAGCTGTGAGAAGTTGGCCTGGTATATGCTGTCCACTATTTATAGTGGGCACCTTGCACCAGTCCAAACAACCCCTTATTGGAGATAGGTTAAAGACAACCTTTATTGAAAGCTATCCTAGTGGTAGCTATGGAGAGCAGCCTTCAGGCTAAGTCTTGAAGGAATGTAAAGCAGCTTGTTTTACCAGTCTATAATCTCTTGAGTGACCAAATGAAGGAGGACCACACCAGGTATATATTCAAAATATATGTATTTATTGCTAAACACACCCCTCTAGTCTCTTTATGAGGCTAGAGTTCGAAGTACATAAGTTATAAGTTAGTTATCAACAGTAATAGCACAAATACACGTTTGAGCCCTAGGGGCGTACCAAACCATATACCAATAAAGTGGTATAAGAACCACGACTGAGCTAGACACAAGGCCTAGAGCCTGTAGAAGTGCTTGGCCCTCAAGGAACCACCCAAGGTAGTGACAGAGGGGACCCACGGGGGACGCGTGCAGTGTGAGAACACAGCCGCGAATCGCCGTTGACTTCTATGGGGAAAGTCGCGGTTGGAATTTTAAAGAAAAGGGACACTTAGGAGCAAACCCCTTGGAGCAAACCCCTTTAGAACTGGGTTGTTCTAGAGTCTATACCCACGGGAGCACCGGAGTACTCGAGTTACCTCACCCAGGGAAGCCGGGTGCATAGGTGTCTTTCGGGGTCGGGTTTCGTCGTCGTTTTCAATGGCGATCTGCTGCAAAGTGCTGCTGGCGGCCAAGTCGAAAGTGTTCGGGTGGATCCAAAGGTGGATCGAAGATCTGAAGAACCTGAAAGCAGAGGGGACAGAGTCTGGGTCACTAGCCAGTGACCAGGAAGGCGATGAGCGGATGCCCACCGATGTCGGGTGCTTCAGGTAGGTTGACAGTCGTCTTGACTCTTCAGCCACGAGGTCCAGGAGGCGTCGACGATGACCAGGAGCTGGATTCGAGCTGTCCCATGAAGTCTGTCGATTGCAGGGGTGTCGGCAACCGGATTGGAACCAACAAGCCTTGGCAACGGCAAGTCTCGTGGAAATAGAAGAAGGACGGTGGTGCAGACCAGCAAGGTCTGAGGGACTCACCCAGCAAGGGTAAGCCAGGGCACACCTGGAGCAATCAGGGAAGCCCAAGCAGAAGAAGATTGGCCTTCGGGAGGGCCTACTAGCCAACGGACTAGCGACCGCAAAGGAGCCTTGAGTGGATGCACTTAGAGCTGGTTCACGGGACACTCGTGGAGTGGAGGCCAGTGATCTTCGGTGCAGTCGGTGCTGGAGGTGGGGGCTACTCGGAGCCCAAAGCACAACTTCATGGAAGACCAGGAAGAGGATGCACTTGCAAATGCGCTTGGTGTCCAGGGGTCAGGGTTCCACGTTACCCACGACAGCTACGGGCCTCAGCTTTGCTGGGGACTCAGGGCAGCCTCGGGGAAGTCGGGAAATCTACCTCTGGTGATGCAAAAATTTCGACGTCCGGCGGGAGCTTCAGTGATGCAGACCGGACAATTGCTTCTTTGGTGCCTGCCAAGCAGGGGAGTCACTCCTTGACCCCAAGGGAGATTCTTCAGTCCTCTAATCTTAAAGTAGAGCATCAAAGGTCCAGGATTCTGTATCAGAGTTTCGTCCAGGTAAATCTAAAGTCCTAAGGACTGGGGTCCCATACTTATACTAAGTTAGGGGTTGGACATACTCTGGGGACCCACCTATGGGAGGGTCAGGGAAGAGGGGTGGTTACACCCATTCCCTTTGTCCAGTTTCGCGCCAGAGCAGGGGCTGGAAGCCCCTGAACCAGTTTGAACTGGGGTATGCACAGGGACACCAAGTGTGCCCCCAGTGCAGGACTTCAAAGCACCAGAGAGGGCTCCCGCCTAGCCCCAATACACATTATCCTATCTGGGGAGGTGGTTACACCTCCCTGGGACAGGAAACCTATTGTCCAGGCCTCCCCTGCCGGAGTTTCAGTCAGCAGCAGGAGGCCAGACCCGTGTCTGTGGCAGCGGCATCCATCTTGTGATGCCAGGGCTTGGAAAGAAGTTACCGGGCAGGCCGGTGTGTACATGTCTCTCCCTCTAGAAGGGTGGAATGCTACCCCCGCCGCCAGAACTGGTGGGGGGGTAGCATTCCAAGATATTTGACACCAAACACGACATGTTTCCGTGCAGCCATCCCAAAGTTAGCATTTAACGCGAGGTTATAATGCGCTTAAGAGTATATGGTCAGGCTGCACTACAAACAGCTTCAGTGAAGGGTCTCCGAACGCTGCAGAGGGGCTCTGCTCATGCAGGGGCACCCTCTCACATAGGAACCAAGCACTCTGCCTTCAGGATTGACAAGGCCTGCCATAGGAGTGACTTATAGGTTTATATGTGTGTATGTAGGTAGTGATATAGGTAACCTATCTCACTGTAAGGGGTGCATGCACCACCTTACCCAGGCTGCAGTAGCAGACCTGTGGTGTCCTTTTGGTTGGCCTTCCAGGGGTGGCACAATACATGCTTCAGCCCCTGGCAGGCCTCTGAGGTACCTATGCCCTGGGTACATAGTATACCATATACTAGGGACTTACAAGGGCACTCCAGATTCCAATCAGAGATGTGCCTAAGGCACATGGAAACCATTTTAGAGAGGAAGCAGCTAGGCTGGGGTTCTGATTAGCAGGGCCCCAGCCACACTAAAGTCGAAAAACAGTGAAGCATCAGCAAAAAGTGGGGGTACCCATGTGAAGCAAATCCTACTCTCCTACACAACCCCCCCCAAATGTAGGGACATTAAACTAACCTTGTCCAGTTAAGTCTTCATGTTCTAAGTGGAAGTACCTAGAGAGTCCATCTGCATTGGCATGGTTATTCCCAGGTCTATGTTCCACTGTGAAGTCCTTCCCCTGTAGGGAAATGGACCACCTAAGCAGTTTGGGGTTTTCACCCTTCATTTGTTTTAGCCATAAGAACAAGGAAGTGAGTACCAAACAAGTATGGCCTCAACTTCTTCAGAGCCCAGACCACAGCAAAGGCCTCCCTCTCTATGGCTGACCAACGTTTCTCTCTAGGGGTCAGCCTTCTGCTAATAAAAGCTACTGGCTGATCCTGACCTTCATCATTCAATTGTGACAGTACAGCCCCTACCCCCAATTCAGATGCATCTGTTTGGACAATGAACTTCTTGGAGTAATCAGGACTCTGTAGAATGGGAGCAGTGCACATTGCCTGCTTTAGGTCATCAAATGCCTTTTGACAGCTAACTGTCCACTGAACCTTTTTGGGCATTTTCTTGGAAGTTAAGTCATTCAGGGGTGTCACTATTGATCCATATCCCTTGACAAATCTCCTATAGTACCCAGTCAGGCCTAAAAAGGCTCTCACCTGAGTCTGGGTAGTTGGAGCAGCCCAGTCCATGATGGTCTGGATCTTGCTCTGCAGTGGTTGAACCTGGCCTCCACCCACAAGGTGGCCCAGGTACACAACCTGACTCTGCCCTATCTGGCACTTGGTGGCCTTGATAGTCAGGCCTGCATTCTGCAGGGCCTGCAAAACATTTCTGAGGTGGACCAGGTGATCCTCCCAGGTGGAGCTAAAGACAGCAATATCATCTAGATATGCTGCACTATAGGCTTCCAGACCTGTAAGGACTGTATTCACCAACCTCTGAAAAGTGGCAGGTGCATTCTTCAGACCAAAGGGCATCACCACAAATTGATAATGCCCACTAGGGGTTGAGAATGCTGTCTTTGGCTTTGCATCATCAGCTAGTCTGATCTGCCAGTAGCCAGCTGTCAGGTCAAATGTGCTTAGATACTTGGCTGAGGCCAAAGTGTCTATTAGCTCATCTGCCCTAGGTATTTGATGGGCATCAGTCCTAGTGACTGCAGTGAGACCCCTGTAGTACACACAAAACCTCATCTCTCTTTTCCCACCATTGGTGTGAGGTTTTGGCACAAGGACCACTGGACTAGCCCAAGGGCTATCTGAGGGTTCAATAACTCCCAATTCCAACATCTTCTGGACTTCTGTCCTGATACAGTCCCTGACATGGTCAGGTTGCCTATAAATCTTATTTTTAATAGGCAGACTTTCCCCAGTGTCCACTTCATGAGTGCACCAGGTGGTCTGACTGGGTGTCAGTGAGAATATGTGCCTGAACTGATTGAGCACCTGTCTGCAATCAGTTTACTGCTGGGCAGTGAGGCTGTATGCCAAGGCTACACCATCCACTGACCCATCATCAGGGTTCTGTGAGAGCAGGTCAGGGAGTGGGTCACTCTCTTCCTCCTGTCCCTCATCAGTAGCCATGAGCAAGCCCATGTCTGCCCTGTCCACATATGGTTTTAATCTGTTGACATGGAGAACCCTGTGGGGACTCCTGGGTGTTCCTAGGTCTACTAAGTAGGTAACCTCACCCTTCTGTTCAACAATGGTATGGGGTCCACTCCATTTGTCTTGGAGATCTAGTCCTTCTGGGCACACTCACAACTCTTCCTGGGGGGCAAAGGGAGGTCATTCTGATCCTCCTCCTCCTCCAGAGGAGGAATTGGGTTTTCCAGGTCAAGGTCATTTTCACCTTCCTGGCCAGTTTCAGAGGTGGGGCCCTGGGTTTCTTCACCCCTGACCCCTTCCTCATTCTCTGCCCCACCCTCTCTGCCTACCCCTTCAGACCCTAGGGGCCTGCTGAGATCATCAGCCAGTAGCACCTCCCTGAGGTGTTGGGTGCTGGCACTTTTGCCTGCCTTCAGCTTCCTAGTATTGCACAATGCTCTCAATTCCAAGAATGGGAGATTATCATACTTGGAGGGAAGAAGCCCACTGGCTTCTGGCAAGGACTCACTGGGTCCTGGCTTTGAAGACATTACTAGTGAGGTGTGGTGTATGCACTACCTACTCTAGTGTGGCCTACTAAACTCGCTTGAGTTGTAGAAAGGGTGTGCTATCCCTTAACACACAACTCTAAGGTCAGTAGAACTTACTGTATACTAAGCTTGATTTATATGTACCTAAGGTACCCTTAGTGGTTTTCAGTTGATCAATTCAATTGAGATTATCTGGTAAAACAATAGCAAGCTGGAATCCCACACGCTGCACACCAATGTGAGAAGTTGGCCTGGTATATGCTGTCCACTATTTATAGTGGGCACCTTGCACCAGTCCAAACAACCCCTTATTGGAGATAGGTTAAAGACAACCTTTATTGAAAGCTATCCTAGTGGTAGCTATGGAGAGCAGCCTTCAGGCTAAGTCTTGAAGGAATGTAAAGCAGCTTGTTTTACCAGTCTATAATCTCTTGAGTGACCAAATGAAGGAGGACCACACCAGGTATATATTCAAAATATATGTATTTATTGCTAAACACACCCCTCTAGTCTCTTTATGAGGCTAGAGTTCGAAGTACATAAGTTATAAGTTAGTTATCAACAGTAATAGCACAAATACACGTTTGAGCCCTAGGGGCATACCAAACCATATACCAATAAAGTGGTATAAGAACCACGACTGAGCTAGACACAAGGCCTAGAGCCTGTAGAAGTGCTTGGACCACAAGGAACCACCCAAGGTAGTGACACAGGGGACCCACGGGGGACGCATGCAGTGTGAGAACACAGCCGCGAATCGCCGTTGACTTCTATGGGGAAAGTCGCGGTTGGAATTTTAAAGAAAAGGGACACTTAGAGGAGGACTTGGAGCAAACCCCTTTAGAACTGGGTTGTTCTAGAGTCTATACCCACGGGAGCACCGGAGTACTCGAGTTACCTCACCCAGGGAAGCCGGGTGCATAGGTGTCTTTCGGGGTCGGGTTTCGTCGTCGTTTTCAATGGCGATCTGCTGCAAAGTGCTGCTGGCGGCCAAGTCAAAAGTGTTCGGGTGGATCCAAAGGTGGATCGAAGATCTGAAGAACCTGAAAGCAGAGGGGACAGAGTCTGGGTCACTAGCCAGTGACCAGGAAGGCGATGAGCGGATGCCCACCGATGTCGGGTGCTTCAGGTAGGTTGACGGTCGTCTTGACTCTTCAGCCACGAGGTCCAGGAGGCGTCGACGATGACCAGGAGCTGGATTCGAGCTGTCCCACAATGTCTGTCGATTGCAGGTGTGTTGGCGACCGGATTGGACCCAACAAGCCTTGGCAACGGCAAGTCTCATGGAAATAGAAGAAGGACGGTGGTGCAGACCAGCAAGGTCTGAGGGACTCACCCAGCAAGGGTAAGTCAGGGCACGCCTGGAGCAACCAGAGAAGCCCAAGCAGAAGAAGATTGGTCTTCAGGAGGGCCTACTAGCCAACGGACTAGCAACCGCAAAGGAGCCTCGAGTGAACGCACTTAGAGCTGGCTCACGGGACACTCGTGGAGTGGAGGCCAGTGATCTTCGGTGCAGTCGGTGCTGGAGGTGGGGGCTACTCGGAGCCCAAAGCACAACTTCGTGAATCACTAGGAATAGGATGCACTTGCAAATGCGCTCGGTGTCCAGGGGTCATGGTTTCACGTTACCCACAACAGCTACGGGCCTCAGCTTTGCTGGAGACTCAGGGCAGCCTCGGGGAAGTCGGAAAATCTACCTCTGGTGATGCAAAGACTTCGGCGTCCGGCGGGAGCTTCAGCGATGCAGACCGGACAATTGCTTCTTTGGTGCCTGCCAAGCAGGGGAGTCACTCCTTGACCCCAAGGGAGATTCTTCAGTCCTCTAATCTTAAAGTAGAGCGTCGAAGGTCCAGGATTCTGTATCAGAGTTTCGTCCAGGTAAATCTAAAGTCCTAAGGACTGGGGTCCCATACTTATACTAAATTAGGGGGTTGGACATACTCTGGGGACCCACCTATGGGAGGGTCAGGGAAGAGGGGTGGTTACACCCATTCCCTTTGTCCAGTTTCGCGCCAGAGCAGGGGCTGGAAGCCCCAGAACCAGTTTGAACTGGGGTATGCACAGGGACACCAAGTGTGCCCCCAGTGCAGGACTTCAAAGCACCAGAGAGTGCTCCCTCCCAGCCCCAATACACATTATCCTGTCTGGGTAGGTGGTTACACCTCCCTGGGACAGGAAACCTATTGTCCAGGCCTCCCCTGCCGGAGTTTCAGTCAGCAGCAGGAGGCCAGACCCGTGTCTGTGGCAGCGGCATCCATCTTGTGATGCCAGGGCTTGGAAAGAAGTTACCGGGCAGGCCGGTGTGTACATGTCTCTCCCTCTAGAATGGTGGAATGCTACCCCCGCCACCAGAACTGGCGGGGGGGGGGGGTAGTATTCCAAGATGTTTGACACCAAACACGACATGTTTCCGTGCAGCCATCCCAAAGTTAGCATTTAACGTGAGGTTATAATGCGCTTAAGAGTATATGGTCAGGCTGCACTACAAACAGCATCAGAGAAGGGTCTCCGAACGCTGCAGAGGGGCTCTGCTCATGCAGGGGCACCCTCTCACATAGGAACCAAGCACTCTGCCTTCAGGATTGACAAGGCCTGCCATAGGAGTGACTTATAGGTTTATATGTGTGTATGTAGGTAGTGATATAGGTAACCTATCTCACTGTAAGGGGTGCATGCACCACCTTACCCAGGCTGCAGTAGCAGACCTGTGGTGTCCTTTTGGTTGGCCTTCCAGGGGTGGCACAATACATGCTTCAGCCCCTGGCAGGCCTCTGAGGTACCTATGCCCTGGGTACATAGTATACCATATACTAGGGACTTACAAGGGCACTCCAGATTCCAATCAGAGATGTGCCTAAGGCACATGGAAACCATTTTAGAGAGGAAGCAGCTAGGCTGGGGTTCTGATTAGCAGGGCCCCAGCCACACTAAAGTCGAAAAACAGTGAAGCATCAGCAAAAAGTGGGGGTACCCATGTGAAGCAGATCCTACTCTCCTACAGTAGCCGTGTCATTATGGTGGTAATTCTTTGCAGATTGTGGACATCCGTTGCACTGCCATGCCCAACTGGGCCATACTGCTCAACCTGGCACAATGTTGGCAATTCCTGAAATAATGTGGGTATCCATGGCACAGTGATGGTTCTGGTTGTATTGTGGGAATTTGTGTCATATTGTGGGCATCCCCCACACAACGGTGGTAATTCACAACATATAGTGCCATTATAAGCATGGTGTATGCACTGGGCAGACTCATCTTACAGTTTCTTGCTTAAGTGCTAGAGGTGGCACGGAGCTATGTGCCTGCTCCGAGGGTCCATGCCTCATGGGTAGCCGTGCAGCTGAAGTGGACAGGTGCAATCTGCTGAAGGTAGGCAAAAAGAAAAAAAATCTCAAATGACGTGTGCCTGTGCAGGGGTGAGTGTGTGTGTGGGGGGAGTAGTGAACGTGTGTGAGAGTGAGTGACAGGGTTGAGTGAGAATGAGTGTCAGTGAGTGCAACTGTGAGTGAGAGTCAGACTAAGTGAAAATTAGAGAGGGAGACTGTGAGAGTAAGTGAAAGTGAGTATAAGTGAGAGTGTCAGCAAGGTGTGTGTTAGAGTGAGTGGAATGAATAAGTGAGAATGAGTGTGAGAGCATGTGAGCAAAAATTAGAGTGAGCGAATATAATGGAATATAAGTGAACATGAGTGTGTGTGTGAATGTGTTACACTTGCAAGTTTGCCTCTGGCCCTGGCATACTTAAGGTAATTCTTGGTTTATGGAGATACCCATGAAAAAAAGCTGGCACTTGCATATTAGAGGTAATTCTCAGCATAAGGGGCACCCATGATAAAATACTAGTACTGGCATACTAGATATAATTCCTTACATATGGGACATCCATGGCAAAATGTTGGCTTTGATATCCTGGAGGTACTTCTTGGCATAATGGTCACCCATGGCAAAATACTGGTGGTAGCACACTAAAGATAATTATTGGTGTATTAACGCTGGTGGCAAAATGCTGGTGCTGGGGAGACAATCATAGCCTGTGTGGGAGGGAGGCACGCAACCATGACAAAGTGTCCTGGTGAGGAGGTAACCTTGATATTTGTGTGAATATAGGTACCCCTTCCCTCCCGTTTTGAAGGCTCATGGGGCATTATCTGGGCGATATAAGAAACCCATTCTGCAATATACCTACTGGGGTATAGTATACTGTGCATGTTAAATTTATGTGCACCACTTAGTTAGGATTATATGTAAATACACAGTTGTTTTGATTTGAGTGTAGAAGGGATCTCTTCTAGGTCCTGATGAGAAGCCAGGGGAGGGCTTCGAAACATGTCGACACAGGAGACACTGCTCATTAAAGCATAGTATATCCATCTCATTCCCCACTTTTAACGATACCAGCTCAAAGGAACATTAAAATTTATTTTTTCCACTGATCCAGGTATTTTTTAATTTTTCACCATTCACCATTCACTCACTTCTGACCCTTCCACTCACACTCCTACACCACACATAGGGGCACATTATGATGGCGGATCGCCACCGCCCGGCAGGCGGTGGCGATCCGCCTGCCATCACAACACAATTTACCCCCTGCCATATTACTATGGCGAGGGGTACCGCGGCGGACGGAAAGTCCGCCCGCCGCTTTTCTGCCAGTCGGCAATCGTCACGATTGCCGGCCGGGCGGAACACGGGCATAATATGGTGGCGGTGCCTGGAAGGCACTGCCATCCATATTATGATGCCTGGCGGTTCCGGCCCTTTCATGGCGGCGCCGCCATGAAAGGGCTGGTGGGAATTGCTGTGGGGGCCCCTTGCGGGCCCCCAGGGGGGTGGGGGGCTTCACTTGGGGGGTACCTATGGTACCCCCCTACATTGCCATGCTCAAGGTGGCAGACACCGTGCGGTGCCTGTCACGTTGTGCATGGCAATGCACAACATGCCTCATTGGTATTGCGGCGGTTGCTGCTTACAGCAGCACCCGCCGCAATATTAGACATGCGGAATGCGACCACCAGGGTGGAGGTGGCATCCTAATTAGCGGAGCGGGACCGCCGCACGTATGGCGGACGGTCCCAGCACCGCTAGGATGGCGGGCGGACTGAAGTCCGCCCGCCATCCTAATAGGCCACATAGTATTGTTTTTCATAACCAGTGCTCCCACGTAGTCGTAGGTCATAGCACGCCCCGTCCCGCAGTGGAGCGGGAAGACCCCGATGATGAAGCATGCCACCAAGGGTCCTTTTGGTGGGTGAGGGGTATTTAAACAAAGCTGTGTGCTTTCCACCATTGTAGGAGACACACGTAGTCTGGAGGAACACTTCTATACTTTCCGATAAGGGTGGACCCCTTTGTTTTTTGACAATATAACTTGAGGAGGACGTATCCACCTCTTATGCTCTTTTGAGCATTACCTCTTCACTCCCTTCTTGTGTTACTTTGCAAACTGCATGGTACAGGTTAGAAAGTTATACTATTCCCCAGTCTTTCATTATCCTAATGTTGCTAAAAATGGTTTGTTTGGGTAGAAATAAATTGTTATTTGTAAACCCAACTCTAACCACTGTGTCACGTTCTGAATACTGAGTTTGTGCTCCTCCAGGGCAAGCACGCTTACAAAATGCCTACCAGTGTGGATGGCTTGTGAATCCTATACCTTGGAGTCCCATTTGTCTTATGTAACATTTTCTAAACACTGATTTTCACACATATGATTCCTTGTCTCTGTGTGTGTGATGTAAAGTGCTTCAACACCCTACACTGGTATAAGAGGTGCCATAAAACAAATGAAATACATATGAGAGAGGGGCTATGGATAGATGACAGGCATTGTTGGAGGGTGATAGTGAGGAAATCATTGCAGAGCCCCAAAAAAAGATTGTTGTATCCTGGTGCACTGCAAGGTCATCATTTACTATGCTTTAAAAGCTAATACAATTGAATATATAATGAAAATGTGCTGTAGAATGCACCATTTTGCCATTTTCTTGGGGAGAGTACCCCCCAAACTACCCTTGAAGAGGTCAAGCTCGCTTGCTGTGCTTGCTCACAATGCACTGTATGCGGGCTGGTCTGACAAAATTTGCCAGGGCTGCTTTGGGTTCCCAGTCCGGCCCTGAGGGGTGTGTCCAGCCCCTCCCTGAGCTTCACAGGATGCCTACCTTGTCACTGGCAGATGAGGATTAAACCTAGCCCTGCTTCTCCTTTGCCTGTCTAGTCAGGCTGGCACCAAACCTAGAGGGAGCAACTAACCAGAACTAATTTGGGGGGGGCAACAAAGAATCCCTCCACCAGAGGTTGGAACTGGGTATCTAAGTGGCAGCCCTACAAATTCTCATCAGAAGACACCTGGACATATGAAGAATCAGAGGATGGACTGCCCTGCTGTCTGAGAAACTTGAAGGAAGACTAGACCTGCTTGCCTTGAACCCAGGACCCCAGAAGTGACTCCAAGGGTCAGTTGGCTGACCTCCTGTTTGAGCTACAGGGAAACAACAAGCTTCCAGAGGCCCTCTCCTTTCAAATGACCATCTGACCAGTTCCAGCTGGACCTGTCCTGGACCCTGCTTCTGGCCTCTGTTGGAATGAGTCCTAACTCTCAAGTTGTGCCTCCCAGGTACTGAACCCATGGCTGATGTTAGAGTGTACTTCTGTCCTGAAAATTGCAAGAAGTGAGACTTAGAAACCCTTCTGCCTGGGGAACTGATGGAGACTCGGATCGCTGTTGAAAGCTGTCCAAAGCTGCAGCCATCAACGTTGAATCCCCAGTCGGCCTCAACTTGCTAGGTTGCTGTTAAAGGACTTCTGACTTTCAGAAAAAATTCTAAGTCTGAACGTAGAGGGCTTCATCGGGACTGACACTGAGCAGCATCTGATCAATGTTGATGCTGCCTGGGCAAGGACTTTGCCCATTCGGAGCTTTCAAGCCATTATCGACAACTGCACCGGGTCCCCGCTCTTCAGCAAACCTCTGTTGTCGAGCCCTGCTCCATCACAGTCAGCTTTAACTTCTGACTTGGCCCAATGTAGCCTGACCAGATAACCTTGATAGGTGCTTGGTGCTATTTTTAATTTAAACTTTAAAAGTGAAAATCTCCGTTTCAACTTATTGGATGCTTGTTGTGTTAGTGTCATTTTGTTTATTAAAATATTCTCTATTTTCTGAATTGGTTTGGAACTTTTTCTTGCATTGTGTTTTCACTGTATTGCAGTTTGAGTACTGCATAAATACTTGACACATTGCCTCCACGTTAAGCTTGTCTGCTTTGTGTCAAGCTACCAGAGGTGTAAACACAGGTTTATGTAGTGACTTCAGTGGTTCACACTGGCAAGGACAGTCATTATCATTTGAAGTGGGTTCTCACCCACTTTAACTAATACTCCAATTTCTTACAGGTTGCAGCAATGGGAACATTTTGGCGCTGGCATATTTTGTGAATGTTTTTGCATACATGGGCATTGATGGCATTTGGGGGGCACTCACAGCAAAATGTTGGTCCTGGGACAATTGAGATATTTGCCTCCTCGAGAGAGTCATTAAAGTACTTGACTATTTAGTGAGTGATCTTTAAAGGTGTTTGGCTTTTTAGCAAATTTATGTGAAAATCAAACTTTAAAAGCTCTATTTGACCCAATTAATTTCAACATTTTCTTGAGGAGAGATTACCCCTGAGCTCTCCCAGAACACAGTGGCCTTGCACACTTCGCCCGCTGGACTCAGGGCACCTATATTAATCCCCACCATTTCCAAAGGTCACCAGCCATCAATCGGCATAATGCTGACCCTTACGTAATGGCACATATTACTGGCACATTGGGAGCAGACATAGCATGGTGGTGCCAAGTTGCAGAGGTAAATAATTTGGAAAACATTAAAATTCAAGCAGAATAGAGGAACCAGTGTTAATGAACCTTTGTAGTATATATGTTAGTGTAAATGCTTAGCCATCTCGCTCTCCAAAACCTAGGAAAAATAAGTTTTGCCAATGCCCAGGTTTTATAGATAGGGTTGGGCAAGGCAAAATATATAGCATCTGTAAATAGTTGATAAGGGTCTGTAATCCTGCAGCAGAATTGCATACACAATATTGAAACAAGCTAAGTCAATAGGCCTGGCCTTGGCAAGTTGGCATGATGGTTACGTTTTATTTTTTGTAAGCATATACCACAAAAATAAAAAGGGGCAAATAAATATTCAATGAAAAAAAATAACCATTGCATACAATTTTAATAAAATAGTGTGGATATTTCCTATCAGGCAGGTGCATGTGGACTAGGTAAATAAACTCATATTGGTTTTATTGCATGTCACACAAAATTATGGTTCTTATTGGCTGTAAGAAAAGTTCCTTTTGGTTTTGAATTACTGTAGTATTCACTAAGGGGTAGCTGTTCCTAAGATCAAAGAGAATCACAACCTATTCTGGTTGGAGAGGAAGTAAGAGAGAGGTCAATCTCAATACAGTTTGGTTATCTAGAGTGATGGGGGAATCCCTCCTTTTTGGATATAATGCCCTCACACACCCTTGCGAGTGTCATGCTTCATCATCGGGCATTGCTCCTCGTGGGGGTGGCGCTGCAGTCCTCCACGGGCCCAGCAAGAGGGCTCTTTATCGGAGATCTTTTAAGGAGACGCCGCAGTTGTGCATTTGGGTATGTGGGCCTAAGGTGGTGAGTGAGTGAGTGAGTGAGTTAAAATTACCAGACGGTACCTAGAACCTAATTTTATTCGGGGGTCTGCATGGTAAGGTTAAAATGGGTCAAACACTGGAGCTCCTCTGTGAAACAAATGTGGAGGGGGGGATGAATGTCTTCCCGCTGCTCTCAGAATCCGTGTAAGTGTGTGTTCAAGAAACAATTGGTCAAAAATAACCATTGCATACAATTTTAATAAAATAGTGTGGATATTTCCTATCAGGCAGGTGCATGTGGACTAGGTAAATAAACTCATATTGGTTTTATTGCATGTCACACAAAATTATGGTTCTTATTGGCTGTAAGAAAAGTTCCTTTTGGTTTTGAATTACTGTAACCTGAATATTTATTCTGAACACACACAAATGGCTAAAACAAATAATTAAGGATAGAAAATGGAATGAAAAACACATTGGCAATGTAATGTATTGGCCCACCAGCTCTATCACTGTAGTGCACCTACTTTTAGGTAGATGTGCACATATAATCAGTCTAAATGCAGTCACACACAGTGCAAGAGAGACAACAGTTGAAGTTGGCTGACCCATTACCCCCTGCTGTATGTAAAATATAATTGAGAGTTGAAAAAAGCAATGAATGAAGACGCAAAACCCCTGTATATATACATTTGTATTTTTTTCTACTCATTTTGTTTGATTACATGTGGCTGGTGACAGTTAAAGCTGTTTTTAGGTCAGACCTAATAACATATAGAAATTATTTGCACACTTGGTGGAATAAACGCAATATCTACTGGTGTGATAAAAGTAGCAAAGTAACGCAATATCATTGTTGGCCTAAGATGGTGTCCGAGCAGCTGTAATAAAAAAACAACTAAATGAGCATACAATTTGTAGGACATATGGTCTGAGCTTTAAGTGGGATGAAAAAACTGGGGGGTCTCTCAAAGGGGCGTGGCCAATGTAATTAAGGGCGTGACTTAAAAATATGTAAGCTAAAAATCTGTGCTTAGCATAGTGTGCCGCCCGACTTGTATTTTGCTGTTTCTGTCATTGCATCCAGATATATGAAACAACAAGTAACATCATACCTACAACAAGTCAGGTGTATTGGCTTTGTCAATGGTTGTTAGTTGCATAAGATAAATAAGAAGCAACTATGGCTTGTTATATATAATATTGAAAAAACTTCCACTGAAAGCCCTGGTGACACCACAACAATGTTGTTGCTCCTGAGTTTCAAAAAGAGAAGGGAAATCCAGAGAGAAAATGACTCTCTTTAAAGTTTTTCCCTTCCCCTACAACGCTCACCTGGCATGATGTCATGCTGTAACTTCTCCACTAGTGAGAAGTGAGCAGTGTGAACACGCGCACATCGATGTGCCTGCTGTCACTGGAGTCCGGAAAAAACGGACCGCCTGTACCAGGGAACAAAACAGAGCCCGATAGACAGCTGCGGCCGCTGCAGGTAAGAGCGGTGAGGGGGTGGGGCCGGGTGGGGGGGGGATTTCGAGAGAGGACCACGAGGGAAAATGAATGAATTATTTAATTTTCCTCGTGGTCGTCTCTCGAAATCCCCCACCCCCCCACCGCCCCACCGCTCTTAGAGACCCGTTTCGAGGCCCCCTATAAAAAACTGCCGGTGCTCAGCACTGGTGAGACCCGGCCCACTTAAAACCCTGCATATGGTACTGCCACGTAATTCCAGTAACAGTTCTCCTACTGCCACCTTTATGAATATCATACAAAATATTTTTCTATGATTTATCTCCTGTACTATTCAAAATGTACTGCACTGTGAATTTTTTTTTTAAAGAAGAAACTAGATGGATACATGCAATGCTTTCAATTGAATATTTAGAGCAATTGAGGCCTCCTCGCCTCAGGAAGTTGGCCCTTTGCACCGCTTTTCTGCGGCGGAGGACATTTGATTTCAATTAAAAATATAATACTACCTTGGCTACTTTCTAATGCGTTGCTGCTTTCATGCACCAGCGCGGGGAGGGAAGACATCTTGTTTTCAATGAAACTGTCCTGCGTTTATTATACCAGGAGAGAAAGCAGCACTTACTCGAGGTTTGCAGTCCTTGATCCAGGCTGACCTGTTCGTGTGCAGGCAGGCTACTTCTAAAAGCCTATAAACAGCTGCATATTTTTGTTAGGATGTTTTGAAAGGATGCCTTGTGTGTAGGTGCATCTTTATTACAGACGTCTTAAAATGTGCGCTGCTGATAGGGGCGTTCATACATTACTCATGTGTGGTTTCTGCAGAAACCAACTAATACGAGATAAAAAAGATGGACCTATTGTAACCTCTCTCCCAATTAAAGGAAATTGTTAATGTTGACTACTGTGCCGATGATCATCGGCTTCTGAATAACTCTGCACCCACAATTGAGTGCGGTGAATCTTAATTCATGGCTGCATTTTCCCCTTTCGAGTTAGGATGAGTCGAAGCCAAATACAATTTAAAGGCAAATCATTCTTAAATGAGAGATATTGGGGTATGGGGAAAGCAGAAGGCCCTGGAAGCCACAGGGGTTCTTCCATCTCTTTCCTCCTCGCTCTGAGCACAATCTCCTCAAAGTCACATGCATGTTTGCCTTAATCTCTATGATTGTATTTCTGAAAACTACCCACAACTCACACGAAAGATCACAACCTCTCCTTTGTTACAAGTCATACCCCTGCAATCTAACAATATTTAATCTTTTCAAATCCATCTACTAACCCCACCATGCATGTGCATGAACTCACATAATACTCTAATACCGATCATACCTAACTCCTATTAATGTAATCACAAAGAACCTGGAATGAATGCATGTAATGGTTTGCTGTGAGCACAAGACTAATTTCAATAACTAACAATAATAAATTGCAGGGATTAACCATTAACCTTGGGCTCTGGAGCAGTATGTTACCAGCATACAAGCCTTCAACGCCTCATCAGGGACAGTAAGTGCTGTACAAATGTAATTACAATTACATTTATTTGAGATAGGGAGGGGAGGGAGTGCATCTGAGTGCTTCCCATTAACCATTGTGAAAGGAAACTGTGACCCCTGTGTGGGGCACGCTCCAGCCGCGGTGTCCCGTTGGAGCAGCCTCTTTAATGGGTGGAGCACGTAGCCTTTAAGACTGCGCGCTGTACCACAAACGACTGCTCGTCGTTCCGTATCCTGTTTCCCTTACCTGCTAATGGCGTCCTGCATCTTGGTGTCTCCTCCTGCTCTTTCCTGCATCTTTGCCTCTTCTGCATCCTTGTTCTTCTCCGTTAGAGCACCGGACTCGTCCTATTGCATCGGGTTCTCTGCCTTCCAATTACTCTTGAGTGTTCTCTGAAAGCCTGCTGCTGCAGCACCTGAAAGAAACAGAAGAGAAAGATATTTTGCAAAGCAGAAAAATCTTCTATGGGATAACGTGCTGCTGGTGCCTGAAATGTAGTATTAAGAGACTTATCTGAGATTTCTGCCAGAAGCCTTTGGATGAAATTTGTGAGATGTTTCATGACTGTGCAAAAAATTGATAAATCTAAAAAAAAAAAGACGAAAACAAACATTGGTATTAAAAAACATTATTTATTTTAACCCCTTCCATGCGTCGGACGGCTGGGAGCTTTCCGACGCCACGGTGGGCGTGTATGTCGAACGGCTCCCGGCCATCCTGGCACCCACCCACGAGGGAAGCGCTGACACTCCCCCAGTGGGCCACCCTTAGTGACGCCCCCACCAGGGGTGGCAGTGGAAGAGCTTCCGCTGCCCCGCCCCCTCTCCACAGCATCTAATGACGTCAGCGTGCACAGCGCACTGACATTATTAGTGGTTGCCGGAAGCGCTGGAAGCCATATGCTTCCAGCGCGTGTAGGAGAAAGGTGAGTTTCTCCTCGGGGGGCGGGGTTTGTTTTTGAACAAAGAGGCATCGGGGGAAAGTAAAGGGTTTTCTTTTCCTCCGATGTCTCTTTGGAGCATTCCTTCTACACGATCGCGCATGGGGCCGCGATCGTGCAGCAGGAATGCCCACTAGACACCAGGAATTTTGTTTTTGGATCAATTTCGGTGATGTGGGGGAGCGGCCCCTTGGGGAAGGGTCGCTCCTCTTTGTGCAGCAATTATTTTGGCCGTTTCTGCCCCCCTTGGGGGCAGATTGGCATACATTTGTTAGGTGCCCACTAGGCCACCAGGGATTATTTTTTTAATATTATTATTGCATTGTTTAAATGTTGGGGAGCGGCCCCTTGGGCAAGGGTCCCTCCCTTTTAGGTGGTGAATCTTCTGGCCGTTTCTGCCTCCCTTGGGGGCAGATCGACCTTATGCTTATAGGCCCACCTGCCCCCAACGGTGGCAGAAGCCACTGGACACCAGGGATTTAATTTTTTGGGATAAGTGAGGTACCAATTTTATCAGAAGACCTGAGGGGTGGTAGGAAATTTGTGTCAGTCCCGTGATCCCACAACTTTCCCACACAGAAATGTGAGAAAAAAGTGATTTTTCGGCTAAATTTGAGGTTTGCTGGGGATTTTGGGTAGGAAAACATTGGAGAATCCATGCAAGCTATATCTCCCTGGACTCCCTCCCGGGTGTCTAGTTTTCAGAAATGTCTGGGTTAGGTTGGTTTCCCTAGATGTCCGCCGAGCCCGGTACCGAAAACGCTGGTGACCCCCTTGCAAAACCAGGTTGTTTTGTGATAGGTAATTTTGATGTCTTCACAATACGTTTTGTGCCCTTTTCTGCTGCGGATACTTGGCCCACCCACACAAGTGAGGTACCATTTATATCAGGAGACTTGGGGGAATGCTGGGTGGATGGAAGTTTGTCGCTCCCCACAGATTCCAGAACTTTCCATCACAGAAATGTGAGGAAAATGTGTTTTTTTTTACAATGTTTGCAAGGGATTATAGGTAACAGAACCTGGTGAGAGCCACACAAGTCACCCCATCCTGGATTTCCCTGGATGTCTAGTTTTAAAGAATGTGCAGGTTTGCTAGGTTTTCTTAGGTGTCCGCTGAGCTAGGGTCCAAAATCCACAGCTAGGCACATTGCGAAAAAAGGGTCAGTTTTCACTGGAAAAATGCGATGTGCCCATGTTGCGTTTTGGGCCGTTTCCTGTCGCCGGCACTAGGCCTACCCAAACAAGTGAGGTACCATTTTTTTCAGGAGACTTGGGGGATTGCTGGGTGGGTGGAAGTTAGTGGCTCCCCACAGATTCCAGAACTTTCCATCACAGAAATTTGAAAAAATTTGTATTTTCTTTTACAAAGTTTGAGGTTTGCAAGGGATTCTGGGTAAGAGAACCTGGTAAGAGCCACACAACTCACCCTATCCTGAATTCCCCTGGATGTCTAGTTTTCTAAAATGTACAGGTTTGCTAGGTTTCCCTAGGTGCCCGCTGAGCTAGGGTCCAAAATCCACAGCTAGCACATTGCGAAAAAAGGGTCAGTTTTCACTGGAAAAATGCGATGTGCCCATGTTGCGTTTTGGACCGCTTCCTGTCACGGGCATTAGGCCTACTCACACAGGAGAGGTACCATTTTTATTGGGAGACTTGGGGAAATGTTGGGGGGGGTGGAAGTTTGGGGCTCTCTGCAGAATCCAGAAATTTCCATTAGAGAAATGTGAGGAAAATGTGCTCTTTTGACATACTTTGAGGTTTGCAAGGGTTTCTTGGTAACAGAACCTGGTGAGAGCCACACAAGTCACCCCATCCTAGATTCCCCTGGATGTCTAGTTTTCAACAATGTACAGGTTTGCTAGGTTTCCCTAGGTGCTGGCTGAGCTAAGGTCCAAAATCCACAGCTAGGCACATTGCGAAAAAAGGGTCAGGTTTCACTGGAAAAATGTGATGTGCCCACGTTGCGTTTTGGGTCATCTCTTATCGCGGGCACTAGGCCTACCCACACAAGTGAGGTACAATTTTTACCGGGAGACTTTGAGGAATGCTGGGTGGGTGGAAGTTTGTGGCTCCCCACAGATTCCAGAACTTTCAATCACAGAAATGTGAGGAAAATATGTTTTTTTGACAAAGTTTGAGGTTTGCAAGGGATTCTGGGTAACAGAACCTGGTGAGAGCCACCCAAGTCACCCCATCCTGGATTCCCCTGGATGTCTAGTTTTCAACAATGTACAGGTTTGCTAGGTTTCCCTAGGTGCCAGCTGAGCTAGGGTCCAAAATCCACAGCTAGGCACATTGCGAAAAAAGGGTCAGGTTTCACTGGAAAAATGTGATGTGCCCACGTTGCGTTTTGGGTCGTTTCATGTCGCGGGCACTAGGCCTACCCACACAAGTGAGGTACAATTTTTACCGGGAGACTTGGAGGAATACTGGGTGGGTGGAAGTTTGTGGCTCCCCACAGATTCCAGAACTTTCAATCACGTAATGTGAGGAAAATGTGTTTTTTTGACAAAGTTTGAGGTTTGCAAGGGATTCTGGGTTACAGAACCTGATGAGAGCCACACAAGTCACCCCATCCTGGCTTCACCTGGGTGTCTGGTTTTTACAGATGTACAGGTTCGCTATGTTTCCCTAGGTGCTGGCAGAGCTAGGGTCAAAATCCATAGCTAGGCACTTTTCGAAAAAAGGGTCTGTTTTCACTGGAAAAATTTGATGTGTCCACGTTGCGATTTGGGCCGTATGCTGTCACGGGCACTAGGCCTACCCACACAAGTGAGGTACGATTTTTATTAGGAGACTTAAGGAAACACAGAATTGTAGAACAAGTGTTATTACCAATTGACTTTCTATGCATTTTTGTCTTCCAAATGTAAGACAATGTGTAAAAAAGTAATTATTTTGAAAAATGTCCTCTAATTCACATGCTAGTAGGGGTTGCCACAATTTCGGAGATGTGCAAATAACTACTGCTTCTAAACTCTATATTTGTTCCCATTTAGGAAATACATAGGTGTCCTTGATACCTATTTTTCACTCTTTATATTTTACCAAATTAATTGCTATTTACCTGGTACACAATGAAAAACCTTTGTAAGGCGCAGATCAGTTACTGGCTCTGGGAACTTCAGGTTCCTGGTGAACTTACAAGTCCTATATATCACCACAACCAGAAGAGTCCATCGGACATTACAAGATCTTGCTTTCAAAATCTGCCTTCCTCAGGAGAAGTAACAGGTGAAAACGTTGGCACAAATGGCTGTTTTTTTCAACTAAATGTCAATATTTTGTTTATTTCAACTGTTAGTTTCTATTGGAAAACTTCAAAGGGTCTACACAAATGACCTCTTGCTGAATTCAGTATTTTGTCTAAGTTTCAGAAATGTATAGCTTTCCGGGATCCATTATTGCTTTCACACCGATTTCTACCACTAACTGGAAGGAGGTTGAAAGTACAAAAAATAGGAAAAATAGGCTATGTCCCAGTAAAATGCCAAAACGGTATAGAAATTTCTGACAAAAGTCTACCTGTTCCTGAAAGCTGGGAAGATGGTGGTTTTAGCACCACAAATCCTTTGTTGATACCATTTGTGTCGAAAAAAACAGACGCTTTCTTCTGCAGAACTTTTTTCTCATTCCCCCCCCCCAAAAAACAAAAAATAGCTGTATTTTGGCTAATTTCTCTGTCCCCTCCAGGGGAATCCACAAACCCTGGGTACCTTTAGAATCCTCAAGATGTTGGACGAAAAGGGCGCAAATTTAGCGTGGATACCTTATGTGGACAAAAAGTTACAGGGTCCTAAGCGTGAACTACCCCAAATAGCCCAAAAAAGGCTTAGTATGGGTGGAAAAGGCCTAGCAGCGAAGGGGTAAATATGTGAAGTATTTTTTAACATTATTATTTTTGTTGATATGAATGTGCAAAGTATCTAGACTTCAATTGATTTGTGCATTTGTAACTATTCCAAGTCTATGTGAACTTTTTGCAAGAAATGCTGCCAAAGATTATGTAATCAATTTAAATGTACTTGCCCATAGTTCCCTATGTTTTCGGAAGTCCCTTTATGTTTTCAGAAGACGAACTTATTGGGAAAGAAATGAGCATCTTGTAAAACGGTTTCAACAAAAAGACATTAGAGAGTATATATATATATATAGGTATTAATTATAGTTATTAGAGCAACACATTAATCATAAGTGAGAAAGCTATTGTATAGTTAGAACTTACATTGCAGTTCCTTTATTTTAGAAGCAGCATTGCACGCTTGGAAACATCGGTATACCTGACAAAGGAGAAAGGGACATTAGGTAATTAGAACTGGTTTAGCTCTAAAATAGTCAGTTTACGAATGTACTAATTAAATGCTAAATATTGTTATTTGTTTTATAGAAGCAAGAAAGCCAAGACAACACAAAGCCTTGAAGTGATATTCTGACGCCCACCAGTTTGCGCCCCTTCATCCCCTTGGGTCAGGTAGGGTCTGTACTACTGATCTGCTTGACCTACAGGGAAGTTGGGAATTCTCAGCGTAACCATTTCATTCCTGCGAATAAAGTCTGGTAGGAGCCAAACAACCTGCAGGTTATGCAGTCTTCTCCATCTACGCATCCCCTGATATGGAACGATATCCTTGTATCCATGATGGCTGCCCCAATCGTCTCCAATTTAGGAAAGAGCTGAAGACAAGACTCTTTTAAAAATACTTCTTCACAATGCAGTAACAGTCAACTTCCCCTCTCAGAACCCAACTACCCCTCCAACCACTCGTTGACTGCATCTTTGGTGCTCCGCTGCCTTTTGGCTAGGTTTGAGCTACACAAATATCAGAAACATACATACACTGAATTCCATTGAGATAGTTCATGTCTGATTGTCTTCTACATTGGTCTGTGTGGAAACTCAAGGCTTTAAGTTTCAATACTAGAAATATAGCTTGGTGCATTAAGGCATCTGCCTTACAAAGAGAGTGACAGTGAAGGAATTTGCATTTGAAGGGGATCGTTGAGGTTATAATAATTTTCTTGTAGGTTCAGGGGGATGAATTACTGGGAGAGTAAGTAAGCAGATGGAGAATGGGTAAATGAGAGAATGAGTGGGTGCATAGATGGATGATGGGGTAGTGAGTGAATGAGTGAGAGCAAATATGAATGAATCGCTCAGCACTTGAGTCTATGGTTGAATGAGTGATTCATTAATCTATGCACCCAGTTATTTGCCCTTTCATCCATTCAGGCAGTCATCTATCCATCAATGCCTCCACTGACACTCACTCTCACACACACATACAGTAACACACAAACACACACTTCCACATAAATATTGGCTTTGGCAGTTCTTTTTTTTGCTGTGTCACTTCCGCTGTTCATCTGTTTAGTTACTCAGTAGGAGTTTGCTTAATGTATCTAATTTCCTTGGTTAGGGGATCCTTCTCGCTGGTGAAGTATAGACCCTAGACATTTGTTTGGGGAGGATGGGGTGCTCATGCTCATTATGGCAATGCAGAGTGTGATACGCTGGTTGGCCATGATCTAAATGGATTTCTATGTAAGACTGGGTGCACCGAATAAGTCGGTATTGCAAAAACTGAGGCATTATCCCCGAAGGTCAAAAACCCGCAAGACTCGCAATCGTTTGTCAAGTGTATTCCATTGGGGAAAACCAACATAGCAGTTCTGGCTTGCTTATAAACACATGTCCATCCTTTATTTTTTACTAGTGAAAGTATATTAGACATAAAAGCCCATAAAAAATATTTAGCAAAACATTAAGCATTGCATATATGAATCTAAGCACTCAGAGCAATACAACTACGTTTCATATTTTTCAAAAAAACTGCCCGCTTTCCAATAAAGAACATGCATAAAAAGTCCCAAGATCATAGCTACTTTTCTTTTAATGTAACCAGCAGTTTTAGTGCATCATCTTTATTTCTAATAACGTTCTTCGAAAAAAGGGAATGTGGATACGGTTTATCAGGGTACTTTAAAACCTTAGGGGTCACTGGCATATGCTTTTTTCACACTGAGGTTGCATAGGCTTTGTTTTCTGTCAGACCCTGTTAGGGGGGGCATGGGGCAGACGGGCTACTGGCCCCCAACTGCGGCGGCTGAGGTAGATTGTCACTGCTGTGCTTCAGCTTACCCTACTATGCACTGGGCTAAGTGCAACCACTTTCGCCCTTGAATATCAGGGTAGCGAGTGTGAGATGTTGCAGGCTTCTCAGGGAGGGGGTGTGGGGGTCACGAGCTCAGAACTCAACAATCACAGACAAAACAACTTCAACGTCAAGGCCAGCAGTTGTCTTTTAGAAAAAGAAAGTAGTTTTTAATGGCATGGAAATACTAAATATTACACAATTCAACTTGGGACATAAGCCAGTAACCCTGGTGGCACTTTTCTCTTGTGGCGCTACACCAGGTGAGCCTCCTCGTGCTATTCTCTCACTAGGCATCCCTATATGGCTGGTCCCTCCCAGTAGTTATGGTAAAAGGAAGAATCAGGCACAGATGCAATCTCATATGTCCCCACAACATATCACAAGTATAATGAGGACTCAATTCACTTTCTTTCAAATCTCTTACCTGTGGTGGTGTAGTTTGTAAAGAATAGTTTGGAGTGCTCTCCCTTAAGCGTGTTTGGCAGCTTCATATTCCTTCCTGCTGGCAGGATGGCAGTGAGTGAAGACAACCACTGTATAGGCCATTCACAGCCATGTCTTTGTGCACTTTGGCACCCGGCTCTAATTCTGTGGTGCACCTGCCCTGGCATGTCGAGCATTGATGCGGCCCAGTCTTCTGCTACTCCATTCCCCTGCAGAGCAGGTCTGGGCCAGTCTTGATGTCACCCATATGGTATGTGTAGTCCTGACCAGGACCGGGCAGGTAGATTCAACCACGACAAGGCCAATATTGTCAATATGGCAGGTGCAACCCGATCAGGCCGATATCATCAACAAGACAGATGCAGCGACAAATGTGTCGCAACAGGCAGTTGTAGGCCTGATTGGGCCAAAATCAACATTCTAGATACAGCGACGGAACAGGAAGTTGCTTAAAGTGTTTCCCTCCAGGAACCAGGTTTGATAGACCAGGGGGAAACTCTGCAGCACAGACCGCTCCTAGTTTGCTCTCAAGTAACCCGCTTCCACTGGATATCCCATGGCTGTGGTGACATGGTGGGTTTCTGCTCCTCAACAGTTGTTCATTCTGTATGGTCAGGCGGACTCCTTCCATTTCTCAGAACGTCGGCAGTCCCTTGGCACTCAGACAAACCCACAGCTACTCAGCAGAAAGTGCAGACTTAATGTGATGTTCTTTTATCTATGGGAGAATGGCTTTGAGGCAGACCCCAGCCCACAAAGCAGCCATTCGAGTACTTTGAAGAGCACTACATTGTTCAATTTTGAAGTACTTGGAACTGGAACAAAATAGGGTGGTTTGGGTCCTTCTTTTGTACACAACGTCTAGATGGAAGATGTGGATCCTCTGTCTGAAACTTAACAACAGGTTTGGGGTGGTTCTCATTCAAGTGTCCGTATGAGGCCACTCTCCCAACACAGCATTTTTGTGAAGTTATGCTTTTCACAGCAGGTAGCTTTATGGCTGTCTCCAGACTGGAGAACCCCCAACAAAGGCACAATAAAGTGTGAGGTATCTGCGCTTAGCTATCACCAACTTCTCTGAATTACTAAGCATGGATAGACAAAAGATGACAGACCTTCCCTAGAAACCCTCTCACATTGCCCAGCAGAAACAGCAATCCCACCCCTCACTCCTGCCATCCATCAGCTAGCAGTGCTCAGGAAGCACTAATCAGCAGCCCTTGCTAACAAAAGTCTTCATTGAATTTCTAAAGGTTCTCCTGTATGCATCATACTCACTTCCATGGCTGGACCTCCACTCTCTAGCCACAGGAAAGCAGGCAATGCTTTTCTAGTTATTGGGAAAGATATCCTCATCCTCAACTTTGTTTCAAGTTATGCAGGGAGAGGATGTGGCGCAGCAGCCGGGGCTGCTGACATGGGAGCTGGGGATCCGGATTTGTGCCTCGGCCTCAGCTCAACATCCTGTGATTCTGGGCAAATCACTTAATCTTCCTGTGCCCATGGACAGCGCCTGCATATCCTCACGGGTGATAAGCAGTGCTAAATAAATCTACTAATTAATGCTAGATTCAGCCAAAATGGATCCTATTGGCTTCACTACCGAACTCACTCACACAGAGCCCTACTACTTCACATGCACTACAACTACAGCACATGCAAGCGTACTTGACATACCTACAAGATGCCAGTGCATGGTTCTGGGCATACAAATAAAAATGGAACTTTACATATGAGCGACTTGTAGGCCACATTCACAGTAACACAAAAAGAAAGGTCTGGTGACACTATCAATCTCTAAAACCATGGTATGCTGCCATTACCACTTTACGTGCTATTCCCAGGACAGGGACAGTAGTCCTTTGTCCAAATATGAGAGCATCCTTGGTGCACCCTTCCAGGTTACAGGATAGGACCGGAACATCGCACAGTCAGGTACAGAGTACAGTAGCACGATGAAGCCATTATAAAAGTCAGCGTACCAGATATACATGCTTTTGGGACTCTACACAGGGGAACACATCCATATACCATGCAGGGGACACCCCCGTCCCAACATTTGGCTCCTACTTTAATGAGATGGGACTTATATATCTAAGATTCAGGTCAATACCAGATTGGAATCTTAGCACCTCTGAATGTAAAGTAGGATTTCGAATGTCAAGATAGGGATAGAAATCTCTGCTACCATCATGAATCCACATGACTTCTTAGGCATATGTCACTACAGGCCACTTACCCGACTTGCATATATGGCTTCCTCTGTAATAACAACTTTAAAATTCCTCACACAGTGTATAGAATATTATGCCTCTGGCATTAGATCTTGAACAAGGATAGTTTTTGCTACATGACACACCTTAGACCCTCGTTTGAATTCCTCCCCCAAGCCTTTGCGATCTTTCTGACCTTGGGTTCTCTAGCCTTCCGAGCCAGACCAAGATGCAGTTATTGTTAAGGAATGATGCAGCTGTTAAACCTCACTCTGCCATAATTACTTCTGCCATGGTACCGTAGGGTATGCCATAACTATTCACACATTACAGAGCCAAGAGTTCAGCCCCATGCAGAAACACTGCTTCAATCTTGTCTTTAAATGCTCTCAGCTCAGTTTCCAAAGCTAGGCCCCCACATAGTAAATTGAATTATTTTAAACACTGGGTCATTAATATAACTATTTAAGGTTGACACAGTGAGTTTTCCAGGACAAAGAGTCAGAGAAAGTGAGCTCCAAATAAGTTTACAATCCCACAACCTCCAACTTACTCACACCCATCCACCATGAGTTTCCTGAAACAAAATACAAAGACCAAAGAACTCCCAAATTGATTTCCAGCTTATTCTTTGCACAGGCCCCTGGTTTGAAAGTTTGTTTTGGTAGGCCTTCGGGAGAATAATTAACGACTGCCAGGTCATCTGCATAAATAAGTGCAGTAAAATAGTTAACACTCAGATTTGGAGGGGGTGACTCAGGTTTCTTCAGGCACACAGCTAATACATTCAATAGGATTATTACAAGAATGCACCCCTATTTCAAACTATTCTTCATAGGACGCTGCAACACTGGCTCCCTTAGACCATAAATGACCTGTAGCCAATTTTCAATGGGATAAGCCCTTATGAAATTACAGAAGACTCTATTAGAAGCTAAGAAAGTCCAACTTATTCCAGAGGGTAGGCCTGTCAACCTGGTCAAAAGTGACCTGGAAACCGACAAAACAACTGAAGAATTCCCTTAACGTGACAATTGACTTCAGGGCTAGATATCACAGGGCGAACCCCTGCTCCTCTGTAGAGAACTATGTCCTAAAACCCACCTGTTTCCGAGGAATAACATCATAGCCAACAGCCCAAGACTGCAAACGCCACAGGAGCCCGGTGATTTGATATATAGAATCTCAAACAACCACTATCAAAACCTTTCCACCCGAGCCAGATGGGAATGATTATAGACAGATATAAGCCATAACACATTTGTGTGTTTTCTTGGTCTTCTGTCATAAACCTACAAGTGCAACTATGTGGCTGGAGTATCTTGTTTTTGTCGCTATTTTGAGAGTGCCTTGCAAAGCAAGTCATTTTTACAAGTGGACATTCACTTCAGAGCCTCAACTACATGTTCAGGTACCATGTGTACAGACTCGTCCAGGACTTACTTCTTTTTCATTCTACACCTGCGGGGTGGCAGTTTTTTTTTTTTACGACATCACTCCTGACATCCAGCGCTTCACAACTGTGCTTGAATTACCTTCCTGACTCTGTTGGTTGCTTTTGAAACTTAAAGATTTATTTCTAGCCTGAGCTATATTATCATGGTTTCTTTTTGCCCTACATGTGGGTCATGGACGTGTTGAACTTTAATTTCACCATCTGCAGTCCAGTTTCACCAAAAGGCTTATGTTTAGTCAAGTGGTTTTTTGAGTTTATCAAATCGTTTTTTTAAGGTGGGAAACTGGATTAGATCCATTCTGGTTCCATTCTGTCTACTTCCTTTGGCATCAACTTTAATATTACGATCAAGGGAAGACAGAGCAGCGGAAGGAAGCAGCTGCCCCTTCAGTAAAGGGAAGCAAAACCACTGCGCCACTTCATCTTACTCTTAACACTCTTAAGTCTTTCCTTTGTGTTTATAAAAACAAAAAAATAAGAATTTACATTACAACGTTTAAATGTTAATGACACTGCAATGTCAATCCCCATAATTGTAGGCTGGGCGGTGCATTCACTCAATAGAATATTGTATTAATGTAGTGGATAGCACACTCGTGTGTAATAGAATCAACACCAAGCATCCACAAAAAGTAAAATGTCCCAAAGTGAGCCATGCACTGAAATCTTATGCTCGTTCCGCATCTATATATTCACTGCTAATTTATGCCTTTTCCTATTACATTTTCCGACCAAAGATAACTTCCTGCAGGTTATAGATCCATGTGTAATATATTTCTTCCATCTTCCACCTCTGAAGCCAATTTTCACCTACTCCGTCCTTGTCCATATTATATTATCGCTGTGGTGTTTGTGAGGAAATGGGATGTATTATATGTTGTGACCTGACCATATATTACACTTAATAACCCCTTTAGGATCAGTAGGTTACGTTTGTCAAACCTTTAGCTCAACCCTGGGTAGCTGTGGCTCTGAGCAGCAAAGCTTACACATAGAAATAAGAGGGAGAGGTGTGGCGCAGTTGCCAGAGTGGCTGACTCTGGAGCGCGGGGCTCGCGGTTCTATCCCCGGTGCCGGGTGCAGCTCAGTACCATGTGACTCTGGGCAATAGTTCACTTAATCTACCCGATGGCCCCCAGTACCTTGAGACCGTTAGGGGTGATTAGTTTGCGCTTTACAAATACCGGATAAAGCATTTAAACAGCACCAAAACAATTGAAGAAGAAATCAACAAGACACTCAAGAAATCTGATGCCAATGTATAAAAATAGACTGTATTCTTATGTATTGTTAGACACCACAATGAAAAAAATCCACCAGAGGTTTCCGGAGATATAGAATTTACAAGGTATAGTAAATCAAAGCAATTCATTCAACTACAAACAAGCATTGGCAAATTCAATACATTTTTGACACTTAGAAGCCTTTTCACCAAAAAGTTGGGTTGTTGTATTGCGCTCACTTAGAGTCACTTTAGGCAACCAACTCCAGTAGGGAGCCAGTCAGGGGGACCAGCAAGGTCCTCAGAATCAGTTACCTTCACAGTCAAAGCAAATTCCAGGCAGTTCCAGGCACTTTATCCCCTTTGCAATGGATTCCTCTGGAAGTGGTTCTGATGCTAGGGATGAAGGATGCTGAAAATGCTCAAGGATGCTGTGGATGCTATGGGGTCTTCCTGCAGCTACTCTTTGCTCCATGAAGGGGGTGAGGCTGTCCTGGTCACAGGGTCGATGTCCCCTGAAGTCCTCTCAATGCTGGTAGAAATCCAATCGCCTGGTATCGCGTTCAAAGCCAATTTCTGGGTGATTACTCAGCTTCTGGGTGACCAAGCTGCATCTGACAGCTCTCCCTGGCTCAGCGAACTCAGTGCAACTTTGAGCATCTGGTCCTGGTCTCTGGTGCTGTACGGCAGCGGTTGGTGGCAGTTTGAAGATTCTGGGCTACCAACTTGCACCAGCATTCTTCTCAGCTGTGTGGCCCTGGGCTGGGAACAGGAGGTCAGCCAACTGACCCATGGAGCCTCTTTACTTTGGCTGGACTCTGGAGATGACTTCTCTAAGATCAGCACACAGTAGACACAGTCCCACTTCTTTGCTAGCTACCAGGTTCAGCTGGTGGTGCCCACATTAGTGCAGCCTCTGATGGCCGGTTCCAAGCTGCAGCAGAGCAGTCCTTCTTCAGTTCTTCTTCCAGTGCAGTCGAGATCTGAGTTCTGGGTGCCAGGGGTGTTCCATTTATGCTCAGAAAGTACCCTCACGGTAGACGCAGTTGGTAGCAAATGGGCTACCAGATTCCCTCCCTCCTGATGGCTACTATCTGGGAAGTGTGGCATCTGGCTATCCCAAAATGCACCTTTCTGCCCACTCCCAACATGGCAGAAACCCCCTCTTAGCGTCTAGAGCTCCCTAGCCCAACCCAGTGGTGTGGCTACCAAGGGGGCTACATGCTGCTGAAAAACCGGTTTGACAACAAAATGCAAACTTTTCTCTTCTTCTGGGCAAGTTTACATGCTTGTGACTTATGTGAAAAATGCATGTAGTAATAATGTAAAAATTTCCAACCATGTGCGACATGTCTATTGACCGACTGTGAAACAGAGCTTCTTACATTTGAACCTATAGCCATAGTCACATTCCTTCCCAACTTCTTGTCCTTTGCTCTGAAAGTCATTTTAACTTCCTTCCCAGAGCATCACTGCACTTTTACAATGTTTTATATTATAAGCCCCTACTTTAAAGCCGGTGCATGGGAGGGTTTTATTATTTTAGCTACCTTACTACTAATTTGATGTTTTCTGATACACAGCTAACATACGAAACCAGTTCACAATGCGATTTGAGCAGCTGTGTGACAGCGACATTTAGATGCACAAATAGCAGCTGCAGCTCCTCCGATAAGGCGGAGGAGCGTAGCCCCACTGCTCAGTGAGCAGTTCAAAAAGGAAAAATGAAATGATAATAATGCAATGTTATTATCATTTTATTTTTCCATACTGGCTTAGGTGCGGGGTGCAGCTGGGCTGGCCAGGGCAGGGGAAGGAGTGGTGGGCACTCTCTAAGTGCGCATGATGGTTTGTCCAGCCGTCTTGGCCCGGCCAAGCAGTCATGCGCACTTAGTATGCTCTCCATCCGGCTGTATTGCACTGTCTAGGTGGAGAACATGCACGCCCTCCCAGTCCCTGTGTGAGCAACCAACCACGCCACTCAGATCAACCATGACATTGCTGTCATGCAGGTGACAGCAGCGTCGTGATTGGCTAGGGGAGCCTGTGTTCTTCCTGTTTCTAGTAGCCGACTGAAGAGGACTCATAGGTGGCAGACGGCCTGCCGGTAAGTAATTTTTTTTCCATCCCTCCTGCTCCACCACCCCCATTAAGTAGCAGCCACCACAGACAAATAGAATTGTTTAATGAGCACAAAATCAAATTTGTGATTTTGAACTTATAGTTTGATTTAATCACAGATAAAATTACGTATGCTGCAATGTTATATGTGAGTAAATCTGCTTATTGAGGCGGTTTGTGGGAATTTCATGTTGGTGATACTTGCAAAAGGCAGAAAACACCCACACATTGTTTGCGGGAAGTTTTTCATCATCAAACACAGTTGCAGATGTATTCCTGTCAATTGCAGGAGTACGGCAAAGGGGGTGGTGGGCAAGGTCCTTATCCCAACATTTTAAGAAATATATACCCAGGGCCAGAGGAATTATGCGATTCTGTGGTGCTTCCAATGAATTTGTCACATTTGCCAAATTCTCCATCATCTGATGCATAATCTGCAAACTTTAACAAAAATTTTTTCTAGCTCATGGGGATTAAAAGTTAACTAAAAACGTGGCAAGGTATTCCCTCGCAGTGGAAGACCCTTAGCAAAGTTGACTAGTCATCTTTCAGCTGCTTATTGCTACATTTGGTTGTTAAACAGGTATTGAGTTGAAAGCGTTCCTCAGACACTGTTACCATGAGTAAAAATGACAAAAAAATTAAATAATATTATCACAAAATGTGCTACATTATGAATGATGCATACGTTGCCTTTTCTTGATGCATATTTAGTCAACCCTGCCTCATAATTTGGTTCTCCCCTGCCACATAATTCCAGTGGCCCTGCATGTACCAAGAAGATAGTTGAAACATGGAAAGGACATTATATATTATAGCAATCTACATCAATGGGAGAAAAAATATCTTGACAATAATCGACTTGCATCACTTCTAGCTGTCCCCAAAATTGTTGAGTGTGTGGGGCAAGGGATTTCTTTCCTCAAACGGGATTTTTAAACAAAAGAAAAAGTTATTAAATGCAAATGGACCGATCATTTATGCAACCGGAAATGTATACATAGTATGTATATGATAAAGTAAGTGTTTATGAGTGTTCTGGAAATCTGCAACAGTGTCATCTTCTCAGGAACACACCTCTAAATATTTGTGATTTCCAAGAATTTTGCTAAAAAGTAGGAGTAACCTTGAGGTTAAAAGTAATAAAAGTCGTATTTTCTTTGTGGAATGGGCCAGAGAATGAAGGAAAACAGAATACGTTTTTTTTCAAATTGAAAATGAATTATTTACATAATTTTAAATGCATTGGATCGTTCTCTGTATTGTCTTACGTCGTGGATACATAAAAAACGATAGATTAGAATTCAGTTTTATACATATGTTCAAGTGCGTAAATTTCTACTTTTTGGTGATTCACAGCCATTACCATGAGTATCTGGCACAAACTGCACTCGTGTGTCTATCAAATTCACGCAGAATTATGACTAAGCCCATGCCAGTACCTAAACACGTATAATATACGTCATGAGTACACTAGGAAAGTTTGAAAATTTCACAAAATAGTTTCACTTTGATATTCTTTCCCACATAGCATAAAAATATAGTATTGACTTCTGCATCTGACCAGTGATTTTGCCGTGTTCGAATAAGGTCTGTTCTGATGCTGGGTAGGTGCTGATACAAGTACATGAATTGTATTACTGAACGTCAATGAATGCCTCAAAAAGTTCCAGTTGGTTTGCTGGTGCTAGCCACATAGCATCGGAAGTCCTGGCCGTGCATCTGAAATCCACTTTCAGATCTGGCTTGACAGCGCAACTATTTGCCTAAAATACGACTCCACCCTGATGACTAACGCCGTCTCACTACATGCTATTCGTTATTTGGTGTACCATTTCTCCTTTGGGGTGCTAGCTTTAGTCAAGCATTAGGGACTATTTTACAAATGAATCACCACACATTATGGGGCATATTATCAAGAACGGCGTTAAAAATTATCGCCGGTTTAGCGGCAGAAAACTGCCGCTAAAGCGGCGATAATGGGCTTGATAATATGCCCTTGAGAATTCCAATAGAAGTCCATGTCGATAATGGGCTTGATAATATGCCCTTGAGAATTCCAATAGAAGTCCATGTTCTGGTGTGAACATGGGCTTCTATTGGAATTCTCCAGGGCATATTATCAAGCCCATTATCGCCGCTTTAGCGGCAGTTTTCTGCCGCTAAACCGGCGATAATTTTAACGCCGTTCTTGATAATATGCCCCAAAATTCTTTATCTCTTGGTTGCATGTATACGAAAAACAATCTTTTTGTTTTGTTTTATCATCACTGCTCGCTTTTTAAAATGTTTTAGGGGCATATTATCAAGAACGGCGTTAAATTATCGCTGCTACGGCAGAAAACTGCCGCTAAAGCGGCGATAATGGGCTTGATAATATGCCCTTGAGAATTCCAATAGAAGCCCAGGATCACAGCAGAACATGGGCTTCTATTGGAATTCTCAAGGCATATTATCAAGCCCATTATCGCCGCTTTAGCAACAGTTTTCTGCCGCTAAAGCGGTGATAATTTTAACGCCGTTTCTTGATAATATGTCCCTTAGTTAGTTCTCAAAGTACAAGTTGCAAACCCAATCGTTTGGATTTGCCAATGCTTGTTTTCTAGTTTCCAGAGAAGTCAACCTCCTGAGACCTTCTCATATCCCACGAGACTGTACATTAAATTAATACATTAAATTAATATAGAGTAAGTAAAGAAAATCTTTATTTTATTTTAAGTTAAAACCAAGTACAGAAAGAATGAATCGGCCATTAAAACAAAATTAAATATGGTTTAAATGCAAAACAACAGCACCTTTGCTACCTACTTGCACGCACTGGGCATCGATACAAATAAAACAGCACATTAGACACAGTGCCAATACTTCTATCAAACCTTTAAGTTTGTCATTTTTGTTGCGAAAAGAAAACCCTAAAAAATGTAATGTATTTTGAAATTAATTGTAGATCCTGTCTTTAAAAAAAAGATGTTACCACATTCCTCCTAAGAATGGGTCACATTAATAGAACACTTTCTACATTAATTTGGGGGCACGAGCAGAAATGCATCACCTGCTCCAGTTCGTATCCATACATGCGGAAGTCTCTGCACTTAAATGGGTTCTTCCAATGAAATCCCAGGTCACAACAAGGAGAATGGAGTATTTAATATATAAGTAATGTCACCAATCGCCAAGGAAGAGGGCCCGAACACAAGGCAGGCAGGGCTGGTATCCTTGTGTATGAATGAAGGACACATTTAGCCTCTCTTCTGCTTTCTGGAATGCAGAAAGTTAGACTGGTATGCCATTTTAGGTCTGACCTTAGAAAGAGCTTTAGTTGTCTTCCCACATTATTGTTTTAAAGTGCGATAATTCAGAAACAGACCCACTGCATCTGGCTCGTCTATGCAACAATTCATTCGATTAAAGATCTCAAATCAGATAAGTATACCACTGGGCATCTCTTTATAACTTCTGACATCGATATTTCTCCTACAACGGCACAATCTTTTAACAGTTTTAAAAAATACTCTTATTTTTCAGTTACTTGTAAAAGGAGACTGTTTAACCACATTCCCAGAAGAGCAAATAGCCTCTCGAGATAAAACATATGTGGCAGGACAGACTGCAGAAAGGTGTGAGGGTTGTTTTAGGAAAACATGTCAGATGCGTGGAGTGAACAAACATTCCAGCTAGTTCCCGTTCGCTCCGCGAGCTCCCGGATTCCACCCGACGCAGCGCCGCATTCCCCGCACATGCCGCCACATCGCAGGCATGCTGCTGCGTTCGTTGGCACCTGCCAGCAGCAATTTGCTCGCATTCCCCCCATTCTCTCCCCTTCCCGCCTGCTGCTGCTCGGGGCCTCCCCTTCATAGAACGCATTGCAGAGCCTCATTCCTAGAGCGCAGCAGTCTGTCTGTGTGTCGTCGGAGGCTGCACATCCTAGAGTGAGTCAGTCTTCGTGTGACTGCGAGCCTCGCGCTCGCGCCACGTCCGTACCTCTCTCCCCCCCAACAACAGGCTGTGTTGGTGTATCTTTGTTGTTATTTTTGATTAGCAGGCGTTGAGCGCACAAGTGGTCAGTGCCCGGCAAATTATATCTCTGGTATGTAGAGAATGACCAGGGCTTTAAGTGGGATGAAAAAACTGGGGAGGGGGGGGTCTCTCAAAGGGCGTGGCCGATGTAATTAAGGGCATGGCTTAAAAGCACAAGCTGAAAATCTGTGCTTAACAGAGTGTGCCCCCTCGACTGGTATTTTTCTGCTTCTGTCATTGCATCCTGATATATAATACAAGTAATATTACACCTACAACAAGCCAGAACTATTGGTTTTGTCGATGGTTGTTAGTTGCATAAGATAAATAAGCAATAAATATGGCTCCCCCCCACCCCTCCCCCCGCGACCTAACTCCAGGGAAACTAACCTAACATTCTCTAAACTACCTGTACTGGTATTTCAGTCTGCAAAATACCATCACAAACCCGTGTTTGAATTCCTCGTTCGTGCCCCGGCCCTGACTTCCCTGTGTCAGTAATTAGCATGGCATACATAATAAACATAACCTTCTTTTATTCACTCCCATCACATCCCCTCTGGTGTCACTGTTAGGCTGGAGTCTTTCCAAATCTTGCCATCACATGCCTCTGCTTCTTGTCCCACATCTCATCTCCGAGTCGGCAAATCTATGCCAACCTTGATGACATTTTCTGTTATTGAACATGTAGTGAGTGCTGTAATATGTGAAAGTATAAGCAGTGCATGGCCAGGGTGCAAGTTATAGTTACTTCATGGCACAAGTTGTAGTTACTTTAGTTTACTATAACTGGTTAATTTCAGTGTTTCTTTTATTATACAATGTTATGTTCATACTGGCATTTTCAACTCACTTTAATGGCATTTTAACCTTTGATTTTTCAGTGAATTTCAAAGTTTTTTTTTTTAAATATAAAGATATTATTACCATATCTAACTATAACACCACGTTAACCTTTGTTTTTTCATTGAATTCTAAGGATTTTTTTAACGTAAAGTATTTTTTTAACCATACCTTACCATCAACCCCGCACATGGCTAAAGGCCCTACGCCCAACCGCCCCATGTGTCGGCCAGCCCTGTTCCAGCCACAGCGTTGGGCCGTGCGTGGTTAGGGGCAGGGCCTTTGTTTTTTTCAGTGACTCTCTCCCTCTATAAATATATGTGGTTGCCAGTAGGGAGTTATAATTAGGAGCTAGTTTCCATAGGAAAAGCTTTTTTTGACTTGCCTATATCTTTGGCGTTGGTTCACGAATCTTCATGAAATTTCCCCCCAAAAATTCATGCTCACTGCAGCTGCTGTCTGGAAAGTCTCACGGGGCTGAGAAAAAGGGGGCTCCCTTAACACATTTTGCCCATGTTAATGCCCATAGAGATTTTGAACACAACTGCAGGCCGAACTGCTGAACGGAATGACACCAAATTTGGCAGAAAGCTAGCTCTTGGTCCAGAAATCTGTTCAGTAGTTTTTGAAATAATGAAAGAAAACCAAATTTGCATATCTAGGGACGTGGACCCTCTGCGGGTCCACTCACGGAGAATCCGCAGCTCCATGCGCCACAGCATAGTCCTGATTGGCTGGCAGCACCTTCACAGAAAGTTGGGACGGGAGAACGGGGGAAATGGTCTCCAGGGCTGAGAAAATGGTTAAATATTAAATGAAGGGGTCAGGTGAGAGCTTTCCTGAGCTCATGTGTACGTTAAAAATGAGGGGCAAGCATGTGTGCTAGGGTCATAAATACGAAAATCCTTTTTTTTCCCCACTTGTGAGATCCGCGGGGCTCAGCGAGGCCCCCCAGTGTAAATCTGCGAACCTTACAGCGAAGTTACACGGGGGCCGCACTGAGCGTCGTGGAGGATTCGCGGAGTCCCGGAAAAAAACTGCCAAATAGGGCTTATTCACAGGAAACATGGAAAGGGTTTAAGAAATACTGACCATTTAGAGGTGGTATAACAAAAAGAAAGATGAAAGAAATCCTGTGATTTGGTAACTAGAGCAGCATAAGTAAGAGCAAATGGCGAGGGGTATTGTAGTATAGTGAGTACAATGCACAGTGTTCCTTATTTGCAATGAGATAGTATGCAGTTTTGATTTTTTTTCTACAATCATTATGATTGCTTTTTCCCTACTGTTTAATGATGACTGCATAAAAAGTATATCGTTTAAGATGTATGAGTAAAGACGCTGAGAACAGTAAAAAATGAAAAATGAAATGCTTATTTATATTAATACATACCTTTATAGAATGAGAAATGTCTAGTTATTTCTTAGAATTATGTCTTTATGCATTGTTGAAATTGTAAGTTAGTTTTGCAATTCTATTAATTGTAAAAGTAATAAATATTTCAGGCTTTTTCTTTTTACAGAGATCAATGGCACCATCTATTGAGGTAATGCACTTTACTAATTAGTTCTTGCAATGTTGTTCCATAACTTTAGATCTTAAGGATGCACACCCAAGGACAGATTGCTACAATTACTAACACAACTAAGCCCACATCAGTATAGCAACTCACACACTCAGCTACACACAGATAGAGGTACTCACACACACAGGCTTACACTGATACAGCCACCAACATGCCTAGACACACATGGATACAGTCACTGACACACCCAACTACACACTGATACAGGCACTGACACACCCAGCCAAACACTAATGCATCCAATAACACACCCTGGGATACACTGACACACCCTGGGAGTTACCAATGCAGACACTTACACATCCAGGCATACAGCAGTGCAGAAACTGACACACCCAGCCAAACACTAATGCATCCAATAGCATACCCAGGCACATACTGACACACACACTGAGACACCCAGAGACTTAGCAATGCAGATACTGACACACTCAGGCTTACAGCAGTGCAGTCATTGATACACCCAGTCAAACACCAATGCATTTAATAACACACCCAGGCACACACTGAGACACCCAGAGACTTACCAATGCGGATACTGACACACCCAGGCATACAGCAATGCAGACATCGACATACCCATCCAAACACTAATGCATCGAGTAAGACACCCAGGCATACACTGATGTATACACTGACACACACAGGGGCATATCAATACAGACACTAACGCACCCAGGCATACACCAATGCAGACACACCCAGCCAAACAGTAATGCATCCAAAAACACACCACTCAGGCACACATTGAGACATACACTGACATACCCAGGCTCACACTGATGCATATGCTAACACACCCAGGCACATACTGATGCATACACTAACACACCCAGACACACTCTCATGTATACACTAACGCAGTCAGGCGCACTTTCTTGCATACACTAAAACACCCAAGCACACACTGATGCATACACTAACACACCCAGGCACACACTAATGCATAAACTAACACACCCAGGCACACACTGACATATACACCGACACACCCAGGGCACACACTGATACATACACTGACACACCCAGGTACATACCAATACAGACACTGACACACACAAACATACAACAGTGCAGACACAGACACACCCAGCCAAACAGTAATGCATGCAATAACACATCCAGGCACATACTCAAGCATACACTAACACACCCAGGCACACACTAATACATACACTGAGACAGCCAGGCACACACTTATCCATACACTAGCACACCCAGTCACACCCTAATGCACATGCTCACACAACCAGGCAGACACTGATGCATACACTGACACAGTCAGGCACACACTAATACATACACTGACACATTTAGGTACATATTCTTATAAATACTGAGACACTCACCCACACACTCAAACATACACTCTAATACCCAGGCACACACTGGCACATGCACTGACACACCCAGGCACACGCCTATACATACAATGACATACCCAGGCATACACTAATGTATACACTGACACACCCAAGCACACAGTGATGCAAAGACAAACACACACAGACACACACTGACGCATACACTGACACACCCAGGCACAAACTGATAAATGCACTGACACACCGAGGACAGCACTCATGCATACAGTGACATTCCCAGGGACACAGATAGACAACATATATACATTAAAGGAATAAAAACACAAACAGAGATCTTTTTATGATTAGATGGTGTGGTTCTAACAAGAACCTTTTTTTTATGAACAACTTTTTTTGTATTTTTTTTCATAAATGCACCAAAAAAAAAAAAAACAGGTGCAAAACTGTAGAAAAATAACCATAACAAAAGCAACAGGTTTTCTAACTAAAAACCCTTTGGAAAAAGTTGGGCGTGAAAAAGAAAAAAAAATGTACATGGATAAGTGTTAATCGCATCCAAAAACAGATGTGTTCAAGACGACTGGCATGTGGCATCACAAGCAGAGCACCATCATTTGTCATAGGTTAGGATACATAGCAGAAACAGTGGCGATGGATGAGGTGGACGGGGCAGGCAAAGTGACTGTAGATGGTGAAGCACCTGCAACAGTTTCTCTTTCGTGTACCATCCTCAGATATGCTCTTTTGTGGATGGTTTTAAGATGTTTCCACATTGAGCTAGTACAGTGGCTGTATTTCTTGCTCGTACCACGAGACAACTCTTTCCCACAAGTCATGCTTTTTACAATTTTTGAAGTGACCTTCTTTTCCCCTGAGAGAATAGTAAAAAATTGCCACACCTCGCTCTCTCTTTCAGTTGGATGGTTCTGCTCTTCCTTATATTCCTGCACCAGGACAGGATCTTCTCGTTCAGCAGAAGGATTAAATGCAGCCATGATTTTCAAAATCTGCAGTTCTAACAAGCTGGAAGCCTCAAAAGCAGGAGCTTAATATCAATCAGTGTAGCTGTCTTCCACTGTTCAATACTAAAAAATAGGTTTTGGGTGTTTTTTTACATAAAGAGGGTGTGGTGCTAATCAGGCCAATCAAAACAAAAGGTTTGCAAGTGTTATCATGCGACTTTACGAATCCAGTTCGTAGATTTGCGAAGTCACGAAAAATATAAATCGTGTGAGTAATTTTGAAAACAAATATATAGCAACATAAATATAAACTCAAATTTGTCCACAATGACCTCATTCATTAAATTAGTGGACTGTGTATATAAAATATTTTTTCAAAATTTTGACAAATCCACGATTTTGCATTTGCGAATCATTGCGATCACGTGATCCGAATGAGAAACCATAGAGTTCTTATAGTCTCATCTCGGTTCAATCCCGCGGGGGCTCCACGGATCCGACAAAATTTGACAAAATCACTTAAAATAATTTACTACATATTTTTCTTAAAACATTTTTAATTTTATTGTTACTTTAAAAAATGTAGTTTGTCTTTAAAAAAATTGACATAAAAACAAAAAAACTGCACTACAGATGAAAATGTAAAAAAAATTATATCATAAAAGAGTTTTATATATATATATATATATATATATATATATATATATATATATATATATATATATATATATTTTTAAACAATGTGCCTTGCGCATAGGAGGTCACTCGACATTGCCTTTAGTGAAGTGCATCCTGCTTACTCAGTCCATCGTTAATCAATTCATGCCGACGCGTTTCAGGATACCAAATCCCTTCTTCATGGGCAGCAGGCAAGTAATGAAAAGCGCACCACATTTCACTTTACTTGATTATATTCATTCATTAGTATGCACGCCCCCAGTGGGCGTGTACAATTGCATTGTGGGACATTGAGTCTCGTAGTGTGCTATAATTAAATCCTTTGGTAAGGTCATAAATCTTGCTTGCATTAAAAAACATTGTTCACCTTCGTAGGTAATGAGGCCAAGGCAGCAGGCTCAATTAGCATGTGGCGCTGTACTGTTCAAGTTTAGGAAGTCCCAAACTGCAGTCTCGCAGGCTGGTTTCCCTTCTCCCCAGCCTGCGATGGTGCTCCTCCCCACGGCTGGCGGCCGTGTAAAATCTTTTAAACAATGTGCCTTGCGCATAGGAGGTCACTCGACATTGCCTTTAGTGAAGTGCATCCTGCTTACTCAGTCCATCTTTAATCAATTCATGCCGACGCGTTTCAGGATACCAAATCCCTTCTTCATGGGCAGCAGGCAAGTAATGAAAAGCGCACCACATTTCACTTTACTTGATTATATTCATTCATTAGTATGCACGCCCCCAGTGGCCGTGTACAATTGCATTGTGGGACATTGAGTCTCGTAGTGTGCTATAATTAAATCCTTTGGTAAGGTCATAAATCTTGCTTGCATTAAAAAACATTGTTCACCTTCGTAGGTAATGAGGCCAAGGCAGCAGGCTCAATTAGCATGTGGCGCTATACTGTTCAAGTTTAGGAAGTCCCAAACTGCAGTCTCGCAGGCTGGTTTCCCTTCTCCCCAGCCTGCGATGGTGCTCCTCCCCACGGCTGGCCGCCGTGTAAAATCTTTTAAACAATATGCCTTGCGCATAGGAGGTCACTCGACATTGCCTTTAGTGAAGTGCATCCTGCTTACTCAGTCCATCTTTAATCAATTCATGCCGACGCGTTTCAGGATACCAAATCCCTTCTTCATGGGCAGCAGGCAAGTAATGAAAAGCGCACCACATTTCACTTTACTTGATTATATTCATTCATTAGTATGCAATGTTTTTTAATGCAAGCAAGATTTATGACCTTACCAAAGGATTTAATTATAGCACACTACGAGACTCAATGTCCCACAATGCAATTGTACACGCCCACTGGGGGCGTGCATACTAATGAATGAATATAATCAAGTAAAGTGAAATGTGGTGCGCTTTTCATTACTTGCCTGCTGCCCATGAAGAAGGGATTTGGTATCCTGAAACGCGTCGGCATGAATTGATTAAAGATGGACTGAGTAAGCAGGATGCACTTCACTAAAGGCAATGTCGAGTGACCTCCTATGCGCAAGGCACATTGTTTAAAAAATAATAATATATATATATATATATATATATATATATATATATTCCTTTACTTGTTGCTCTTTCTGGAACCCAAGGACCCAAGAGAAGTGGTGCGTATGCTGGCAGAGCATACCGGCTGACATCACTATACCAAAATTCCAGTAGACGCGCTCTCAGGGTACATTACATGCAGACCAGATTCGATTCGTTGCTTGAAACTGTTTAATTACACAAAGCGTTTCGGCTGACAAACAGCCTTGATCACATGTGTCCACCTCTCAGCAATCCCACTGTGTGGAGCTTACTGGAGATGACAGGTAGGCTAGTTGGCCCCTAAGGACCCCCAGCAGCGAAGTGGACTTTAGTCCCCATGCAAGAGCGTGCCAAGGAGCGCATTTGCAGACTGGTGGGGAAAGGGGGCGTGGCCTGCTATGAGAACTTAGCAATGCTGCTGTGTTGGACTTACTGGAGGTAATAGGAGGGGTAGTTGGCCCCCAAGGTTGTCCTTGGGGGCCAACTACCTCTCCTGTTACCTCCACTAAGTCCCACACAGTGGAATTGCTAAGAGGTCTTCGGAGGCCACGCCCCCCCTTTCTCCACCACTCTGCAAACACGCCTCCTGGCACAGTACTGGTTGGGGGATGATGTCCACTTTACTCCTGAGGGACTTTGGAGGCCGAGAAGACCCTCCTAGTACCTCCTGTAAGTCCTACGCAGCGGCATTCCTGAGCGCTGGTTGGAGGCCCAGCCCCCTTTCTTCACCACTCTGCAAACGTGACTACCAGTTAAAGAAGCATTTGTAATGTAATAGGTCTCGCATTTGCAAGAGTTAGAGTTATTGGCGTTGTAAATCTAAAAGTTTTTTACTAATGTTTTTTGGAGTGGAGTGGATGTACTTTGTGTGTAGTGGAATTATGTGGTATGTTGTGCAGTGAAATTATGTGGATAGAAAGTATGTGGTATTTAGTGTATAGGAATTATGTAGAGTGGGATTATGTGTTTTGGAGAGTAATTATGTGGTATGGTAGTCTGTGTTGTGGAGTGGTAACCTCAGCTTTAGTCTTCCTCGTTTCCATAAAAGCTAAATTATGAACTCAATGAGACAAAAAAAGAAGGAATCACTGAGGAGCACTTCTGGACCTAGTCAGAGGTATGAGCAGGGCCACTGGAATTATGCGACTGTTTGGCTGCACCGACTTTCGCACAATTATACTTTTTCCGCATTAGCCACATAAACCATCATCTGCTGCCTAATCTGCAGATTTGAACAAAAAAAAGCCTTGTTTCTAGCTCAAACGGCTCAAACGTTACCAAAAATGCAGCGACAAGTGTTACAGCGTGGTGGAAGGTCCTTTGCAAACCTAGAATGGTCACCTGTTTCTTATTGCTAAATGTGGGTGTTAAATTGGTACTAATGGTGTGCAAGCCACTCTTGCTTCTTTCTGCGCCTCTCTTGCCTCTTTCTGCATTTCTGTTGCATCTTTCTGCACCTTTCTTTATTTTTCTGCACTTCTCTTGCCTCTTTCTGCAAATCATATCTACTTTCTGCACCTCTTTTGCCTCTTTATGCACCTCTGTTGCCTCTTTCTGCACTTCACTTGCTTCTTTGTTTACCCCTCTTGCCTCTTTCTGCACCTCTCTTGCCTCTTTCTGCACCTCTGTTCCTTCTCTCTGCACCTCTTTTGTTTCTTTCTGCATCTCTCTTGCTTCTATCTGCACCCCTCTTGCCAGTTTCTCCACCCCTGTTCCCCCTTTTTGCATCTCTGTTGCTTCTTTCTGCACTTCTCTTGCCTCTTTCTTCACCCCTCATCCCTCTTTCTGCACCACTCGTGCTTCTTTCTGCACCCCTCTTCCCTCTTTCTGCACCCCTCTTGCCTCTTTCTGCACCTCTCTTGCTTCTTTCTGCACCCCTCTAGCCACTTTCCCCACCCCTGTTCCCCCTTTTTGCATCTCTGTTGCTTCTTTCTGCACTTCTCTTGCCTCTTTTTCTACCCCTCATCCCTCTTACTGCACCTCTGTTGCTTGTTTCTGTACTTCACATGCTTGTTTCTGCACCTCTGTCCCTTCTTTGTGCAACCCCTGTGCCTCTTTCTGCACCCCTCTTCCCTCTTTCTGCACCCCTCTTGCCTCTTTCTGCACCTCTGTTCCTTCTTTCTACACTTCTTTTGTTTCTTTCTGCAACTCTCTTGCTTCTTTCTGCATGCCTCTTGCTTCTTCCTGCACCCCTCGTGCCTCTTTCACACCCCACTTTCCTCTTTCTGCATTCCTCTTGCCTCTTTCTGCACCTCTGTCCCTTCTTTCTGTTACGAGAAAACTAAACTGAGAAACCTAAACTCAGCAACCAATTACGCACAATAATAAGTAATGCATATCCTGTTATGTAATGTGGGAATGTTGTTACTGTTGTTGCCTATTCGTGATCATTGATTTCGTATTACCTTGCTTCTGTTACATGAACATTGCTGAAGTTTATTGTCTTAACTGTTAAGGCATCCTTGGAGTAATCAATGCTTGTTTATATTCGGATTTATGTTAAAACTAGTTTTTCAGGAACATTAGGGAACTGAATTAAGAAAGCATCTGCTTCACTCTTAAGACAATACACGTGAACGCTGCACACATCTAGTGCACGTGTAAACTGCCTCAGCAGTCACACGCGCAATGCAAATGCTTTGGCACGAAGGCAATACACGTGAAAGCTGCACATTTCTAAAGCATGTGTAAACTGCCGCAGCAACCGCACACGTGAAGTAAATGAATGTCAGGCAGCCCCAGCTATTTAAACCCCACCTGCGTTAGTCCCGGTGCTTCGCTTCACGAAACAACACTCACCTGACTCCGGTTGGATAGACGCGACTCCTGTTCCTCTCCAGGACTTCTTCCGGCGTGTTCCCCTTCTTCTTCCGGCACCCTAGAAAGTGCTCCAGTTCCGGACAACTCGTCTTCCTGTTGCCTACCGAATTTTCCTCCCGACTTCCTGTAAAAGAAAAAGAGTCAAGGGAATCAACAAAGAGTTGCTAGGCAACCCCTCGATGGAAATTGTAAAGTACTTTCCGCTTAAACAAAGGTAAGAGCTCTTACATTGCCTAATTAAACGCTTCGTTAAACAAGGAATTCAGTACGTCTAAACCTAATTCTGGAACTTTGAAAGACCTAGAACTATTCTATTACTCGATGCAAGCTACAAAGGAGATAACTTAAGCGCACCTTGACGTTCAAAGGAGAAAACAGTCTGATTTAAAGACAACTAGAAAAAAGAAAAAGGTTTGTGCCATTAAATACAATTTTAGGTCTGAACTGGAAGACCTTCGATCACAAGAAGCCTTTGAGTTAATGTTGTTACAGGATCAGCAACATTGTGAATATTGTAAAAGGACATTGCATTCAGAACTTTTTTTTATTTATTATTCCTTTGTTTTACGGATCCTTTTGGGTAACATTCTGGGTAAATTCAGGTATGCTAGTAACTGCAGTAAGTTATTATTTAACAAAAATCAGAGAAGTGAATTATTCTCATGTGATAACATTTGTGTTTATCTTATTGTTTAATGAAGGAATGCATACAGTTTAAGAAACTAATCGCAGATGATTAAATCCAGGGAGAGATTCCAAGCACCTAGATGAATCCGGTAGGTTATAAGGTAGGGCCTGCCTTAAAAGAAGAAGTGTTATTATCATATGCTGATTGTTACTCTTTCCTGTTAGGTGAATCTTCCGAAACGCATTTTTCTGAAAAGACCCAGAACCCAGTTTACTCCCGTTCCCTGAGAGACACTCGGTGTGACCAGACTGCGAGGCAGCCATCAAGAATCCTGTGTTTCTCTTCTTGTCTCTCATTCCCATTTCCCCCTTCCCCCAGGAATCAATAGGAGTGGCAAGCGTGTTCATTCCTTGCCATTCTGGTTGATTTCAGAGGGAGTAGGGAACAGTCGGCATCGAAGAAGGAACAAACCGGAGCAGAGGTGGGTGACTTCGCAACACTTTCTGCACTTCTTTTGTTTCTTTCTGCACCTCTCTTGTTCCTTTCTGTATCCCTCTTGCCTCTTTCTCCACCCCACTTCCCCCTTTCTGCATGTCTGTTGCTTCTTTATGCATTTCTCTAGCTTCTTTCTGCATCTCTCTTGCTTCTTTCTGCATCCCTCATCCCTCTTTCTACACTCCTCTTACCTCTTTCTGCACCCCTCCTGCATCTTTCTACACCTCTGTTCCTTCTTTCTGCACTTCTTTTGTCTCTTTCTGCACATCTCTTGCTTCTTTCTGCACCCCATGTGCCTCTTTCTGCACCCCTCTTGCCTCTTTCTGCACCTCTGTTCCTTCTTTCTGCACTTCTTTTGTTTCTTTCTGCATATCTCTTGCTTCTTTCTGCACCCCACGTGCCTCTTTCTGCACCCCTCTTGCCTCTTTCTGCACCTCTGTTCCTTCTTTCTGCACTTCTTTTGTTTCTTTCTGCAGCTCTCTTGCTACTTTCTGCATGCCTCTTGCTTCTTTCTGTACCCCTCGTGTCTCTTTCACACCCCTCTTCCCTCTTTCTGCACCCCTCTTGCCTCTTTCTACACCTCTGTTCCTTCTTTCTGCACTTCTTTTGTTTCTTTCTGCACATCTCTTGCTTCTTTCTGCACCCCATGTGCCTCTTTCTGCACCTCTTTTGCTTTTTTCTGCACTTCTCTTGCCTCTTTCTGCACCCCTCTTGCCTCTTTCGGCACCTCTGTTGGTTCTTTCTGCACTGCTCTCGCCTCTATCTGCTACTCTCTTGCACATTTCTGCATCCCTCTTGCCTCTTTCTGCACCTCTGTTGGTTCTTTCTGTACCTCTCTTGCCTCTGTGTGCACCCCTGTTCCCTCTTTGTGCACCTCTTTTGCCTGTTTCTGCAACTCTCTTGCCTCTTTCTGTACTTTTCTTGCCTCTTTCGGACAAAGGTCTGATAGTAGGGAGACAGAAACGCTGAAATTGCTATTTTATATCTGTGTTCTTTAATCCTTTTTATGTAAACTGCTGCACTCGATCTTTTTAATTGTCTAGGGTACTCACCTGATTTTAGTACAAGTTCTGGGAGCAGTTTTACTTGCACATAGGCCTCATTGCTCAGTGTGGATAGCGTTGTTTTGCACATTACTGAATTCTAGCTCTGTTAGAGGCTGCGTTTCCGGTCTGCCGCGGGGTCACTATCGCCGATTGAGCAGAGAAAAGCAGCTCCTCCCATAGAGGACACTCCCACATCCTGCTGTTGCAGAGCTAGTGACGGGAGCCCCGAGGGGATTTAAATCGGATGCCAAAGGCGTGCCAAAGGCAAGCCCATCTGCGCCCGTCCACGGCCGATCCGCACCCAGAGCCAGGAGTGCTGCCGGTTTTGGACCAGAGCTTTCATATACCAGGGAAGAGCTATTGACACTTAATTTATCAGCCAATACTTGTCAAGCTCTCCCGCATATGGAGTATATTAAAGGCCCCTTTGTCTGCCGCACATGTAAACACACTTTCAATTATGAGCGCAATATGGCGGCCGGACGTACTGCTCCCCCTGAGCGCAAGATTCATGGCAAACAGGTTTGCTGTGGGCTTATAAATGCCAGATCTCTAGCAAAAAGCGCACTACATATCCAGGACATGCTGGTAGATCAGAATCTGGACTGCCTCTTTATCACTGAAACCTGGTTAACGGAATGTTCAAATCCTGATGTAGTGCAAGCCCTTCCTCCCGGCTATACCATTTCTAGACTGGATAGAACTGGGCAAAGAGGAGGAGGCATAGCCATTATATACAAGGACTATCTGAAATGCTCTACTTTCAATATTAATGAATTAAAGAAGGCGGAAAGTCTTTGTTTCAATCTTAAGCTAGACAGTTGCACAACGTTTGCGGGAGCTCTGATCTATAGGCCCCCAGGATCTACTCTTGATTTTCTAGATACCCTAGGGGAAAGTATAAGCCCCCTAGTGGTCAGATACTCTAACTTTACAATCCTAGGTGATTTTAATCTACATCTTGAAACAGCTGACACTTCTAATACTAAAACTTTTACAGAAATTATAAATACCTTGGGGCTAAAGCAACAGGCAGAGGGGCCCACACACTGTGCAGGACATACCCTTGATGGGATATGCACCAACACTGTCAGCCTAACTACTGACCCCCCCAGTTACTTTAACATGGTCAGACCACAAGTTAATTCCCTTTAAATTCGGCTATAAAAATGCTCCACTTTAAAAATATCCTAGTCAACAGGGACGAGCACAAACTCGGAGATGGAATAGCATGCTCTCAAATCCCGACCTACAGAGCATAGCAGAAACAGGGAAACCTATCCTTACAGGAAACCCATTAATTGACAACGATCTCTTCAATGATTGGATGTTGTCTCTGGCAAACACTTTGGCACCCTTAGCCCCTTTAAGAAAAAATAGTACTAAGAAAGAGTCAGCCCCTTGGTTCACTCCCCATCTAAAAAACCTACAAAGTCAATGTAAAAAACTGGAAAAACTATGGAGAAAAGATTATAAACCAGAAGTTCTGGGGCCATTTAAACTAGCACTCAGAGCATATCACCAGCAAATTAGAGTAGAAAAGAGGGCATACTACTCCAATCTAATCAACAAGGCTGACAATCAAAAAACCATTTTTAATATTGTAAAATCTTTTATAAATCCAAATTGTCTTGAACAAGAAATACCTCCTTCACAGGATCTATGTGATCAAATTGCTGAGTTCTTTGACAAAAAAATCATAGACCTTAGGAAAGATTTTACGGACGGTTTTTCTCCGCCCAATGATATTAAACTTCGGGAAAATAAAAGCGAACACACCTGATTCAAAGAGATCAACTTGGACCAATCTAGGCAAGCTATTCTTTCCTGTAAGTCAGGTTTACCGTTCGATCCCTGTCCTCCAAAAGTTCTACACGCATTGGTAGATACCATAAATCCTACCATCAATCAGATAATTAATTCAACCTTCAGGCTAGCGAGAGTTCCTGAAAATTGGAAAATCGCAGCTGTGAAGCCTCTTCAAAAAAAGAAAATCCCTGATCCTACCACTGTCTCCAATCTTAGACCAATCTCACTACTGCCCTGCCTGAGTAAAATTACTGAGAAATTAGTAAATATTCAAATAAATGATTTCTTGCAAAAAGCCAATATATTACACCCCAAGCAATAGGGTTTTAGACCTCGCCATTCAACAGAGTCAGTGCTGCTCCATACATCTGAGACTTTGAAATTTGCCCTTGATCAGGGCAAGGACGCAGTGCTGGTTCTGTTGGACTTGTCGGCCGCGTTCGATACTGTCTCTCATGATATGTTGAGAGATAGGCTCGCACATAGCGGAATTACGAACAAGGCATTGGCCTGGATCACATCTTTTTTGGAAAACAGGCACCAGATAATAACACTGGGTAGTTATAAATCTGAGGAAAAACGGGTGTCATCAGGGGTACCCCAGGGCTCATGCCTGAGTCTAACTCTTTTTAATCTCTATGTGACACCACTCCTTACCCTGCTATACACATTTGATGTTGAATCCATAGCTTATGCAGATGATACGCAGTTGATTCTTACTCTCGACAAAAACTCTACAGTAGCGGAAGAGAAATGTCATCATTGCCTAACAGCAGCGATGGACTGGATGAAATTGAATCATCTTAAATGCAACAGTTCAAAAACAGAAATTATGTTGTTTGGAAAATCCAACTCATTTCCCCCAATTCAGTGGTGTCCTTCCAATGCAGCCCCGCCTCCCAATTCAGTGGACACAGTGAGAAATTTAGGGATCAAGTTTGATCCCACTCTATCCTTCCACAACCAAGCCCTGGCAGTGGCGGGTACGTGTTTCCAAACGATAAAAACTCTGAGAAAGTTTTTGGACCTTCTTCCGCTACCTGCTAGGAAAACAGTTTCAGCTGCCTTGATTCTATCTCGTTTGGACTATTGTAATAGTCTGTAAGCAGGAACAAAAAAGACGGTCTTGAAACGTTTGCAGATGGTCCAAAATGCTGCAGCGAGGTTGGTCCTGAAACTGCCAAAAGGCTCCTCTTCACCAGCAGCACTGAGAACTCTTCACTGGCTGCCTATTCACAAGAGGATTCTCTTTAAAATCCTGACTATCACTTACAGAGCCACAAGAGCCACAGGACCAGGATACCTAAGATCTAGAATCACACCGTACACTACCAATCGCGTCCTGCGGTCATCCGCGGAGAATCTGCTAGCACCCCCCCTTTAAACTGAAAACGAGAGGGGGCAAGACAATGGCGGTGTTAGGAACTAAGGCATGGAATTCCCTGCCCACCCAGCTTAGACATGTGCACATGGAACCCACTTTCAAGAAGCTCCTAAAGACCTGGATTTTTACTATACCAGACCATACTGTTTTATCTCTCATTTAATCCCTTGATTCTAGTATCTCAACTTGGTTTCTCCCCTACTATTGATTATCAGATGTTTTTTCGCTAGCGCCAAGATGCTCCTTGGAGTGAACGTTGCGCTTTACAAAATACCCTCATTCATTCATTCATTCTTTCTGCACCTCTGTTGCTTCCTTCTGCACTTCTCTTGCTTCTTTCTACACCTCTCTTTCTTCTTTCTGCACCCCTCGTGCCTCTTCTGCACCCTTCTTCCCTTTTCCTGCACGACTCTTGGTTCTTTCTGCACTGCTCTTGCCTCTTTCTGCACCCCTCTTGCCTCTTTCTGCACCTCTTTTGCTTCTTTCTGCACTTCTCTTGCCTCTTTCTGTACCCCCTTGCCTCTTTCCGCACCTCTGTTGGTTCTTTTGACTGACTGACTGACTGAAAAGTATTTATAAAGCGCACTAATGCCGAGGCGTCTTGGCGCTGAGTGATATGTAATGCCCCAGGCCAACACATTCAGGGTTGTGAGAAGAGCCATGTTTTAACTTTCCTCCTGAAGACCGATCTGTTAGGCAGAGACCTCAGGTGTGTGGGCAAAGAATTCCAGAGTTTGGATGCCAAGAAAGAGAAGCGTTTACCTCCACACCTTACTCTCTTTATCTTAGGAAGTTGTAAGAGATCAAGTGATGCTGATCTTAACGCTCGTGTGGGAACGTATCGAGAAAACAAGGTTTGCACATCCTTGGATCCTCCACCAAACAAGGCTTTATGCACCATGCACAGGGACTTAAAGTCAACACGTCGTCGTACTGGGAGCCAGTGAAGTTGTTTTATACCGGTTGATGTAGGATGGTGTTTGGGTAGATTAAGCAATACTCTCGCTGCCGCATTCTGAATTGACTGCAATTTAGAGAATCTTTTTGCTCTGCTCTTGCTTCTTTCTGCACCTATGTTGTTTCTTTCTGCACTTCTCTTGCTTCTTTCTACACCTTTCTTGCTTCTTTCTGCACCCCACTTGCCTCTTTCTGCACCCTTCTTCCCTCTTTGTGCACCTCTCTTGCTTCTTTCTGTACTTCTGTTGCTTCTTTCTGTACCTCTCTTGCTTCTTTCTGCACCGCTCTTGCCTCTTTCTGCATCCTTCTCCCCTCTTTCTGTACATCTCTTGCCTCTTTCTGCACCTCTCTTGCCTTTTTCTGCACACACAGGGCTACTTTTAAACTGACCTCAGGCTCAGCAGTGCACACATGCAAGTGCAGAAAAGGGCTGCTATCCTCTAAACTGCCATGCCCTATTATATGCTAGGGACTTAGAGGTAGTTTTAATCCCCCTTCCCTATTATATACTAGGGCCTTACAGGGGAGGTCATGCCAATCACAGGGGTACCCCAACCCATAGTGTACCCTAGTGTAGCATAGCACTGGCTCCGGGGCTGGTTAGTCAGAGTCAGTTACCACCAGTACCAGTCAGCAAAATGTTGGGGGGTGCCCAGTGCACAGGATGACTTTGCAACAAGGCCTCTTTCTGCATCTCTGTTGGTTCTTTCTGCATATCTCTTGCTTCTTTCTGTACCTTTCTTCCTCTTTCTGGACTTCTGTTGCCTCTTTTTGCATTTCTCTTGCTTCTTTCTGCACCTTTCTTCCTCTTTCTGCACATGTCCTACCTCTGTAGGCATAGTTAGAAATTAGTATTTAAAAAACCTTTGAAATTCACTGAAAAAAACATAGGTTTCAGGGACATTATAGTTAGAAATTAGCACTTAAAAAACCTTTGAAATTCACTGAAAAAAACATAGTTCTTCAGGGACATTATAGTTAGAAATTAGCATTTAAAAAACCTTAGAAATTCACTGAAAAAACCACAGGTTTCAGGGACGTTATAGTTAATTGGACATTTCACTCGTACAAAACCTATGGTTTTTTCAGTGATATATATATATATATATATATATATATAACCTGTAAAAAAAAATCAACTAAAAGGGTCAAGAATTTAAACATCTTAAAATTTATAAATAACATTTTTACAAAACTATAAAAATTCACAACAAAAAAACAATTATAAATACAATGTTATAATTGCATGATACAAACTTCAAAATCTTTACAAATTAAGTGAAAAAGCAAAGGTTACATGGACGCTATAGTTAGGAAATAACATAAAAAAACTTAGACATTCACTGAAAAACCAAAGGTTACAGGGACGTTATAGTTAGGAAATAGTAATTCAAAACACCTTAGAAATTTACTGAAAAAACCAAAGGTTCCAGGGATGTTATAGTTAGGCTTAGATTTCACTCATACAAAACCATAGAAATTCAATAATAATAGTTACCGTAGCTAACCATAACTTACGCCCGCAATGCACTGATTATGACCTAACATATTACTTCACTCATGACCTGATCAGTGACATCACCCGTGACATCACTGATCACATCTCAAAAGACAACTTTGCTGACATAATCCAGTGATTGTTAGTGTTTTGTAAAAGTTTCTGAGACTTAAAGATACATACTAAGCTACTAAGAAGTTAAATTACTACACTTTGTGTACTACTAACGAGTGATACTACTTCTAACATATATTATGTGAGTGTCTGTGTGACTGTGTGTATCTATGTCTGAGTGGCTATATGGGTGTGGGAGTGGGTGTGTGAGTAGCTGTGTGGTTGTGGAAGTCGGTGTATGAGTGATTGTGTGGGTATGTGTGGGGTTCTATGGGTCTGTAACTGGGTGTGTGAGTGGTTGTAAGGGTGAGCGAGTGGCTGTGTGAGTGGCTGTATGCATGGGTGAGTGTGTGTGTGAGTGGCTCTATGGGTGAATGCGTGGCTGTGTGAGTGGCTGTTTGAGTGAGTGACTGGGTGTGTAAGTGACTGTATGGATTAGTGAGTGGCTGAGTGGGTGTTTGGTTAAGTGATTTGGTGTGCAAGTGGCTGTGTTGGACAGAAATTGTCTGTGTGAGTGGCTGTATGGGGAAGTGAGTGGGTGTGTGAGTGGTTGTATGGATATGTGAATAGGAATGTAGTAGTTGTGTGAGTGGTTGTATGAGTGTGTGAGTGGCTCTATGGATGAGTGAGTGGGTGAATGAGTTGTTTATGGGTCTTTTGTAGGCTTATTTGTCAAGTGTTAGAGGATTGTCTTACACTTGACCATGCACTGGACATACACTGGCTAAGAAACGTTAAGAAGGAATTTATAGACTTGGGATTCCCAGACTTGATTAGTAACCCAGCATGTATAGAAAGGTACACTTAATGTATAGGAGGCTTTCTCGAGCAGACAAAGTAGGTGGTATTTGACAAACTCTCGGCTAGTGCTCATTACAACTTAATGAACCAGATGTCTGAGTGTAAGTCTTACCTCTCTTGGTTTCATGGGGGAAACGTAAGGTTCTATTTAACTAGACTGCATTTTAACTTACTGCACTTTTTAGTTGCCTTCCTTGGATGTAGTCTGGGGATCTGTATTGGCGAGATGTCCGTGTAATAATATTGTACAACAAAGCACAATGCACTTTAATGTATTTTGTACCCTGTACACCCGTGCCAGGAATTTTTTTTTGTCTCCTTTCTTCTGTTCCTTTAATACCATCTCCCACAGGGAGGCCTTTGCATCTTTGCAAAAACTAGAGAATACGGAGATATGTGTGGCTGTGAGGAATTTCATCAATCTTTCCCTGAGAGTAATAAACAGATACCACTCAGTATACTCCCTCCCCTTTCATTTAAATTTGGATTTTTAGGTTTTCCGATATTTGTGCAAAATCCCCTGTGTGCTTTAAGCAGGTTTTTAGGTAGGTTTGATGATGTTGCAGAATAGCATAGTTTGTTTTAATAATGAAGTGTTTTCCAGTTATTGTATTTTTAGGTATGTTTTATGGAGATCTACTATTTTATGTTGTGCTTTTAGTATTTGCTGTCACATTGAATGAAATGCTTTTTCTTGTGTGTACTTTTATGGCCTGAGGGCCGACTAAAGTTTTATTGACTGAATGACTGACTTTGAAGAAACTATAATAAACACTGTCCTAAAAGTGTACCCACACACAGCATACAAGGTTGCTACTACTAAACTAATCAATCAATATGGAGGCATTTTCAAAAATCAACATTAAGTACAGATTATGCCAAAAATCCAGAATTTATGTTGTAACTAAAAAATAAATGTTTTTGCCTTTGTGTTTATCAGAAAAGTAACAAAGAACTACGGTTTGCTAATTGTAGCACCATTCTACCAAAGAAAAGAGCAAAAACTATCACCACAATGGGATTATTTTGAAGATACATGGGTAAGAAATCAGCATCAATCAAGACGAAAACAACAAACCAAATTTCAAATATCATGGAGGAACGTATATAATAGTACACATTGACAAAATCTCTTCCTCATTTCTCCCTCTAACCTACTCCTGCTCATTACATAAACTTTTCAAAATATCTCAGAGTGGACAACCAAAGCAGTAATCAGCTAAATTGACTTTGAGCATAAAATTACCATAAAGGACCTGCTGAGTTGTTCAAAACTGCCAGCTTACTGAAAACCATAAACTGTGTGCCTTTCTCTCACAGTTCTTCATCCATGACAATGCTAAGTGCTATGTCCAATAACATGATACCAGCACCTTTGTGCCCATCTCGCCTGACATGGAAACACGTTAGGACCAAAAACAGAGATAACACCTTCAAACCACACACCCTACATAGTGCAATATGATGCCCAGGTAGGCAAATGCTTTAGCACCCACAAAGGGTAGTAAGCGCAATATATCACTTGGAATCCAATACAAGTATAAAAAAATAACAAGCCATGAAGAGCTTAGAATAACCATATGTCTAACTCATATACAATGAAAAATATCAAAATAGATTAATCAAATGTACCATATGCTAGCTATCAAAGTACTTTTATTTTCAAGTAATCCAGGGATACACTACCTCAAAACAAGAGCCAGAATACGATTGTAGAGAAACGACACCACAAAAAAATAGCTTAAATTAACAGGAAACATTAAAAAAAGCTAACACGTTTTCCAAAAACATTTTATAACTAATACAGATATAATTGTATTTTCATAACACTAAAAAATAAACAATAAAAGAATACATTCAGAATTCTTAAAACAAATGTAAATTATTACGATCTATATAAAAATCAAATAGTAGCATTATAATGCCTGCAATATTATAAAATAAAACATAGTACAAAATAAACACACATTCCCAAATCTATACAACACTCATTAAAAAATGTACAATCTTATTAAGGGATCCAAAATAACATTACAATGCAAACACATAAAAGAAGTATGCATGACAAACAATACTCCCATTCAACATTAAAAATAATAAAATACAATTCTGGTACTCACAATTTAGTAGCGTAAGAACTTGATCCAGAGTAGAATATCCAAATCAAAAACATAAATCCACCCAGAAATAGATTAATTATAGCCCAAAATACAAAAACAAATGACAAAAAAATAAGGAAATCTATCCTACAAGAACATATCAATTCCATTTGCACCCAGCAAGACTCCAACATTAAAAATTATATTAAATGCTCCAGGAACCAGCAAAAATCAAAGAAACTATAATAAACAGTTGGTAAAAGAAATACTAACTTATTTCCCTTGGAAAAAGAAAACATCAGCATTATCAAAAAGACAATGGGGGTCATTACAATGTCGGGCGGATGTGATTCCACCCGACACCGCATCGGTCATGGGACCGACCGATACCTGGTCGGCGGCTCCGACTGTCCCATTAGGATGTGACCGAACACTGTTCGTCGCATTCCTATATTTTACTATGGCAGCATGCATTACGGCCATAAACCAGCCATAATGCATGCTCCCATAGTAAAATGGGAGGTGCAGTTCATACCTGCACCCCGTGGCAGGCACCTCAAGGTGCCTGCCACAAGGTGCAGGGATCAACTGGGGGGCACCTTAGGTGCCCCCTCAGCCTCCAACCGGAGGCTGTTCACCCGAGGGGGCCCTGCTGGGGGCCCCCGAAGACACTTTCCGACATGGTTTCCATGTCGGACAGGCTGGCATGGAAACTATGTCGGAAACCGGCATCCTAATCTCAAGGGCAGAAATACCTGCCTTTGAGATCACAGATTGGATTCCGACTGGTGGACGGGATCTCCGAGCCCGTCGGAAGCCAGCCAGAATGACCAGCCGGTTTCCTTTCCAGGAAACCGAATGGCTGATTACGATGCGGCTGTAAAGGCTCCGACAGTAGGTCAGAGCCTTTACAGCTGCATCGTAATCGGCCCCAATATGTCCACAACGATATAAAATCTTGAAAAAACAAAACATACAAATTCACCCTCAAAACAAAGAAAACACACACAAACACATGTAACATAACTTATCACTTAGAAAATAAATGCAACAAAATATATTTACTGTACTTATCACTTAAAAAATAAATGCAACTAAATATATTTACTGTACTTGTTAACATATAATAAAATACATAAAGTTAAAATGTGCTGCAAATGTTTATATAAAAAATGTGAAAACACTGCTACTTTATGTGTCAATAATTATATATACTTACATTTTTAAGGTTAATAAGCATTATTAACCATAAAACCATATTAACCATATAATTTGTAATTACATTTTTTTCAAATTAATCTGTCTCCTCTAGCATTAATTTAATAAATGAAGAATAACTAAATGAATATGTGATTTATTTTTACAATAACAACATTCACACATTTTTATAATGAAAAACAGAACTTACATTTTAAGATACTTTGCAATTCTAACTAAACATGTTATAATGATATGTATAGTATAAACGAGTAACAGAATAATAATAATAGAAATAATAAACTTTTTACTTCAAATAATACATTTAGTATACCTCTAAATCTGAGAAGCATTGAGGTAATTGTATGGTAAGTGTTTGGATGGAAGGCAAATCTGCAATTCCTACTCCAAACTTATTGCCTGATTTAGATTTAGGTGGACAGGTTACTCTGTCACAGGGTTGACGGATATCCCATCCGCCGAAACATAAATCGGATAAACGGGATATCTGTCACCGTTGTGACGGTGTAACCCGTCCGCTGAAATCTAAATCAGGCACTTAGCCACACTGGCAAAAGTGTTGGACTCTCGGGTGTCAGGTTTACTATTCCCACTCAAAACTTAGCCACATCAGGAAAAGAGTTGGACTCTGGTGATGATGTCAGATGTATCATTCCAACTCCAACTTTAGCCACACAAAGGAAGGTATGGGTCTTTGGGGGATTTACATTTACTATCCCCACCCCAAACTTAACCACACTGGGGATAGTTTTGGGTGCTAGGGTTGTCAGATTTACTTTTCTCATGTAAATTCTAGCCACATTAGTGAAACAATGGGACTTTCAGGGATTCAAATCCGAACTTAAGATCATGGAGTAAATATTTAAGTTTGGTAAGCTGAAATTTTCTGTTACCAGTACAAACATAATCACAGTGGATAAACATTTAAAATATTACTGTTACCAGTACAAATTTTGCAACTTCATTTAAATATTATTACAAATGAATAAATGTATACCATTTTTTTTTTTAAATCCCATCATCCACGCCCCACTCTAAACAATTACAAACTCAAAAGGGCACCAAACAAAAAGAAGGAATATAACTTTAATAAATAAAATACAATAAATTACTTAAAATATTATTTGAAACTAAAGTTATGTTTGTAATATGTTGTAATCAATTAACCTTATAACATTGAATCGTTTTTGAATTAAAATAATTCCTCACCTAATAAACCACATCAATTAATAAGGCTAAAAAATTAAGAAATACATCAAATTAAAATACCGTCAAAGCTTCTCTCTACAAGCCCAACACCCAACCAATTTAAATGTATTTAGGGTAACGTATTTAGGGTACGATTGCCTAATTGCGAATCGCAAGGATTCGCAATTAGGAAATCGCAAAACGGGGTCTTCATACATCTGGCCCTTAATGTAACTGAGCAATTTTTGGGAAGCTGGGTACCACAGAACTAAACAAAGCCTACAGGAGGATGGACCTGGTGAGAATGGGCAGTTGGTTCCTCTAAGTTTGAGCACAGTTTTTATTATGAGGGTCCTGTTCATGTGTGCTCCCCTGTCACTGTTACAGAATAGAAACTGGCTCTGTGAGTCATAACTTTTAGTCCCCCTTTCTACTGCAAGGAGATGTACAACAATACAGGATATGACTGGACAAGGGGCAGGAAGTTTTCTCCCAACCACTCCAATGGAAAGTAGATCATACTCCTGTACTGAAGAAGAAAAGACTGATGGTACTGAGACCTCTGGAAAATGAGGTAGACTGCCTCGCGAAATGTGAACCAAGAATTTCCTGGCTCAACTGCTGTGAACTGCTGTCAATGCAAAAACTGAGAGAGATTTGCTGAGACTGGAGATGCAATGTCACTGGCCAGCCCAGCACTCAAAGTCGCATCGCAACAATGAACTACTCACGGGGCTGTCCACATCATGCCCTGTGCCTGAGAGACCCCACAGCAAGTAACATCAGTGATGTGATTAAGAGAGTTCAAGCAACCGTCCTTAATCACAGGTCTACACAAGATGCTCTTTCCTCCCAAATCATGCATTTGAACTGCTTTTATGTGAGCATCTAGCTGTCGTGGTTGGGCCTTCCTGTGCTGCATCATCATCTGCCCATCACATCTGAAGTGAGGATCAAACTGAGAGCTGTAGCTACCAGTGCTAACATAGGGCCTCATTATGATGTCGGTGGGACCGCTACCGACAGGCCGTCAGTGGCAGTCCCACCGACAGACAGCCCTTCGGTTCCACCACCGCATTACAATGCTGGCGGTTGGACCCTTGTCTGATGGGGGACCGACCACCGCCTCCGCTAGAATCAGTGATCCCAACGGGGCAGCGGTCGGATTCGTGATCCCAAATGGAGGCTGTGTCGAGGCAGGCACTGCTGCGTGGATTATGATGTCCATTTCTGACAGCCTTTTCATGGAGGTCCGACTACCATGAAAAGGCTGTCAGAAAGAGACTTTGGGGACCCCAAACAGGGTCCCCGTCCCTCGTGGGCCACTGAATATGGCCCTGGGGGCACATTTAGTGCCCCCACAAACATCCATGCACCATGTGTCATGCACCACATGGCCCATGGATGTGCACAAAGTGCTCTTTTACATGGTGGCTTGTGCTGCAGCCCTTTTCCTGGGCCGCAGCACAAGCCACAGTGTAAAGGAGCACTTTCCAACCACCCCCACTGTGGTCATATCATAATTGGGCGGTCGGACCGCCGACTTCTTGTTGGGCAGTCTCCTGACCGCCGCAAAAGCAGATGGTGGTCCGGCCGCCTGATATCATAATCGGGCCCAAAGTATTCTACCATTGGCCCTGGATTAAGATGTCCAGATGTACGGGGTTTCCGGGAACATTCCTGGTTTTACTATATATATTTAAATAAATAGGCAAGGCTCATGTGAGCATAAGCACTAAAATCCATGTTGCTCATGCTTATGTCTGTAGTGGACCTTCTTTAGCGGTCAATGACATAGGAAGGCAGTCATCTCTTTACCAGCAAGCTGCTGCTGTTTGTCACTGTCTATATGAGAGTTGTGGTATCAGCCAAGCTTGACAGGTGGTATGGCATGTCATTGTTTATCACACTATTGTGTGTGGTGTCTGTTAAGGGAAATTGTGCAAAGATGTTCTTGTTTTTTTGCTTTCAACTCAAGTCTCACATTTATAGAAAAAAAGAACACAGGTAGCAGAGAGGGTCAGATCGCCGCTCCTCCTCTTGATATAACACCCTTTGTGGCCATGGGTATACCCACACATGGGTCCCTTGCTCACTGTGCCACTGGAACCAAGCTACACTTGACTGAGGAGACTCAATCAGGCGGAAACTGGTCCTGGGTTGCTTGTGTTCTGGGTCAAAGAGAACCTGGCTTGGCAGTTCGGACTGGTCTGTTTCTACTGGAGCAGAGCCAAGACTGAATTGCATATGGATAGGTCTAATCTAAGGTGGCATAGTGGGCAAAAGAACAATGGGTTGGAATGCTACCACGAGCGTTTTCCAGTGGTTAGACTTATTGCAGGCATTCCTCCCATCACCTTTTGCGTGTTTGTTGAAATTGTCAGACCTGCCAACCAAAGCCCATCATCTGTCGCCTTTTGACTTTGCTTCTCTAAGCCTATATTTTGTGGCATTTACTAAATAGTGAAGGCATTTGTATTGTTGACGTACTAATGGTGGATCAGTAATCATATTTCCTTCTTCTGTGCTCAGGAATGCTACAAAAGTGTTCAGCAAGAAAAGCAAAATTACATTTAGCTCTTTAAAGGCAATGAGGCAGTTTTTCTGCAGTTTTCTCCCAATAGGCACCACTTAGCAATGACGCTCTAAAGATACTGTTTTATTTCATTTTTTGGAGGTGTCTGTAATGTCAGCCTTCATGTGTTTTTAAAGGTTTGTGCCATTGTAATGGGCTGAACTGCAGGTTAATAACAATCATGATGTGCTACAGTGACTTGATGCTACAGGAAAGGTGCTCCTTCTGCATGCTTCTGTGACACTCACAGCATAGTCTCTAGAAGATCTTGCATGATAAATACTCTGCTCCCCCCCACAATTGCTGCTAAATGCTGTGTCCTCCATCCTCAGTGGAAATGACCTATCGCTGACCAGTCACTGTTTCTGAAACACCTTACCCTAGTTTTCATCCTGTCTTGACGTTCTTTTGGGTCTTTGAGGTTCTTGTGATAACGTGTGGAGTATTTCCCCTCTCTTGCTCCTCTTTCATACATCAGATTTTGGTAATTTGTCTTCCGCCAGCTCATCAACACCATCCTTCTCAAACATTCTTCTCAATGGAGCAGGCTTATTGAGGAGCCAATTTTGCAAGGATGTTGATTGGCAGCCACCAATGACCCGGTAGCTGAGATGCTTCCTCATTTGTGAAAGTGTTGACAGCTCAGTGCTGTAATAGTCTCTACTGGAGGGCAACAGATTCATCCATGGATTTACTTGGTTCTTGGCATGCCAACTTTAATATGTAACACTTACTGTCCACACTTCTTTTATGGAGCATGTGTGCAGACAGAGCTTCCTTGAGTTTTCTGCATGTTTCTGTCTTCTTCTATAAGAATATTTTAATCAAACACGGGGTATTATGCCCCACTACATCCTTTAAAAACCACCATTATTGTTTGCTGCATGATTTCTCTACCACTGAAGGAAATGCGCCTCACGGCTCTAGCCTCTGCCTACACTGGGGAATCAAGCTCCTGTCAAAGGTCACATGTGCAGGGAAAAATAGGCAAAGGTAAGAAATGACAATGTTGAAAGACTGAAATGAAAATCCTAGGTGGCCCCTTTAGAGTACAGGAGGGCACAGTCTTTGTTCATGTTAACATTCCTCATATTGTCACACAAAACAAACACACACACACAGACTGTGTCCATTAGTGCCTTGAACCCACATTTCCACAATCCTCACAAATAAAGTGAGGGTAAAGGAGATCTGGAACCAGGTTCTCCTTGACATATTGCAGTTGATACTCATTTGCCCCAAGGAGAAAGCCTTGTTCTACCACCAAAATAATAAATTGGCTGCCACCAGCCCAGCAGTGGGGTTGAGTGTAGATGCCTTCTCCAGAACAATTGGGTCTTCTATTTCACAGAAGAAGGATAGGGCTCTAAACAGGGGCATCAGATTTGGTGTATGGACCACTGAAGCATGATACAAACATAAAGAAGAACTTTCAGAAAAACAATTAAAAATGCAGCATGTGGCTGCTGACACAAACTTGGATTTTTGTTCACACATCAAAAAGATACAAATGATCCCCCTGCCAATATCAAGTCCCGGAGTACTAATACTCTCCTTTATTTCTGGGGGTCTAGTGACCTGAAGGACTGTAAAGAGTGAGAGTCAGACTAGAAACAATTGGTGTGACAGGTAATTAATTACTTAGGGCCATATGTACAGATTTTAAGGATACTGATTTCCTAATTGCAATACTCTGTGAATCACAATTAGGAAATTGCTATCTCTAATGTATGAAACTCTTTTAGTTCATGTAGTGCTTCCTAATGGGTCACAAATCAACCTACCTCATGAATATTAATGAGGTAGGTCGCAGTTTGTGACCAATTGAGAATAGCAGCCATCACAGGGATGGTGGCCTGCTGAGGTCAGCAAACCACCATGTCTGTGATTGCTTTTTAATAAAGCAATATTATTTTTTTTAAATGCAGCTTGTTTTCCTTAAAGGAAAACGGGCTGCATTAAAAAAAATAAAATGAAACGTTTAAGTTTAATTTTTTAAGAGTACGCAGTGAGCCATTTGACCACTGCCTACTCTTAAAAACATATTTGTTTCAACATTCATTTGCAAATGTTTTCCACCACTCTTGACTGTAATTCAGTCGTAAAACATTTATACATACCGCTATGATTCTGTATTTGGAAGGGACACCCTTAACAAACCCCTTCCAAATACTAAATCAGTATGTATGTGCAATTCCATATTGCGATTCGGTAACGTGTTCCATTTCTCAATATGTTCTTTGTACCTTTTCAGACTGCAAACATAGTTTGCACATATAGCGCCTCGGTTCAGTCTTATTATGTGAAATACCAAATAAGGTACAACTTTGTGCTGACCAATAAACAGATCATAGCCCCAAACAGTTGTAAATAAAGTCAATGTTTTCAAAATAATAGAGAGTAAACTTGAAAATCACATAGAGCGCCCACTCTCTAAGCTGTGAAAAATGTGTAGGCTATCCTGTTTTAGGTTTAAACCTTTAATAATTGATAATAATTGATAAAGCCCCAACAAAAGAGAAACAGCCCTCATCAATGTAAACATATAATCACTGCTACACCCCCACCACCACAAACTAAAATGCCATTAATAGAAAAGAAAGTGAGAGAGAATGAGTAATTTATATTTCTTCCTTAAAAGGCCAACATAATGTAACTTTTTCTATAATGTAGCTGCACGTAAGAGTGGTATAAGATTATTATGGTTGAATTTTGTTGTTTAGGGATGTCACTAAAATATTGTTTCTTCTTTTTTGTTTTTTCCAGTTTTGTGTGCTTGAATTAAAAAAGCAGTGTTTAGAAGTGTGTTTTAAATCTGATCTAATTATCTTATATACAGTTGAGAATCTGTGAATATTAAAATCATATTTGATCTTTTGACAGTGTTTCATTTATTCAATGATTTGTGAAATGGCTAGCTTCTAAGAATCTTAGTCAATATACATTATCACAGGTACCCACAGACACAGAATAAATACATCTTTTTGATACATCAGCCCCATTTTATAATAAGTCAGTATTGATAGCAGGTCAGTTCCCTTGCATACAGTGTTTTAAACATTTTAAACATTTGATGCAAGATGTAGCAACAGGTACCTGTGAAAAGAGTGTTATCACCATGAGCATGGTATAGTGGTGAAAACATGACTCAAGACTTTCCACATAAAAACAAATTGCATATCTGCAGGGTATCTTATTGTTATGTGTGATACCTTTAGCTAATCCTGTATTTTAACCAACTGCACTTTACTGCTGGGGGTTTTGAGCCCAATTGTAATTGCAAAGGTTTAAGTCCCAGAATACAATGTGATGTCTGTTAAAAAGTTTGTCCTCTCTTAAAGTGAGATATTTGCCATGCGGCCAATTAGCAGCTGTGGATGCCCACACAATAGCAGCACCACCTTAATGTAGTCCAGCAAAAAGTGCAGAAAAGCAGTGGTGAGCATGCGTAAAGCATCAAGTTTCAGGTGCCTTAGTGTACAGGGCTCCAAATAAATGTGGTGTCATTCAAAATTGTAAAGGTTGCCCAAAGGCAAGTTGACCATTTATGCCATGTCCTAATATTCAGGAAGGAGTAGGCGAATAAACCCCAATTGTGTCCAGGAATTTGGTTATTAAAACATTTGAATAATAGCACTCTCACTTTTTTATTCCATGAATATTCCAGTAAACCAGAGTCCTGACAGGGTAAGTGTGAGAGGTAGTGAGATGTGAGAGTGGGAAATGAGGTGTTAGTGTGAGGGAGAGTGCAATGCACAGATGTTCTGCACTTAAAACAGTCTCACATAAGTCCATAGGACACACTTGCTAATGGGAAGACACTACATACCCTGCATTACTTCTTTAGATTTAATATGTGCTTTATAACAATCACTGCAGAAAAACATGTTTTGTAAACACTGGAAAAACATATTTTTGTCTATTTTGGAGGCTAGGCAGCTCAATAAACACTAATATGCACTGATTTCAAAAGGTTTGGAAAACACTGAGAAAACACCATTGAAAACCACAAATGAAACCACTGAAAACAGAACAGTCTAAATATTTGCTTCTCCTGTCCCCAAACTGTAATGCAGCACAAGCAAATGGGGAGCAGCTGAAGTGATTACTTGCCAACCCGCAGCAAGAACACCATCAGACTCAAGACAAAAAAGCACAAAATATATAAATCAAACAAAGACAGAAGGTCTTTTCCATCTATTCACTTAGGATCTGGAGCGACATTCTAGACATCAGGACTTTCCAAGCCTGCTCTTTTAGTATAGAAAGAGCTGAAAACACATATTTTTAACAAATACTAAATCACAACCCGGTAACAGTCAATTTCCGCTCTCGCACCACAGTTTCCCGCCAATCACTAATTGGCTGTATTTGCTTTTGAAACTGTGCAGTGGTCCGCGGAATTTCAGGTAGGTATGCGCTATAAAAATACTACATGCATACAGACATACATAAATCCACTAAACAGACACCATCTACTTGATATCAAAATGCAAAATTCTCCTAGCTAACCTTCCTTGATTCCCTTGCAGTGAGAGAAACCGATTCTACTGTATAGATCAAGAACATCATGGAAATAATAAACCTGTTTTTAAAAGCAGTAGAAGCTTTACAAATACGTTGTGGCAAATCAAATGTAGTTAAATATTGTTTGCTTTCCAAAAGGCTGCACACTCCTTCAGGAAGGAACCCACTCTCCCTTGACATACAATAAGCACAACTAGAGAAAGAGGCTCCGAGCTGTACCCATCAGAGCACATCAATATTTGTATGAATCCACTGCCTATGAGTTAGAATGTGGCCAATAGAACCATATCTACATATTCCATGCTGATATTAATTACCACCTTAAAGAGAGGCAGTAGAAAAGAGGGACAAAAGGCAAATAGGTGGATTTGCTGCTATACCAGAAACAAGGCATCCACTCCCTATCTCCTCAAAGGCAGAAAGCAATTACAGATACTCGGTAACTGTGCATTGTTTGGACTCATGAATACATCCTGATCCATATCTTCATACCTGAGACAGTTATACTGAACTATTGTTAGACTGATTGCCATTAACTGTGCTCTTGCATGCTGCTTACGTCCCAATGTACATAGAATGCAAGGATCCAAATTATGCCTATGCTTAAAGGCCCTGGTGGAACCCCAATTCTTCCAATGTGACTCACCTGTTTGTTGATGTAGATCTGGGCTAATTTGTTGTCTGTTTTAACCACTACAACATTCTTGAAAAGAAAGTGAAATGCCAGAAGAGCATGAAAATGACAGTCTGCTCATCCCAGTTCAATGACTTTTGCTTCTATCAGAATAATTGTAGGCCTTGCTTTATTTGGGACCCAAGGGCTGTCCCTAACATGAAACCACTGGCAGACATGTTGAGGGCCATCAAAGAGGAAGGTAATAATGAAACAGTGCCAATTGATTGTCTGGGACCAAACAACACTGTAGACCATCCCTCCTGTTTTCTGGACTGAATTTGAGGTATTGAAGTCCTGTGAGCTTCGGAGCGATTGAGCACCATTTTCACATCTCTCACATCCCGTTGTTTGTCATGATAGGCCCAGCAGTTTCCATTGAAGTGTTTCAGCCCATAAGGAGTGAGGGTAGCTACTGTAATTGCCCACCAATCTGGTCCTGATGATGATGACACTAAAAGATATTATGAAGCTGTCAAAATGTCCACTCCACTTTCACACTATGCCGGTTCATGCTTTGTAATAAATTGTATTTGCCAATATAATTATAAATACATAAATATGCCTAAAATACACAAAAGGAAGATCAGACAGAGCATACTAGTTTTTAAGCTTCAAGAATCATATCACCCATTGTTTTGAAACATGCACTTTTTGGCACAATAGTACTGAGTCATCTCCTCCACGGCCGGATTTAGTACGGTGTGACTGGTGTGGACGCACTGGGTGCTGAACTGGGGAGAGGGCGCTGACCTCGGGGGGGGCGGGGTGCTGTGTTTAGCAATAACAGTACGATTTAAAAACACCTTCCACAGAGTTCCTTGTGTATCCAGCTTCCAGGCAGCAATAAAAATGTAAAGATAACACTTGTGATTATGTTCCTGCTAGAGTGAGAGATCGGAGTTTTGTCTAGAGGCAGTTTTGACTCGGCATACAGTAGTGTAGAGGGTTAATATGCCTGCTGCAAAGAACGCGTACCATGCAGATCACAGATCTGTATTTTATGTGGATAACTGATTGGATTACAGCTTTTGTCACAGAGATCCTTTTGTTACTGCAGTGCTTAAGATACAATCCTAATATAAACAGTGACAGTTACAAACTGTCATCAAAGAGTTGCATGCACACTGCATAAAATAGGTTAGGATCTTATGTTTATTCCCCCGGACTTTCATTGTCTATTCCTAATGTTGCTAAAAAGAGTTATTTTGGGTAGCTATACATTCATATTAGTAAAGCCACCCTTTACCAGTGCTTCAAAACAAAGGAAATGTATGAGAAAGAGGCGCTATGGAGAGATGAGGGGCACTTTTGCCTGGTGGTAGTGAGGGAATCCAAGGAGGAGGTAATGAAGAGGGGTGCGCCAAAAATTATAGTCGCCCCGGGCGCCACCAGCGCTAAAGCTGGCCCTGATGACCTATTTATTGTATTGTTCCACTCTTCTTTTTTGAACATCTTATATGCATAAGTAAAGAGTTTCTTATGGTTATACTAAATATGTGTTAATTAATTTGGATCAAGGCATTAAGCAGATCTATTTTGATTCAATTTGTAACCGGGGTTCTTTCTACTTTTTAAAATTCCAGATGTTTTTAGAATTAATCCAAAAAACGATTGGCTTTCTTATACATACCAAATTCCATGGTGTATTGAGTAGCCCCTTGTTGATGAATATCTTTCAAATTAGAATAAACACCAACCCAAATCCTAAGATGTTTGTAAACATTTTGGAGGCAATGTCACCTAAATGGGAAAAACATGGTATGAAAGGCTGATTTTCCTGGACTGGAACCCTCAGATACATCTGGTGACATCTTCTGATGAGAAGTCAGAGGTCTGGATACATTTAATAAAGTGAAGCCTGAAATTTGCATTTTTGCCACCAAGAGAACAGATGGCTAGAAATTTCAAAACTAAGGAAGATGTCGTGCAAGTGACTGACAGCTTTCATGTCTAACATACAGCAACCCCCTTACCCCCAGCAGCTCGCCACCTGGGAACATTGGGCCCAGAATGATGACCTAATAGGTACTTTTGTCATGCACTTAGAACAGGATGGTATAGTTGAGCTTCATCTCTGGTAGGAGCTGAATCCTCTTCATCATGAATTTCCTCTGCCAGAGGAGCTCTTGGACACAGAGTGAGACAAAATCCGCCTTCTGGGGGATGGAGATTTTGATATGATGTACAGCCTACTGATATGAAACAAACTATTCCCAGGTGTCATTGAAGACATAAAGGTGGTCTTCAACAAATCAGTGGCCCAAACAGGAAGGGTGAGGTTTCCAAGGAGTAGGGACATTAACTAACTAACTTGTTGACCCAGAAGCACATCTGCTGGTTACTTGTTGGACTTATTTTCCTTTAGAGGAATACTTTAAGTCTGAATTACAGTTTGAGGAAGATTAACTTTTTAAAGCCTCCAGAGGGCTCCTATCATCTGCAAATAAAACCTCTGCAAAAGAGGTTGTTGTTCCTTACTTTGATGATGTGTTCAAATATAAAAGGATCTCAGTCACCAAAACTGAACATAAAGGCACGGGACGCTGTCCAAAAGGATCATGGTTAAGGTATGGCCTCTATTCCTTTCAAAGGTAGGGTTAACAGTAATAGGAGAGTCTTTCTTTTGTTTTCAGAAGCAACTATTTCCTATTGGGAGATATGCCAATCTTTAAGTAAAGTGTTACAGCAAACAAATGATGGACGAATGCTGACAATGCAAACATTCTCCCCCAGTCAAAAGATCTGGGTTAAATCCATCGTTCTTTTGCCCACTACGCCACCCCAGTTTGGACCCAGCCATATGCAAAGCAGTCTTGACCCTGTGCCCCATGGGAACAGTCCAGACTGAACTGCCTGGCCAGGTCCTCCCTGGACCGGAAACAAGCATCCTGGGACGGGTTTCAGGGTATGTCACCCTTCTTCAGCCAGGCTAGTTTGAATCCAGTGGCACAGTGAGCAAGGGACCCACGTCTGGGTTTACCCATCCCACTTAGGGCGAAAAGTGTTACAGCAAACAAATGATGGACAGAATGCTGACAATGCAAACATTCTCCCCCAGTCAAAAGATCTGGGTTAAATCCATCGTTCTTATGCCCACTACGCCACCCCAGTTTGGACCCAGCCATATGCAAATCAGTCTTGACCCTGTCTTTCTTTTGTTTTCAGAAGCAACTATTTCCTATTGGGAGATATGCCAATCTTTAAGTAAAGACTTTTACGAACAAGAGGGTCATGAAGGTAATGCTGCATAACCACGACCTGTCAGCGTGCTCTCTACAAATCTAGCCCTGCAGCTGCAACTAGTTTTCTGATTAGAAAAATGGTTTCTAATACTTCTAAGCAGCAAAGAAATTATCCCATTTCTGCTTTAAAAAAAAAAAGAAATTTACAGCAGGAGCCTCAACACAATTGGCACCGTGTTATCGCATTGTAATACTTAATGCTTACTCAGAGATGTTAAGTACTTCATCAAACTGCCATGCTAATGCTTGCTTCTGAAAATGTATCAAACGTATCTTCAATAGCTGTTCCATTACAAACAGCAAATTATTACATGATGGAAATGAACCTATTAATTACCAGTAATCTTCTTAATTATGTAACAGAGTCAAACAGGATTCATGGATGTTGCTTGTAGATTTATTTATGAGAGCTTACAACACCTTGCTTTATAGTCTTCTTAGTTCCCCAGTCTAACTGAACTGTACTCACTTGAAATACCCCCTTCCTTCCATCCCAGAACATTCTTTCCTTGGCCTTCCATGTGAAATCATAATGTTGCCACACATCTCATCATCACATTTCTCCCCCCTTCCCCCTTTTAATAAAAGAAAAGAGAGAAAGAGAAAGGAAAGGAAAAAAATACAAAACAAAATAAAAAGAGATAAAAAGAAAACAAGACTCAGCAATGTTCAATCAACCGTTTAGGTTTCCTTAAAATCCTACTATTTATAAATCTCCAATTGTTTTCATGTATAATTTTGTTTTTTTCTTTAATCGTATCACCCATGTGTGTGGGTTCAATTAGTTCTTTCTCTGTAATAATTCCTGGTACTGCTGATTTGATTATAAAACAAATATATTCCTCTGCCTCTAGTCGTTGATCTATCTCTGACTTGAGCGGGTGTCTAGAGCAATAATCTGCCGGATTATATTCTTTTCCAGGTTTATGAATAATTCTAAAATCCTAATCCATCAACCTCATTCCCCATCTTTCAATCCTAGGTGCATTTTTGTTTTAGAATTCCCAAAGATCGAAATAAGGGCTTGGTGATCTGTTATGATTACAAACAGCTTTCCATATATAAAATCATGATAGTGTTCACATGCCCAAACAACAGCCAAACTTTCCTTTTCAGGCTGGGAGTATCTTTGCTCAACATCAGAGAGACTTTTACTTGCATGAGAACCACGTACCTAGGAGTTTCTCTTCCTGGTTTATGCTGTACTAAAATTGCACCTAAACCTACAGGGATAGCATCCACTACTAACTCAGTAGACAAAATTGGATCAAAATATTTGAGATTTGCTGCCATTGATATTTGTAATTTTATCTCATTGAATGCATGTTCACAATCGTCACTCCAAAAAAATGCCCATCCTTTCTTTGTTAACTCCCTGAGGTGCGAGCTCAAAGTTGCAAAATTATTAACATATCTTGCACAATAACTAGCCATTTCCAAAAATGGCCGCAAATCTGTCACATCTTTATGTTTTTGTATTGCTTTGAGAGCTGTTACTTTCACAGGGTCTGGCTTAATTCCTTCATGAGAAAATATATGTCCATATAATGTTAACTTCGTTTTATTTATTTCACATTTCTTTAAGTTGAGAGTCAAACCAGCCTTCTGAAGTTGTTGTCATACTCTATCTAGTGCCTGGTCATGTTCTTCTTGAGTCTTGCCAAAAACTAAAATGTCATCACTATAGTTCATGCTATTTTGTACAGTCCTTATAATATTCTTTATGATCTTTTGAAAAATTTCAGCAGCTGAACATATCCCAAAATGTAATTGTTTGTATCTAAAGAGTCCCATATGCGTTGAGAACGTTGTGATATACCTTGACTGGCTATCAATTTCTAATTGGTGGTATCCTTTATCTAAGTCAAGTTTTGAAAAAATTGTGGCCCCATTGATGTTACTGATCATATAGTTTAAATGAGGACCTGGGTATCTTTCTCTTTCAATGGCAATTTTTGAAATTTTCATATCCACACAAATCCTAATGTCTTCAGTGTCTTTTTTGGGAACGATCACGATGGGCGACACCCACGGTGTTGGACCTTTTACTTCCTCAATTATATCTTGTTCAAGTAATAACTTTATTTCTTTCTCCACTTTTGCTTGCATGTGCACTGGAACTCTCCTGTGTGTTTGCACCACTGGCATCACTGTTTCATTTATGTGCAAGGTAATTGCTTTACCCTTTAATTTTCCTAGACCATCAGACAACTTTGGATATTTCCTTAAAACTGGATGATCTGTTATATTGCAAGTCACTGCTACCAGCCCCATGAATTGAGCAGTCACATTGCTCAACAAACATGGTCCTGGGACTTCTCCCTTTAACACATGTATTTCTTCTTTACTGTTTATATCTGCATTCTTTAGTATTTCTTCAAATTTTCCTAGACAAGAAACAGGATGCTTAGCTCCCCACTGGAAAACACTAACATTTGAAGGGCTAAGTGGAGGCTGCTCAGTCATTTTTGCATACTCAGTTACACACATCACATTACATGTGGCTCAACTATCGAGAACAAATGGCACTTTTTGAGAACCCACTATTAGATCAACTGACGTGGTCTTTTGAATGCTTTCATTCTTTATTATATTAAGTTGTTGAACTTCACTATTTTCTTGCATCATATATAGTCTTTTACACTGTTCAAATTCCTCTTCAGAATCTATCTCAATTCCTTCCATTTGTCTTATATACTTCATGTTTCCAGCCGTTTTTTTCCGTCTGAATTAGTTTGTTAGGTCCCACTTTCTTTCTTTATTGAAATTTCTTTTTTTCCCTTCTTAAACCTGCATACACTTGCAAAGTGGTTTTATCTTCCACATTTCTTGCACTGCTGTGCCATTGCTGGACAGGACCGCTGATGTGGAAATTGAAATTCACACCTGTAACACAATCTTTTTTCTTTGTATTGTAGTTCCATTTTCCGTTCACTACTGATTTTCGCCAACATTTGTCTCACTTGTTCCAGGGTTTTCATTCTTCCTTCTTCCATGTTCGTAGCATTCTTTTGAGCTTGCATTTCTGTTCCAGCCATACGTACAATTTCTTGTAGGTCATATGTTTTTTCTAGAAGTCTTTTTCTGAACTTCACTCAGTTGCAACCTTGTATTACTCTTAGTCTTATTGCTTCTTCATTGCTAAACCTATTAAATTGCCAAAATGTCAGTAATATTTTTTGTCTTGTGACAAAATCATCCATTGTTTTATCTTTTTTTTGACATGCCATATTGAAATTGTATCTTTCCAAATCTAGATTTCTTTGAGGGCCAAATTTATCGTTCAAACATTTCATAAGTCCTTTATACATATTTCGCTCTTCTTCTGGGAATGTAATTACTATATCTTCTACATCATCTCCAAAAAGATTAAGTAGCAAGTCTTTTGCCTGCTCATCAGTGTAGTTTTTGCACGTTGCCTTTAGAAAATGTTCAAACCTCCTTGTCCATTTTTCCCATCTCTGAGCAACATTTTGCTGTTCGAATAAATCAAAAGGTAATGGTCTCCTAAAAATTGTAGTTGATATTTTTTCAGCAACATCATCTTCATTGCACATATCTGAATTCATGTTGTCTGTTACTTCACTACCTGCATTTTCTACTGACATGACTGCTGCTTTCTCTTTTTTTTAATATATATATATATCTGCTCTGTGGTGCTCGGAAACTGAACCACCGCGGCTCCTAAACAAAGGGCGCGCGCCTACACGGATCTTCCAAGCTTGGTCCGTAGTAAGTATAACAGAATGCCCTCTAGCAAACGCAAAGGATGACGACGCCGTGTCTTGCCAAAATTAAAGATTTATTCGTCAGCTGCTGGACGCGTTTCGCCTGCCCTGCAGGCTTGTTCACCAACAGTTACATTAAAGTTTTCAGCCATTTTTAAATGCCACTAGTGACGTGTCACGTGATAAGAACTACTATAGCAGTGTATCAGAGGACAGACTCGTAGTTTTCATTTTACAAACCTAATGTTGTTTAACTTATCTGCATAACGCTGTGCTCAATTGCCATACCAAACATTTTCTATTTGAGACTGGTTTATGCGCATACTCGTGTGCGATCATGAACAATTAATTACGTTTTCTTTTTATTTCAAATTACAATGATCAGCAACATTGTTTTGGGCATGTGCCCCTTTTGAATATGCATCGCGCATAGCTAAGATGAACTTAAATCACAGTGCATGTTAAACATATGTTATGAAATAGTCTCCTCAAATTATATATATTCAAGACTAATAATTAAAAAACACACAAAATGCAGCCCAAGTGGGCAAACTTATGACAACAAAGCACACTATGCAAATAAAGAGATGTCTTCTGTAGCTGCAAGTGCTAAAAGTGAGAAACAAAAAAATATGAAAGAAACATAAAATAATAATTGATCTTCATAAAATGGTTAAAAACATGAAAGGGAACAAGAATGCATTAATTATAGATATATTTCATAGGTGAGTATGTAGATCTTCCTCCACATTCAAACCTGCCGGGATCTTACTGTTCAATTTAATTATATAGGAAGATTCTAGTCTTCTCAAATCCCTGACCCGGTTACCACCTCTCACATTGGGTTTTATCGCATCTATCACAAAATACTGTAACCCCTCTATGCTTTTGTGATGGTGTTGTTCAAAATGGCGAGCCACAGGGTAGTTTTTATCACCATTCTTAATGGCCCTCAAATGCTGTAATACACGTTTGTGGACTGGTAGGATCGTGCTGCCCACGTACCTCAGGCCACACGGACACTGAAGCACGTAGACAGCAAAATCCGTTTTACATGTAAACTGACCTTTGATTTTAATTGGTCTATCGGAGAAACCAGTAGAGTACATGGTGGTGTTCAACCCATGCAGACATGCTTTGCATTTTGTACATTTTACAAATCCTTCTCTCCTACCCAACCACATAGAAGCATTCGCTTTAGGTTTGGAGGTCTGTAACATATTGCTAACAAGCATTTGTTTAAAGGACTTAGCACGTCTGAATGTTATTTGTGGTTTTTTCTGAACCAATTTACCCAGGATCGGCTATTGCGGATTAAGTGCCAATGCTTGGTCAAGATGTTTCTCACTTTCTTGTGTTGGATATTGAAAGCAGTTACCATCCTGCACTGGTTTCTATCCTCATTTTCCTGTTTCTTTTTAGTATTGCTCTTGTTAAACAGGATGTCTTCTCTTGACCTCTTTTTAGCTTTATACACAGCTGATTTTATACAATCATTAGAGTAGCCTCTTGATTCAAAACGTGTTTCCAAGACTGCTAACTCTTCATTGCAGTTTGCCTGATTGCTACAGTTCCGTATTGTACGTAAGCATTCCCCATAAGGGATACTTTTAATCAGGTTTTGAGGATGGAAACTCTTGGCGTGGAGCAAAGTATTGCCCGCCGTAGGCTTTCGGAAGAGTGAAGTTTCCAGTTTACCTTCTTTAATGTAAACCGTCAAATCCAGGAAATTGACACTGGTTGCGGTAATCATACTAGTGAATTTCAGATTAAGATTGTTACACTGTAATTTCTGGGCTGGTGGGAGGAGCAGGTTGTCCAAAAGCTCTACCCAGATCAATGGCAGTCCAATGTTATGCACTGGAGCCGTTTCATTGAAAACTTGTTCGTCGTATGGATAGGGTCGGAGCAATTTCTAGTTGAGTTTATCAGGAAATTACAGTGTAACAATCTTAATCTGAAATTCACTAGTATGATTAGCGCAACCAGTGTCAATTTCCTGGATTTGACGGTTTACATTGACATTATCCAGTGACTATGTGTTTCTGTAAAGTTTAAATATGTTTTATATATATATATATATATATATATATAGGCCAAGGTGTATTGAAGAATGAGTGGGTGTATGACTGTCTGAATGGATGATTTAGTAGGTGCGTGACTGACTGTATAAGTGAGTGATTAAACATGTCTTACTGAATGCATGAGTTAGTGACTAAACTGTGTGAATGTCTGTATCAGTCTGTCTGTTGGTGTGTAAGCGGCTACATGGGTTGGTGAGACATGAGTGTCTATATGGGTTATTGTTTGGTTGTCTGAGTATCTGTATGGGTGCCTGAGTGTCTGTGTGGGTGGGTGGGGGTGTGTGACTCCCTGCATGGATGTGTGAGTGGGTGATTCACTGGGTGTATGGGTTCAAGACTGCGTCTGTGAGGGGCTGTATGGGTGGGTGAGTATGTGTGTTTGGGTGTGTTGGTGAGTGAATGGATGTCTCAGTGGTACATGTGTGAGTAACTACATATGTGAAAGGCAGTATATGTGAGTGTTGGAGTATATAAATAACTATATGTAAAATTGAGTGATTCTGAGAGTGGTTGTGTGGATGAGTGTGTGCTTGTGTCAGTGATTGTATAAGAGAGTAAATATGTGTTAGTATCTGTATGAATAAGTGAGGTGGTGTGTGTATAACTGTATAGGTGAGTAAATTGGAGTGTGATTGATTCTTTGCATGACTGAGTACCTGTGTTTGTAACTCTATAGGTGAGTGGTGGTGGTGTGACTGTCTGTATAGGTGTATGAGTGCATATGATAGTGGCTGTATTGATGAGTGCCTGCATGTATGAGTGACTGTACGGGTGAGTGAGTGGATGTGTGTGTAGACCTAGGAATTAGTGAGTGGGTATGTAGTAACTGGTATTGGTGTGTCTATGGTTTCCAAAATAGTAGTCTGTGTTTTAGAGTGGGTGTATCAAAGGTTATATTAGGGTGTGAGGAGGTGCATCAGATTATCACGCGAATTATGTCATCAGTGATGCCATTTGAGATGTCATCAGTGATGTCACTGACCATGTCATGAGTGATGTAATATGTGATGTCATCAGCAGTGCATTGCGGGGGCACGAGTTATAGTTAGCTCAACTAACTATAACGGCCGAATTTCTCTGGTTTTGTACGAGTGAAATGTCCAACTAACTATAATGTCCCTGAAACCTGTGGTTTTTTTCAGTGAATTTCTAAGGTTTTTCAAATGCTAATTTCTAACTACAACGTCCCTGAAACCTATGGTTTTTTCAGTGAATTTCTAAGGTTTTTTAAATGCTAATTTCTAACTATAACGTCCCTTAAACCTATGTTTTTTTCAGTGAATTTGTAAGGTTTTTTTAAATGCTAATTTCTAATTGTAATGTCCAAAAAAACCTTTTTCAAAATGTTTAAAGTTTTATAAAAATAATGGAAAGTTTTCTCCTTTCTAAAATATTCTTTTACCTTCTTTTATTTATTTTTTGAAAAAGTGGATTTGTGTACCGATCGTGTACCAATCACGGTGGGTGCGCGAATCCAAGAATTTTGCCACCATATTGGTTAAGTTGTGTAGGATGCGCGTTTGGTATGTGAAAGGTGCGTGTATCTCGGCCCCGTGTAATGACACGTACGTATTTCCGGGGGTCGCGCCGGGTGTGCGAATCTATCGCAAATCTTTAAGTTTTAAAAGTATATGTATATAAGTTTATTATATATATTATACCAAGACATTATTTAAGATAATTGTAAATATCATATATTTGTAACTGGAATAAAAATATATTATAGTTAAATATATTTTTCCGGAATCGCACCAGGTGTGCGCTAGTTGCGAGCCGGGCGCGCGAACCCATGTAACTTCAAAAGAAAGCATTTCATTGTTAAGAACCTTTTGATTCTAGAACTTGAAGGACCCCACCCATTTTTTTCATTCCTTCAAGAGCATCTTAGCAGACACACCTGCTGTCTTCTGCTCCTCTTGCTTGCCTTTTTTGGGTGTTTTTTTTTACAGAACTGAAAATGGCAGCTGGTGATGCACCTGAACAGCTTCCCCCTGAAGAGGAAGAAGACCTGGAGGAACCTGTAAAGAAGAGGTATGATAGTGTCGTATGGGCATTTTTCTCTATTCCACCAGGAGAAAAAAGGTAAATGCCCGGAAAGTCACGTGCACTATTTGTGACAAAGTCCTCTCACAAGGTTCTGACAAAAATATTCCCGTGGGACGTCGTCGATGTTGAAATACCTACAACCAATGCATCCTCGACGTCTAGCTAAGGAACAGCTTAGATGGGAACAAGAGAGGCAGGCAAGTGACAACAACGCTGCTGGACCTAGCACGTCAAGTGCTTCAACAACATCTAGCACAGCCAACATCTTCCCTGACTTCGCTAGAGTGGCGCAGCATTGCATAAAATGCAAAGAAATTCTCTGTTGTGGTGAGCAATCACTGGATGCTGTCCTGGTTGAGATTAGGAACCACCACTGTTATTTTTTTTTTTCTAAGCAATGAGTTTATAATTGCATAATTTTTTAAACATGTTCACTGTTGGTTCTGTTTATTTTTTCTTTTTTTTTTTTAAAAACCCCAAAAAATTCAAAAAAGGGTAAAGAAAATACTAAAAAAATATAAAACAAAAAAGAAAAAATGTTTTTTTTTAGAACCGCCTTATTGGTTAAAAATAGACAAACTTGTATGTGTTCTATGAATGACTGCTATGGTAATGTCTGAGTCATTGTATGAGTGAATAAGTACTCTCTCAGTGAATGAATGAGTGCAGCAGTATTGCCCGAGTCATTGAATGAGTGCATGAATAGTGTTTGAAGGACTGAATGAGTGCAGTAGTAGTCCCTGACTGATTGCATGAGTGTATAAGTAGTGCCTGGCTTATTGCATGAGTGAATGGATAGTGCCTGGATGTGTAGAGGAGTGCAAGGGTAGTGCCTGGGTTATTCCATGAGTGCATAGGTAGTGCCTGGGTGATTGCATGACTGCAGGGATAGTGCCTGAGTGATTGAAGGTGTGCATCTGTAATGCCTGTGTGATTGCATGAGTGCAGGGGTAATGTCTGGGTGATTGAAGGAGTGCATGGGTAATGCCTGGGTGCATGGAAGAGTGAATGGGTAGTGCCTGGGTGCATGTAGGACTACATGGGTACTTCCTGGGTGATTGGAGGAGTGCATGAGTAGTACCTGGGTGATTGCATGAGTACAGGAGTATTGCCTGGATCATTGGAAGATTGCATGGGTAATGCCTGGGTGCATGGAAGAGTGCATGGGTAGTACCTGGGTGCATGTAGGACTGCATGGGTAGTTCCTTGGTGATTGCATGAGTGCTGCAGAAGTGCCTTAGTGCATGTATGACTGCATGGGCACTGCCTGAGTGATTGAAGGAGTGCATGGGTAATGCCTGGGTGATTGCATGAATGCAGGGGTAATGTCTGGGTGAATGGAGGAGTGCATGGGTAGTGCCTGAGTGATTAGACGAGTGAATAGGTAGTGCATTGGTGATTTTATAAGTGCATGGGTAGTGGCTGGGTGATTGGAGGAGTGCATGGATAGTGCCTGGATGAGTGGAGGAGTGCAAGGGTAGTGCCTGGGTGATTCCATGAGTGCATAGGTAGAGCCTGGGTGTTTGCATGACTGCATGGGTAGTGCCTGAGTGATTGCATGAGTGCATGGGTAGTCCCTGGGTGCATGTACAACTGCATGGGTAGTTCCTGGGTGATTGCATGAGTGCTGCAGAAGTGCCTTAGTGCATGTATGCCTGCATGGGCACTGCCTGAGTGATTGAAGGAGTGTATGGGTAATGCCTGGGTGATTGCATGAATGCAGGGGTAATGTCTGGGCGAATGGAGGAGTGAATGGGTAGTGCCTGAGTGATTAGATGAGTGCATAGGTAGTGCATTGGTGATTTTATATGTACATGGGTAGTGGCTGGGTGATTGGAGGAGTGCATGGATAGTGCCTGGATGAGTGGAGGAGTGCAAGGGTAGTGCCTGGGTTATTCCATGAGTGCATATGTAGTGCCTGGTTGATTGCATGACTGCAGGGGTAGTGCCTGAGTGATTGAAGGAGTGCATGTGTAATGCCTGTGTGATTGCATGAGTGCAGGGGTAATGTCTGGGTGATTGAAGGAGTGCATGGGTAATGCCTGGGTGCATGGAAGAGTGCATGGGTAGTGCCTGGGTGCATGTAGGACTACATGGGTAGTTCATGGGTGGTTGGAGGAGTGCATGAGTAGTACCTGGGTGATTGCATGAGTGCAGGAGTAGTGCCTGGATGATTGGAAGACTGCATGGGTAGTTCTTCGGTGATTGCATGAGTGCCGCAGAAGTGCTTGAGTGCTTGTATGAGTGCATGGGTAATGCCTGGGTGATTGCATAAGTGCAGGGGTATTGTCTGGGTGTTTGGAGGAGTGCATGGTCACTGCCTGAGTGATTGAAAGAGTGCATGGGTAATGCCTGTGTGATTGCATGAATGCAAGGGTAATGTCTGGATGAATGGAGGAGTGCATGGGTAGTGCCTGAGTGATTAGAGGACTGCATAGGTAGTGCCTGGGTGATTTTATAAGTGCATGGGTAGTGCCTGGGTGATTGGAGGAGTGTACGGATACTGCCTGGATGAGTGGAGGAGTGCAAGGGTAGTGCCTGGGTTATTCCATGAGTGCATACGTAGTGCCTGGTTGATTGCATGACTGCAGGGGTAGTGCCTGAGTGATTGAAGGAGTGCATGTGTAATGCCTGTGTGATTGCATGAGTGCAGGGGTAATGTCTGGGTGATTGAAGGAGTGCATGGGTAATGCCTGGGTGCATGGAAGAGTGCATGGGTAGTGCCTGGGTGCATGTAGGACTACATGGGTAGTTCCTGGGTGGTTGGAGGAGTGCATGAGTAGTACCTGGGTGATTGCATGAGTGCAGGAGTAGTGCCTGGGTGCATGTACAACTGCATGGGTAGTTCCTGGGTGATTGCATGAGTGCTGCAGAAGTGCCTTAGTGCATGTATGCCTGCATGGGCACTGCCTGAGTGATTGAAGGAGTGCATGTGTAATGCCTGTGTGATTGCATGAGTGCAGGGGTAATGTCTGGGTGATTGAAGGAGTGCATGGGTAATGCCTGGGTGCATGGAAGAGTGCATGGGTAGTGCCTGGGTACATGTAGGACTACATGGGTAGTTCCTGGGTGGTTGGAGGAGTGCATGAGTAGTGCCTGAGTGATTGCATGAGTGCATGGGTAGTGCCTGGGTGCATGTACAACTGCATGGGTAGTTCCTGGGTGATTGCATGAGTGCTGCAGAAGTGCCTTAGTGCATGTATGCCTGCATGGGCACTGCCTGAGTGATTGAAGGAGTGTATGGGTAATGCCTGGGTGATTGCATGAATGCAGGGGTAATGTCTGGGCGAATGGAGGAGTGAATGGGTAGTGCCTGAGTGATTAGATGAGTGCATAGGTAGTGCATTGGTGATTTTATATGTACATGGGTAGTGGCTGGGTGATTGGAGGAGTGCATGGATAGTGCCTGGATGAGTGGAGGAGTGCAAGGGTAGTGCCTGGGTTATTCCATGAGTGCATATGTAGTGCCTGGTTGATTGCATGACTGCAGGGGTAGTGCCTGAGTGATTGAAGGAGTGCATGTGTAACGCCTGTGTGATTGCATGAGTGCAGGGGTAATGTCTGGGTGATTGAAGGAGTGCATGGGTAATGCCTGGGTGCATGGAAGAGTGCATGGGTAGTGCCTGGGTGCATGTAGGACTACATGGGTAGTTCATGGGTGGTTGGAGGAGTGCATGAGTAGTACCTGGGTGATTGCATGAGTGCAGGAGTAGTGCCTGGATGATTGGAAGACTGCATGGGTAGTTCTTCGGTGATTGCATGAGTGCCGCAGAAGTGCTTGAGTGCTTGTATGAGTGCATGGGTAATGCCTGGGTGATTGCATAAGTGCAGGGGTATTGTCTGGGTGTTTGGAGGAGTGCATGGGCACTGCCTGAGTGATTGAAAGAGTGCATGGGTAATGCCTGTGTGATTGCATGAATGCAAGGGTAATGTCTGGATGAATGGAGGAGTGCATGGGTAGTGCCTGAGTGATTAGAGGACTGCATAGGTAGTGCCTGGGTGATTTTATAAGTGCATGGGTAGTGCCTGGGTGATTGGAGGAGTGTACGGATACTGCCTGGATGAGTGGAGGAGTGCAAGGGTAGTGCCTGGGTTATTCCATGAGTGCATACGTAGTGCCTGGTTGATTGCATGACTGCAGGGGTAGTGCCTGAGTGATTGAAGGAGTGCATGTGTAATGCCTGTGTGATTGCATGAGTGCAGGGGTAATGTCTGGGTGATTGAAGGAGTGCATGGGTAATGCCTGGGTGCATGGAAGAGTGCATGGGTAGTGCCTGGGTGCATGTAGGACTACATGGGTAGTTCCTGGGTGGTTGGAGGAGTGCATGAGTAGTACCTGGGTGATTGCATGAGTGCAGGAGTAGTGCCTGGATGATTGGAAGACTGCATGGGTAGTTCTTCGGTGATTGCATGAGTGCCGCAGAAGTGCTTGAGTGCTTGTATGAGTGCATGGGTAATGCCTGGGTGATTGCATAAGTGCAGGGGTATTGTCTGGGTGTTTGGAGGAGTGCATGGGCACTGCCTGAGTGATTGAAAGAGTGCATGGGTAATGCCTGTGTGATAACATGAATGCAAGGGTAATGTCTGGATGAATGGAGGAGTGCATGGGTAGTGCCTGAGTGATTAGAGGACTGCATAGGTAGTGCCTGGGTGATTTTATAAGTGCATGGGTAGTGCCTGGGTGATTGGAGGAGTGTACGGATACTGCCTGGATGAGTGGAGGAGTGCAAGGGTAGTGCCTGGGTTATTCCATGAGTGCATACGTAGTGCCTGGTTGATTGCATGACTGCAGGGGTAGTGCCTAGGGGATTGAAGAAGTGCATGGGTAATGCTTGTGTGATTGGATGAGTACAGGGGTAATGTCTGGGTGATTGGAGGAGTGCATGGCTTATATCTAAGTGATTGCATGAGTGCAGGCGTAATGTCTGGGGGATTAGAGGAATGCATAGTTAATACCTTGGTAATTGCATGAGCGTAGGGGTAATGTCTTGCTGATTGCATGAGTAGGGCCTGGGTGATTGGAGTAGTACAGGAGTAGTACCTGGGTGATTGGCGGTCTGTATAAATAGAGCTTGGGTGATTTTATAAGTATATGTGTACTGCCTGAATGAATAGGTCATTGTATAGATATTGGCTGGATGATTGAAAGAGTGCAAGGGTAGTGTCTAGGTGATTGCATCAGTGCAGGGATAATGTTTAGGGGATTAGAAAAGTGTATAGGTACTACCTGGGTGATTGGAAGAGTGTACAGATAATGTCTAGCTGATGCATGAGTGTACATATAGTACCTGGGTGATTGGAAAAGTCCATAGGTAGTATCTGGGTGATCTTAGAACTGTATGGATACAGGTTAGGTGATTGGAGAAATGCAAGGATAGTGCATGGGTGATGGTAGAAGTGTGGGAATAGTGCCTAATTGTATAGATCACTGCATGGGTAGTGTTTGAAAAAATGGATGAGCGCAATAAAAGTGACTATAAACATTACTTCATATTATTATACTTATTACATTTTTTCAGCTTACCTTCTTTATTAAAGTAGATACCAAACTCAGTGAAACTATTTTACAGTAGTTTTATTGTAAACTGAATTTAAAATCTTTTGTAGCTTTAGTATTACTGTCTGTAAAAAAGAAGAAAAATTGTTATTGAAGATAATATTATAGTTTTAAGAACACAACATAATTTTAGAATTGCATAACATATTCAGTTTCCCTTTTTTGCTGTTCTCAGATTCTACTGAATTTCACGATACACAGTGATTTCAATGTAGATCGTCATATAACAGCGGGGAAAAAAATACAATCATTGAGATTGTAAAAAAAAACAAATCTGTGTTGAATATATTTACAACAAGTTCAACTATCTGTTTACCTATCTACAGTTTCTAAATTACATTCTTCGACTACAATAAATCATGTATTTCTCTGAAGTACATTTCTGAAATATACATTCTCATTTACATCGCGTATAATATAAAGATCAACTATATAAACTATTTCTTTCAAGCACAGTTTTGCAAATGCAATAACAATTAGAACAAACAATAATCCAAACAGTAATTCTTCACATCTTCCCAATAGGCCGAATAATGTTTCCAAATCAATTTGCATTGAAAATATCCAAAATAAACTCATTAAGTTGTGTTCACATCTTCCCAATAGGCCGAATGATGTTTTCAAAACTTTGGCATCAAAAATATCAGATTTAAATCTGGTAATTCGAAAAGCAACCTACATTTGAATTCCAAATGGACATCATTGCAATGTGTCCATCCTTTATTGCACTTTAAATAAACAGTATAGTGTCCAGATGTTGTAGTAGGTCCTTCATGGAAAATAATAGCCACAGCTTTAAAAGTTCTTCCTGAAATTGATAGTTGACTTGCCACAAAAGTTTTAAGTTTGGTTTCCAATTTTCTTCCATTTGCTCTTCAACGTTGTAGCATTAAAATGACATATTTTCCAAATCTTTCTAAATATAATGTTGACAACATTTCTGATTTACAATGAGAGCATTTGATATCTTGATTAGCTGATTTTACTAATTTATTAAAAGACACTGATTTGCAATCTGGTATTGTCAAATATATGAATCATTCAATGTCTATTTCAGTGGAAGAAGAAAATGAACACTCTTCACATTTATGATCCCATCTGTAACTTAGTCCAAACAAATTTTCAATTTCTATTCCTTCATCTTCCAATACTGCAAGCATAAACATAAGAAATTCTTGTGCATCTTGTTGTATATTGAGTGTAAATTGCAAAGAACCAGTACATATATCCAAAAGATGCTGAATGCCAGAAGCAGTATGGGTTTTTGTTCTATCAGTTACCAACTTTTGAAAAATATAGTGTAATACAGAACAGAATCTTTTTTCTCGATTTTCCATAATTTCATAATGAAGATCTTGTAGATAAAAGACAACATTCACAATTACATTAGCATAGCAGTTGATACCTGAACTATTTTCTAACTGGTATCCTATAATATCATCAACAGTGTCCATTTTCATTTTCTTTGCAGCTTCATTATTCTCTTCAATTGTTTTCTTTTTCGAATTTCACTAGAATGTTTGTCATGTTTCTGTTCTGGACATACTACACGTTTCTCATAAATGGGATATTCACTTAAGTTAGGAGCATAAAGTCTTCTTAACCGATTATACTCTCTTACACAATTTGCATCAGCACTAATCTTTTTGTCATCAAAATCAATCAAATACAAACCAGATAATGTTCTTACTCGAGACAAGGCAGCGTATGCCATGCCCTCTTTAAACACTGTACTTCCAATATTTACCAAAGCATTGTCTACACTTAAACCTTGAGATTTATGAATGGTCATTGCATATGCTAAAGAAAGAAGAAACTGTTTTCTATGAACATACAAGTCTTTTACAAGCAAAGAACGAACAGCACAGCGTCCAATCTGTTTTACTTCTTCAATCTGATCAAATTTAATCTTCAAAAATTCAATTCCATTTCTGTTCTGATAATTAACAAAATCAACAATTTTTCCCATTGCTCCATTCACTAAACCTTTTTCTACATCCAAATTACGCCGTAAAATTACCCAACAGTTTTCACATACATATAAAGTCTTTTCTAAACCTTAGGTGTTAGACACCGACTTTTCCAAAGAATCCAATTTTGACTGTAATTTCTCTGAGAGAAGAATAGTAACGCCTTTGTGTTCTATTTTATCAATGGCTTCCATTTTCACTATTGGTTGTTTTTCCACTTTCAAAAGTTCTTGATTGAATGTAGAACACTCTTGCAGTGCTGGCATTAGGCAAACTATAGAGTTCTTTTCTTCAATTTTTTTGTACATTATTTCAGGTGCTATGTTTTCATTTGCAAACAAGTTCGTTAGTAGTTGACTTAGTAAAGCTTCTTTTCCATGTTTTGTCAAAACACCAATTCTTATATCTTGAAGAATGTTTCCATAATGTTCATCACTTGCTTATCGCATATTCTTAATAAGTTCTTTATATTCAAAATGAGACCAAATGTTTACATTTCCAATACTTCCCAAAGATTTCCTAGTATCTTCATGGACAAGTGTTTTAAAAACTGATTGTCCTTTCACAGGAGTAAGTTGTAGTAGATCGCCAATTACATGTTTTCCTCCAATTAAAACATCATAATCTGTTTTTAAAATCTGTTGCATTCTTAAATGTATAAAGGCAAGCATTAAGTTTGGGACCATGCTCACCTCATCAATGATCAGAAGTTTCATTTTCTTTAGTACTCTTGAGACTTCATAACAAGCTTCTCCAGATAGCTTGTGATATTCCAACTTATTTTCATGTTCAACTGGTAGCATGAGTAATCAATGTAATGTAATCCCTTTAATGTTGTGTGCTGCTAACCCAGTTGGAGCAGTTACAACACAAGATAAATGTAATTCAGTGGTTTTCTGTAGATAACTGGTCCAAACTTTAATTAAGAAACTTTTTCCTGTTCCAGCTTGACCCCTGATATACATTCAAATAGGTTTAAATGATGTGCATTGGCATTCTTTTTTTCATGCAGTAAACCATGCTGTATCTGTTCTCTCACTTTCTGATATATTTCTTTTTGTTCAGTATTTAGTTGTTCTTCCAAGTTTCCCAACTCAATAATATCCTGTTGTGCTTGTTGCATTGCCATTTCTACTTCATTCATGGCTATTGCTGCCTCCTTTTCAAGAATTGGTTGTCCTAATGGATCTTGACTTAGTGGAGCAGAACTTTGACTATCTTGAGAACTGTCTCTAGCTATTTCAGCTGCAATTGTAGTTTCTTGTTCAATCTCTTCATTTAACATTTGTAGATAATTTGGAAAAATTGTGCATTGAATGCTATCTTTACATGTTTTAAAAGAATCTTCATAGCAGTCAAAATCTCCAAGTAATTCCATTTCACTACGCCAAGGCTTGAAAAGTTGCAGAAGTGCCAAATAGAAAAATTCTCTTTTATCTGGAGTTTCGCAACTGAGTTTCCTGTGGTTAATAAGATTTCCTTTGGCATGTTTTACCAAACGTCCTTCACATCCAATTCCTACATATTTTTCTTCATTAATATTTTCTGTGACATTTCTCTTAAAGCTGTAATGTTGCAGTACTTCATAGAGACATATGTTTTCCAGAAGTGGACTTCTTTTAGGATAGTACGTATCCAACATATTCGTTTTAACAATATCTGTACTTTCTGGTTCATTCAATGTTAAGTATTCAATTTCTTGTACAGATTTCAATACTCGATTTCGTGTTGCAGCAAGACCTAGACTTACCCAAATGATTCCTCTTGACTTTGAATATAAACTTGCAGAGGTCAACCGATCCGAACATTCGTAGGATCTAATCTCTCGATGGGAAAGCATCTTCAAACTAAAGCTGTACAATTTGTTACTAAGAGTCTTCTCTTGTGAAATTTCTTCCCACATTTCTTTCAACTCCGTCTTTTCAGATTTGGTTATATATGACGTAACATAGCGAGCAACAGCAATCAAATTATCTGCAACATACTGGATATCCATATTTGCATTCCACATTGTCAAAATCACTGGATTGTAGTCATTAATATACTTTGAATCTTCAGTTCTTTTTATGTTGTAAGTATTCTTCGGAGATTTTCGAGTTATAGTATGCCTTACTGCTGAAATGAAACTGTTGACTCTTCCTTTTGAAATTACTGGACGTGGGAATCCAAAACGACATTTTGTATAAAAACTTCCCTTTGATTTGTATATCCATCGACAATATTTCCCATATCGATGACTTTGAAACTGTAAAACTTGCTGTCTCAAGTTGTTTTCTCCTACTTCTTTTGGAGTGGCACAGGTAACATATTTTTCAAAGAAAGATAAAACACTTTCATCAGTATCAGTTCCAAATTTTGGTGCATTCTTGATCCATAACAGCATGTGAATATGAGGTGCACCTCTGGCTTGGTACTCCTTTCTCCAAAAGAAATCAATAACTTCTCCAAGAGGTGGATTATTTTTATTGCAGATAAAAGACATCATAGCTTGCAACCTATGATTAAAATATCTGCACACATTTACAGGATCCAAGGAACACAGTTCTCCAGCTGTCTTCAATTCAATGTTTTTTACATTTGAATTTGCTTGTTGTAGAAAGTCAAGTAAATCAGCCCATGCGTACTCAGCACAGCTAAGCGTAACAAACCACGTAGGGGTTCCTAAGTTCCTTAACATACATTTAAGTTCTCCGTGATGAAGATACCAATACTCATTAGTACCCCGTTGACACGCCATCAAATTAATTAACTGAGATTCTAAATGATCGTCTCTTTCTTGAACTTTGTCCAAAAATTCCTTTGCAGAAAGATGTGTAAGATGAACTCCTGTTTTTAATATGTGGTTCACTGCATATGAAAGTCCAGATAATTCACTTTCAAACAGAAGATGAAATAAATATGGAATACACTGTTAAAATCTTGGATCTTCTGAGTACAATCTTGTCGTACGATATTCTGAAGCTGGAATCTGTACTGGTCGTTCATCATATCGTCCACCTTTTCCAGTGGGAAAGAGCTGTGGAAAACAACGAGCTTCCAAACTTTTTTCCCATACACTCATGAGAGTTCCCTTCGCTTTCTTCATTTGGAATAATTCAATAGTGTTTCCTATCACTTCTTTTGAATGTAGAGGATGTATACTATAATGTCATAAATTTCTTCACTCCTCGAGTTATCCACTTTTTCTATTTGGCCAGTTGAAATTTCTCTTTCATCTTCTAATGATATTTTGTCTTCTTCCACATATACATTTTTATAATAAATATTGTTTTGCACAAAATATAATGTAGCCTTTTGAAGTTTGGTGACATCTACTAACTCTTGCCATATTTTCCGACTCTTTGTTGGTACACCATTAACTAGAATGACTACAGGTTCACTTTCCTCTCCCTCTACACCAACAGTTTCAATTTTTTTCTTAAAATCTAAAGGTAAATACACAACTCTTCCTTTTAAACCTCTTTGTAAATCTGTTGGAGGCAGCTTACCTGTTTTAGGCTCCATACGAACTATAGCCTGAAACAGGTGCACAGATTGAATAAGAATGGACTCATACGTATTAAAAATCTACCAGTTCTGGAGGAATAGCTACCAACTCTAGGTTGTTATATACAGCTCTAGCTGGCATTTTGTTCTCTTCTAGTTTGATGTAACAATATTTACAAATACGTTGATCACTACCCAACTCAAAACGACCTTCCACCAACAAATAAGCACCAAATTGCTCCCACTTATCATTGTTTTCCTTTTCACTTTTTAAATACACATCAACATTCCTAGTTTGACTTCTATAGTGAGTACGTCGGCAACAAATACAAACATAGTTTGGATTTTCACAAGAAACTACCTTAAACTTTGTAATTTCTTCTGCAAACTTCACAGTAGTAGTATCTTCCATCTCTTCTTCAACACCTATACTTATCAAACTTTCACTTTCTCTACACTCCTCTTGAGGACCAAAGAAACAAAACTCTATATCATCAGAAACTTTTTTTACATCCAACACTGAGCCATGCAAAAGAGCTGTGCTTATTTCATTTAGAGATAATGCAGGACTTTTTAAGTAGTATAATCTTCTTACTAACTTCCGCATTTCTGAATGATGTACTGCTAACATTCTTAAATGATGAATAGTACTTCGACACACTTTTCTAGAAAGACAAGCAAGAGAATGACCCTGCAAGTTAGTATATTTTATCACTTTACAAGGATCTAGTCCTTACAACATCTTAATCTTCTGTTTAACACTTTTTTTAACATAATCTCGTAAGAAATCTCGTAATATATCAATAGATTCCTGTTGTATACTACAAATACTACTACAATCCCACTTATACACTGGAGCTTGTGTACATCTACCTTGAACTTCTTTAGCTATTACTTCTTCCACATTTCTAGGAACCATCTTTTCTTTTTCAATTGGACAACCGTTTTTAACTTCATAACAACGACCACTGGTATCAACTGCATGAAGTAAAGTATTTTGTTGAATATAGCTTTCTTCATTAAAAAAAGGCTCCGTACTAGAAGTGTGTTTCCATTCACCAGAAAAGATTTTGAAAAAGTTAGTTCTATTCACCAGTCTTTTTCTTTTACTTTTCTCCTTCATAAAATGCATTATTTTATTCAATGTTTTCATTCTCTTCAATACTAATATAAACAATTTTCTTTTCAATTCAAAAGCCTTTTCAACTACACTTTCAATCTGTTCTTTTTTTTTGTAAAATGCTGATCTTCTTCATATTTTTTGCAATCGTTCAATAAATTTTGTAGTACTCTACTTTTATACATTCTCTTTCTAATGTCTTTAAATTGTTTCATCCTTCTTTCAACATAGATTGTTTTCCCATAACCTGATTTTCCATTATTTTGTCCTTTTTTCATTTCCTTCTGATTCGTTGTAGTACTTTTCTTTCTTTTTACTCCATTTTGAAAAATCATTATGTTCTTTAAAAGTTTTATAACAAATTCTTTAGTTCTCTTACCAGAAGTCTTTCTCTTCAATGTCACATGTTGCACTTCATCTAATTTCTGCTTTTCTCTTTCCTTAAATAGTACTGTTATTTTTCTTTTCTTTTGATCTTTTCTTGCCATACTCAATCTTTATTACTAATAATGGTGAATATCTGAAAACAAAGACAATTTTAAATAATTTTGTTAAATAGTTTAATATTATTAAAATAATGATATTCAAATATTGTCATGTATAATTAAAGAAATATTTTTAATTGCATTCAAAGGTATGCCAGACACTGCAGAATTCCTACAATTAGAAGACATCGCAACCTATACAACAGAATCATAGAGCACAACTAAAGGATTTTTGTACTGCTACCCAAATAAAATGTAAAGTGCAATCTCTCAACTGTTAAGGCCTGCATTATATTGTGACTGAGATATGTCTTGTAACTAAGGTATATCTCTACTTGCATATGCATTTTGATTCCTATCATACATGTGATTGTAGGAGTACTAAAGTAGTGCCTGAGTGATTGGAGGAGTGCAAAGGTAGTGCCTGGGTGATTTTATAAGTTCATAAGTACTGGCTGAGTGATTACATAACTACAAGGTTAGTGCCTGCATGATTGGAAGAGTGCAAGAGTAGTTCCTGGGTGATTGAAGCAGTGTATAGCTAATACATTGGTGATTGCATGAGTACAGGGGTAACATCTAGGGGATTACAGGAGTACATACGTAGTGTCTGGGTGATTGCATGAGTGCAGGGATAATATCTGGGGGATTACATTAGTACATAGGAAGTGCCTCAATGATTTTATAAATGCATGGGTACTGCCTAGGTGATTGGAGGAGTACTGTTGTAGTGCTTGAGTAATTAAAATAGTGCAAAGGTAGTGCCTGGGTGATTCTATAAGTGAATGGCTACTGGCTAAGTAATACCATAATTACAGGGATAGTGCTTCTGTGATTGGAGAAGTGCAAGAGTAGTGCCTCAGTGATTATATAAGTGCATGGGTAGTGTCGGGGTGATCGAAGGACTACAGGGGTAGTAGCTGGGTAATTGCAAGAGAACAAAGGTACTGCCCGGGTGATTTCATAAATGCACAGTTAGTGGCTGGGTAATCAAAGGACTTCAGGGGTAGTGGCTGGGTGATTGAAGGAGTGCAGGGGTAGTACCTGGATAAGTACATGATTGGAGGACTACTAGGGTAGTGCCTGGGTGATTGCATGAGTGCATAGGTAGTGGCTGGGTGATCAAAGGACTTCAGGGGTAGTGGCTGGGTGATTGAAGGTGTGCAAGGGTAGTGCCTGGATGATTCCATGAGAACAAGGGTAGTGCCTGGATGATTGAAGGAGTACTAGGGTAGTGCCTGGGTGATTGCATAAGTGCATGGGTACTACCTGAGTGATTATATAAGTGCATCGGTACTGGCTAAGTGATTGGAAGACTACATAGATCCTGACAAGATGATTGGAGGAGTGGAAGGATAGTACCTGGGTGATTGAACCACTGTATAGCTAATGCATTGGTGATTGCATGAGTGCAAATGTAATGTCTGGAGGATTAAGGAGTACATAGATAATGCCTGGGTGATTGCATGAGTTGAGGGATAATATCTGGGGGATAACAAGCGTACATAGGAAGTGCCTAGGTGATTTTTTAAGTGCATGGATAGTGCCTTGGTGATTGGAGTAGTACTATTGTAATGCCTGAGTGATTCAAGGAGTGCAAAAGTAGTGCCTGGGTGATTTCATAAGTGCATAGATAGTGGCTGGGTGATCAAAGGACTTCAGGGGTAGTGGTTGGGTGATTTAAGGAGTGCATGCGTACTACCTGGGTGATTGCATGAGTGCAGGAGTAGTGTCTGGATGATTGGAAGAGTACTACGGTAGTGCCTGGGTGATTGCATAAGTACATAGGTAGTGCCTGAGTGATTTTATAAGTGCTTCAGTACTGGCTAAGTGATTGGAAGAGTGCATAGATCCTGACTGTGTGATTGGAGAAGTGCAAGGGTAGTGCCTGGGTGATTGAATCAGTGTATAGCTAATGCATTGGTGATTGCATGAGTGCAGGGGTAATGTTTGTTTGATTAAGGAGTACATAGGTAATGCCTGGGTGATTACATGAGTTGAGGGGTAATATCTGGGGGATTACAAGAGTACATAGGAAGTGCCTGGGTGATTTTATAAGTGCATCAGTACTGCCTGGGTGATTGTTAAAGTACTGTGATGTGCCCCAGTGATTGGAGAAGTGTAAAGGTACTGCCTGGGTGATTTTATAAGTGCATGGGCACTGACTAAGGGATTGGAGGAGTGCATAGATCCTCACAGGGTGATTGGAGGAGTGCAAGTGTATTGCTTAGGTGATTAAAACAGTGTATAGGTAATGCATTCATAATTGCATAATTGCAGAAGTAATGTCTGGGGGATTAGAAGAATACATAAGTAATGGCTGGTGATTGCATGGGTGCTCAGGTAATGTCTGGGGGATTTCAGGAGTACATAGGCAGTGCCTTGGTGATTTTATAAGTGCATGAGTACTGGCTGAGTAATTACATAAGTACAAGGGTAGTGCCTGCGTTATTGAAAGAGTACAAAGGTAGTGTCTGGGTGATTGAACCACTGTATAACTAATGCATTGGTGATTGCATGAGTACAGGGGTAACATCTGGGGGATGTAAGGAGTACATAGGTAATGCCTGGGTGATTGCATGACTGCAGGGGTAATATCTGGGGGATTACAGGAGTACATAGGAACTGCCTGGGTGATTTTATAAGTGCATGGGTACTGCCTAAGTGATTGGAGAAGTGTATAGATCTTGACAGGGTGATTGGAGGAGTGGAAACATAGTGCGTGGGTGATTCAATCAGTGTATAGCTAAAGCATTAGTGATTGCATAAATGCAGGGGTAATGTCTGGGGGATTACAGAAGTACATAGGGAGTCCCTGGGTGATTTTACAACTGCATGAGTACTGCCTGTGTGATTGGAGTAGTACTATCATAGTGCCTGAGTGATTCGATGATTGTAAAGGTAGTGCCTGGATGATTTTAAAACTGCATGACCACAGGCTGAGTGGTTACATAATTACAGAGATAATGTCAGCATGATTGGAAGAGTGCAAAGGTACTGCCTGGATGGTAATATAAGTGTATGGGGAGTGGCTGGGTGATCGAAGGACTGCAGGGGTAGTGGCTGGGTAATTGAAAGTTTGCAGGGATAGTGCCTAGGTGATTGCATGAGAACAAAGATACTGCCTGGGTGATTGGAGGAGTACTAAGGTAGTGCCTGGGTGATTGCATAAGTGCATAAGTAGTGCTTGTGTGATTTTATAAGCGCATGGGTACTGGGTAAGTGATTGGAGGAGTGCATAGATCCTGACACGGGTATTGGAGGAGTGCAAGGATAGTGCCTGGGTGATTGAACCAGTGTATAGCTAATGCATTGGTGATTGCATGAGTGCAGAGGTAATGTCTAGATGATTAGAAAAATACATGAGTGCATAGGTACAGCCTGCATGATTGCAAGACTGCAGGGATAGTACATAAGTAGTGCCTGAGTTATTGCATGACTGCAGGGGAAATATTTGGGGGATTACTTGAGTACATAGGAAGTGAGTGGGTGATTTTATAAGTCCATGAGTGCTGCCTCGATGATTACAGAAGTACTAAGGTAGTGCCTGAGTGATTTTATAAGTGCATGAGTACTGGCTGAGTGATTACATAAGTACAAGAGTAGTGCATGCGTGATTGAAAGAGTGCAAGGATAGTGCCTGGGTGGTTAAAGCACTGTGTAGCTAATGCATTAGGGATTGCATGAGTACAGGACTAACGTCTGGGGGATTAAAGGAGTACATAGGTAACGCCTGGGTGAATGTATGACTATAGGGGTAATATCTGGGCATTTACATGACTACATAGGAAGTGCATGGGTACTTCTTGGGTGATTACAGGACTACTGAGGTAGTGCCTCACTGAATAAATAAGTGGAAAGGTAGTGCCTCGTTCATTTCATAACAGCATGACTACTGGCTGAGTGATTACATAAGTACAAGGGTAGTGCCTCCGTGATTGAAGGAGTGCAACGGTAGTGCCTGGGTGATTATATAAGTGCATGAGTAGTGACTACATGATTCAAAGAGTGTATGGGTAATACCTTGGTGATTGCATGAGTGCAGCAGTAATGCCTGAGTGATTACAGCAGTGCATATGTAGTGACTGGAACATTGGAAGACTGCAAGGGAAGTACTTGGGTGTTTTTATAACTGCATGAGTGTTGGGCCTAGCCAAATATAAAGCAGCAGACTATTACATGACTCAACCATAAGTCTCTCCATATTGTTAAAAGCATGCATACATATGTCTCTAACTTTTCAAATCATCATGATATATAAAAGAAATATTTAAACAATATTTCTGGAATATAGTGAAACCTAGAAACTGAGACATGTAATAGATCTGCCTGAGTGATTGCATAACTCCATGGGTAGTGCTTGGGTGATTGTATGAGTGCAAAGGTCGTCACTGGGTAATTAAAGGAGAAGATGGATAGTGACTGGCTAATTGCATGAGTGCACACATAGAGGTTGAGTGCATGGATAAGTGTATAAATAGCACCTGAAGGCATAGATGAGTCATGGAGTAGTGCCTAAGTGAATAGATGAGTGCAACAGTAGTGCCTGGGTGATTCTACGACTGCAAGGCTAGTGCCTGGGTTAATACATGAGTGCATAGGTACAGCCTGCATGCTTGCAAGACTGCAGGGATAGTACATAAGTAGTGCCTGGGTTATTGCATGACTGCAGGGGTAATATCTGGGGGATTACTGGAGTACATAGCAAGTGAGTGGATGATTTTATAAGTGCATAAGTACTGCTTGGGTGATTGCAGGAGTACTGAGGGAATGCCTGAGTGATTGGAAGAGTGCAAAGATGGTGCCTGGGTGATTTTACAAGTACATGGGCACTGGCTAAATGTTTGGACGAGTGCATAGATCCTGAGAGGGTGATTGGAGGAATGCAAGGGTAGTGCCTGGGTGATTGAACCAGTGTATAGCTAATGCATTGGTGATTGCATGAGTGCAGGGGTAATGTCTGGGGGATTGGAGGAGTACATAGGTAATGCCTGCGTGATTGCATAAGTTCAGGGGTAATATCTGGGGGACTACAGGAGTACATAGAAAGTGCCTGGGTGATTTTATAAGTGCATCGGTACTGCCTGGGTGATTGGAGTAGTACAGTGGTAGTACCTCAGTGATTGGAGGAATGTAAAGGTAGTGCCTGGGTGATTTTATAAGTGCATGGGCACTGACTAAGTGATTGGAGGAGTGCATAGATCCTCACAGGGTGATTGGAGGAGTGCAGGGGTAGTGCCTGGGTGATTGCATGAGAACAAAGGTACTGCCTGGGTGATTGGAGGAGTACTAGGGTAGTGGCTGGGTGATTGCATTAGTGCATAGGTAGTGCCTGAGTGATTTTATAAGTGCATGGGCACTGGCTAAGTGATTGGAGGAGTGCATAGATCCTGACAGGGTGTTTGGAGGAGTGCAAGGGTAGTGCCTGGATGATTAAACTAGTGTATAGCTAATGCATTGGTGATTGCATGAGTGCAGGGGTAATGTCTGGGGGATTGGAGGAGTACATAGGTAATGCCTGCGTGATTGCATAAGTTCAGGGGTAATATCTGGGGGACTACAGGAGTACATAGAAAGTGCCTGGGTGATTTTATAAGTGCATCGGTACTGCCTGGGTGATTGGAGTAGTACAGTGGTAGTACCTCAGTGATTGGAGGAATGTAAAGGTAGTGCCTGGGTGATTTTATAAGTGCATGGGCACTGACTAAGTGATTGGAGGAGTGCATAGATCCTCACAGGGTGATTGGAGGAGTGCAGGGGTAGTGCCTGGGTGATTGCATGAGAACAAAGGTACTGCCTGGGTGATTGGAGGAGTACTAGGGTAGTGGCTGGGTGATTGCATTAGTGCATAGGTAGTGCCTGAGTGATTTTATAAGTGCATGGGTACTGGCTAAGTGATTGGAGGAGTGCATAGATCCTGAGAGGGTGATTTGAGGAATGCAAGGGTAGTGCCTGGGTGATTAAACCAGTGTACAGCTAATGCATTGGTGATTGCATGAGTGCAGAGGTAATGTATGGGGGATTAGAGGAGTACATAGGTAATGTCTGGGTGATTGCATGAGTTGAGGGATAATATCTGGGGGATTACAGGAGTACATAGGAAGTGCCAGGGTAATTGTATAAGTGCATCAGTACTGCCTGGGTGATTGGAGTAGTACTGTGGTAGTGCCCCAGTGATTGTAAGAGTGTAAAGGTAGTGCCTGGGTGATTTTATAAGTGCATGGGCACTGGCTAAGTGATTGGAGGAGTGCATAGATCCTGACAGGGTGTTTGGAGGAGTGCAAGGGTAGTGCCTGGATGATTAAACTAGTGTATAGCTAACGCATTGGTGATTGCATGATTGCAGGACTAATGTCTGAGGGATTAGAGGAGTACATAGGTAATGCCTGGTGATTCCATGATTGCAGGGGTAATATCTGGGAGATTACAGGAGTACATAGGAAGTACCTGGGTGATTTTATAAGTGCATGTGTGCTGCCTGGGTGATTGGAGTAGTACAGTGGTAGTGTCTGAGTGATTGGAGGAGTGCAACATCCTGAGTAGTAGCAGAATACTGAAATTGCAGCACAAAAGTGAGGTCTATGACATGGTGTACACTTTTGTACTGCAGCTTCACAATTCTGTAACTACTCAGGGTGTTGGGTGTACCCAAAATAAAGCATTAAACATACACATGAGTCTGTTATAAACTCCTGAAACTATACATGCATATATGTCTACCTTTTGAAATCATCATCATATATAAAAGAAATAAACAAATAGACTGAACTTTACATTTGAAAGACACACCTACATTTCTGCAGTGTATTTCAAGTGTACCTTTCCCCAGACTCATAGAAAGTAGCCTAATCAGTAATCTCTTCTGCCAACATGTCTTAAAACTCACTTTTGTTCTACAGCTTCACCATTCTACAAATATTGGGCCTAGCCAAAGATAAAGCAGCAACCTATCACATGTCTCTATATAATTCTAACCATATTCCTAAAAGCATGCATGCTTCTATGTATACCTATTGCCAAAACCATAACACATATTAGAATACATGTGCAAGTAGAAACATAACCACACTCACAAGACCATAAAGGCCTTAAAACTTGACAGAGTACACTTAACATTTCAAACACACCTAGATTTATGCGGCAACTTTCAAGTGAACATTTACACAGACTCTTATAAATTACCATAATCAATAATTCCTCTCCCAACATATCTTAAACATCACTTTTCTACTACTACTGCTTCACTATTCTAGTACTAATCAGGTATTGAGCATAGCTAACAGCAAAGCAACCCTTCACTTATCTTTAATGACAGTCTCCCCATATTTCTAAAAGCATGTATGCATATATCTCTACTTTTTCCTAGTATCATCATATATAAAAGAAACATACAAATATATCTATACCTGTATTTTATAAATCTTGCATCTTCAGATGCATAACACATATGAAAATACATCTGTAAGTACAGACATACCACAGTCAAAAACCATGCAGATCTTAAAGCTTAAGAAGCTGCACTTCTCATTTCAAATATACACCTAAAATAATGTGATATATTTCAACCATACCTTTCAACAGACTCAAACAAAATACCCTAATCACTAATTCATCTGCCAACATCTTTTAAACAACAGTTTTGAGCTGCAGCTTCACCATTCTGCAACTACTTATGCTATTGGACCTACACAAAACTAAACTAGCAACCCTTCACAAGTCTTTGCTGTAAGTCTAAGTCTCACCATATTCCTAAAAGCATGCATGCATATGTCTGTAGCTTTTGCTAGCAGCATCATATGTAAAAGTAATATACAGATAAATCTATACCTGTGTTTTATACATCTATCATCTTCAGATGCATAACACATACCATAATACATGTGCAAGTAGACACATACCTCAACACCATCCACAGCTCAAAACTTCACAGACTACACTTCAAATTTCAAACAGACACTGAAAATTATGTGGTATATATGAAATATACCTTTCCACACATCATACAAATTACTCTAATAAATAATATCTCTACAAACATATCTCAAACCTTGGAGCCGCGCATCCATACGGGACTTCAAAAATATATTACAAATAAAAATACCACTATTTTTTAAGAACACACCACTTCAAAAGATAGTACTGACTTTGGAAATCTTACTTTAATAACATATCACTTATATATGAATTACAATTCCACATTTTAAAACCACAGATAACATTCAACCCTTCCCCCCTTCTCCCTAATGCCAGTTTCCATAGCAACAGTTGATGGAACATTGAAGTGAACTGACAGGTCACAAGTTAACCATATCTTCAAATTCAGCACACAAGCTTACAAATGCAAACAGCAGGTGTGGTTGACGTTTGCAAAATAAGACCTTATCCTATCTACTGTACCTTTCAAACATTTTTAACAAACCAATAAGCTAAAATGCTTTTTAAAGAAAGTAACATTCACCCTATTTTTGAGTGTACAATGTTCATAAACAGCCAATCAATTATCTACTTTTTAAAAAACAGCATCTTGTCCACCATTTTAGATACCTCTCATTCTACCAACTGACTACCTCAGCTACAGACATCTTTTCATTAATTCCAGACATCCCTTCAAGACGCTTACAGGTTGGATTGTTGGGCACAGCTATGTTTACTGGTGCAAAAGGTACGCTGAAGTATTGACAAAGACCTAGCTTTGCAAAATGTGGATATTAAATGGATTGCACAGAGAGGATTAAAGTGATACCAATTGATGCCTTTGGTTAAAACCTTTTTGCATCTCCAACCCCCTGACCTCATGATTGTACACTGTGGTGGCAATGACCTAGACACATTGACTGGGGTAGGTCTGGAAATGCTAATGAAGGACACCTTTGCACAATTGATGTTGCTTTTGCCTCAAACTGTCTTTGTATACTCTAATATATGCCAAAGGCAGAAATGGAAGTGGTCAAATCAATTCTGTCCACAGAGTGAGAAAGCTAGAAAGACTGTCAATAAAGCTGTTTCTGCTTACCTCAGAGACCATAGGATGGGCTCCATATATAACAACAATCTACATTTTGATATGGATGACATCAACAGAAGTGATGGAGTACACTTCACAGATCATGGGAACAGAGTCTTTCTCAACAACCTAAAGCTGTGCATCCGCACTTACATGTAGCTACAACAAACTCTTAATGAAAACAAGGGCTCTTTTTAGAGCCACCCTATAACATAATAGAGAATATAAAAATATTTTTACACATACTTTTTTTTTTTTTTTGGGTGGATTCGCGCACCCAACACAAATCTGCAAAAGCATGAATTCAATGTACTATAACACAACACACTTTTCAAGTTTAACCATTAATTTTCAATTTTATATATTTTTAACAACTCTATAAATTGTAATCTTGTCATTAACTTCAATCACAGTACCTCTTTAAAACAACTTCACAAATACAACACTACCATCTAAATTATATACTACTAAATTATTTATTTGAGGTGAATTTGTGAATCCAACACGATGTTACATGGGGGGCCGCGTTAGAGCCGCGTTGGAGTCGCGTGTGGCCCCCCTCCTAAGGCCAATTATGGCCCCGGGGACCCCAGCCCCTGGGGCCGGCCTTCCTTTTTTAAAAAAAGGCCCTCAAGTTGGGGACCGTGGGGGGAGCCCCAATGCCCCCACGGTCCCTGCCGGCTCCTGCCTCCTGCGGGAGCCGGCATTGCGTTTGGACAAGGGTAGCTGCTAACATGCAGCTCCCCTTGCCCAACAGCAATTCTGCTTTGCTTCATTGAAGCGAGAGCAGGTTTCCTGTTCTCGCTTCAACCAAGCAAAGCAGTGTTTGCTATGACAGGGAGGGAGCCGTGCTCCCGCCCTGCCATAGCAAACAGCAATGTCCCGGGGTGGGCACCCCGGGACATTGCAGGAGCCAGCCCTGGGGGGTGGTGGTCACCAGGGCCATCGAGGGTTCCAGGAGGGGGGCCACACGGCCCCCCTCCCAACATTTGCATAGCCCCGGGGAGGTGCTGGTCCCTGGGGCCGGGGGTCCGCAACGGACCCCCGTATACTAATTTATGTTGCCCCGGGGAGATAGCGCTCCCTGGGACTGCGGGGGGGCATAAACCCCCAGCATTTAAACATCAAAGCCCCGGGGATGTGGTGTTCCCCGGGGCTTGGGGGGGCCTGTGAGGCCCCCCACACAAAATGTAAAAATGCCCCGGGGAGGTGGTGGTCCCTGGGGCAGCGTGGGGGGCAGGAGCCCCCCCTTGCTATTTTACTATTTTAGCCTCAGGGAGGTGGTGGTCCCCATGACTAATTTATGTTGCCCCGGGGAGATAGCGCTCCCTGGGACTGCGGGGGGGCATAAACCCCCAGCATTTAAACATCAAAGCCCCGGGGATGTGGTGTTCCCCGGGGCTTGGGGGGGCCTGTGAGGCCCCCCACACAAAATGTAAAAATGCCCCGGGGAGGTGGTGGTCCCTGGGGCAGCGTGGGGGGCAGGAGCCCCCCCTTGCTATTTTACTATTTTAGCCTCAGGGAGGTGGTGGTCCCCATGGCTGCGGGGGCCCCCGCGGGCCCCGCTTCATAACTGCACATCATCCCCGGGACCGGGGACTTATAGAAAATGAAGCACGGTAGCCCACGCTTCATTTTTAAAAAATTTCTCGGCCGGATTTGCGTGCCCAGCGCGACTTCATTCAATTAAAAAAAATATATATACTTGTTTTGGCCCTGGGGGTCCTTGTGGTACCCCCTGAGCAGTACTAGGGGGTCAGGGTGTTTCTACCCTACCCCCTTTTCTTAAATCATTTTTTAAACTGTTTTCTTGTGACTCGGTTACCGAGTCACAAGATGCCTGCCAACACATTCTGGTTTGGAGTGTTGGCTTCCTATCAGAATGAAGCTTGTGCTTATTTTTTGGATTTCTCAGCAACTACTGAACAGGTTTACACCATTTTAAAAAAAAGCACGCTTTCTGGACCAAGACCTACCTTTTTGCCAAATTTGGTGTAATTCCGTTCAGCAGTTCGGGCTGTAGCTTTGTCTAAAGTTCCTATGGAAATTAACATGGGGAAAACGTGTTTTGTGATCCCCCTTTTTTCTCAGCCCCCGCTTGACGAATCACCCCAACACTTTCAAGACAGGAGCTGACCTGAGTGAACCATTAGTTTGGAAAATTTCACGAAGATTCGTCAAACAGCGCCAAAGATATTGGCAAAAGAAAAAACGCTTTTTGAATAGAAACAAGGTCCTAACTATAACTACCTACTGGCGACTGCCAGTAGGTAATATATATATATAATACTGTGCCTGGAGTGGTAAATGGCTTTTGTCATTTTACAGCTCGGCAAGGACAGCACTGTGCTAGTCCTATGCTTAAAGATTTTGCTGTAGAAATGGCAAAAGACTTTGTCCATTTCTATCTCGGCGTGGATAGCACTGTGCTAATCCTATGCTTAAAGACTTTGATAGAAAAGCAGACATTTGAGGTGAGCAGATCTAGAGTGTCGCTGGTGTTGAGAGTGCTCTATACAGGAGCTGCTTTCCACCTAAACTTGAGAACTACCCAGAGTTCTCTGCTTCTTTTTTGCATATATATATATATATATATATACATATATATATATATATATATATATATATATATACACCTCAATTAGTTCTTTACTTTACTTTTTTTTTTTCTCTCTAAACCATCTTCCTTTACACTTTAAGATATAACAATGTTATTGTTGTAATCTTGAGTTAAATATATCTCAAATAGGCCTTCCAGTCTACTCTTTGTCTCTTTGAATTAGTTCGTTTTTTTTTTTATTGCTCACCGACAACGCACATGGTCATTTGTGCTTGTTAAGCGGTGCCTGATTCCAAGATGGCGCTTCCGTGTTGCGCGCATGCGCATAGTACGCATCTGTTTCTTCCTCTATGCCAACATACGTATGTGCGTGTACTCGGCGCCTGATTTCAAAATGCCTGTTCGGTGTTGCACGCATGCGCACGGTACGTGGCTGCTTGCTCATTAATCGGTGCCTGATTCAAAAATGGCGGTTCCGTGTTGCGCAGCTGCTTCTTTCTTTTTTTTTTAATGCCAGTGTACGCATGTGCATTTACTCACCGCTCCTCTCAGACAGTAGGCAAATCGGGATGGTTTTGGTAGCACTGACCAGCGCACACGTTGCAGTCACTGCTCCTCTTGGTTTCTTCTTCGCAACACTAGCAGCCAAACGAGGCAGCACAGATCATGAGACGCTCAGCTGTTTGACGGTAATCTCAGTTTCACTTCTCTGTTGAGGTTCTTCCACTCGTCGCCATTGTAACAGAGTCGACCAGGATACATGGATGCTGCTTGTAGATTTATTTATCAGAGCTTGCAACACCTTGCTTCATAGTCTTCCTAGTTTCCCAGTCTAACTGAACTGTACTTACTTTGTAATTGTAATTGCCAGGACCAAAACTTTGAACCGGATCCGCTTACGGATCGGTAGCCAATGAAGGGATTTCAAATGGGCGGACATCCGCGTTCTAGGACCTAGCATGAGTATCACCCTAGCCGCTGCGTTCTGGACCACCATAAGGCGTGTCAATAAATAGTCCGGTAGACCCAGGTACAGGACTATCACGTAGTCCAGCCTTGATACTATCAAAGCCTGGACCACTGTTTTCCTGTGTGCAACCGGAAGTAGGGGCAGAAACTGTTTTAGAATTTTTAGCAGGCCGAAGCAGGACCCAGCTACTGCTTGGATCTGGGCCCTCATAGATAAATTATCCTCCAGCTTGACCCCAGGTTCTCGACTGTCTTTACCAAGGTTGTAGGAGGGGACATGTCCGAGGGCCACCATTGGCGCAACACATTGCACGGGGGAAGGCCAAAGAAAATGATCTCCGATTTCTCGGAGTTACACTTTAGTTGGTTCAATTGTAGCCAGGAGAACACCTCTGATAGGCAGGTGGTAATCACATCCCCTCTAAAATCAGTGCCCTTGTCACAGGTAAAGAGCAGTTGCGTATCATCCGCGTATGATACTATGGTCGCTCCATAGGCCTCGGCCAAGTGTGCAAGGGGGACCATTTGTAGATTAAAAAGTGTCGGGCTCAGAATCGAGCCCTGAGGAACCCCTACCTTCATGGGGGGAATGGGGGCAGCAAAGGGCGGGGACCAAATCGTTTGCTGACGGCCTTTCAGAAAGGAGGAAAAACACTTAAGTACCGTGCCACCAAGGCCGCACTCCTGGAGTCTCTGCAGGAGCTGGTCATGGGGCACGGTATCAAAGGCCGCAGATTGGTCCAACAATATCAACACAGCCTTGCCTCCCTTGTCTAAAGCCCCCTAAATGACCTCAGAAACTTCCAGTAGCGCTGTTTCAGTGCTAAAGTTTGCTCTGAAACCGGACTGGCTCTGGTGTAGCACCTGGTTGGCTTCCACATATTCAGTGGTGACGAGGTTCACATACTTTGGAAAAAAAGAGGAGCAACGATATTGGCCTGTAATTAGAGGCTATCGCGGGATCAGATAAAGGCTTTTTTAATAGGGGGGAGAGGTTTTGTATTCTTCCATCTGTCAGGTACCAGCCCATTCTGCAATGCAGCATTGAGAATCAAATTCACAGCTGGGTTGATAATCCCAGCTATGGAAGTCAATACTTTGGCTGGGCAATGGTCAGAGGGTGAGCCTGATTTGAGGGCTCTCATAATTTCCAAGGATTTTTCCAGGGGGATAGGAGGAAACTGCAAGAGAGACGGTCCCTTCACATAGGTAGAAGGGGACAGGGGCCCTGAGCACCCTCCCTTGCCCAGGGGCTGATTCGGGAAAGCATCTTGATTCTTTTTAATTTTGTCATGGAAGTAAGAGGCAAATTGGCTCTTCCAAGCATCGGTGGGGGTGAATGGCCTGATAACCGCACTCGGCGATAAGAATTCTCTTACTATTTTAAAACTTTCTTTGCTTTTGTTTCCTGCCAATTCAATTTTAGAGGAGAAAAAAAGTTTCTTCTCCTCATAAATTTTATTATAATGAACCTTCAACGCCTGTTTGTAAATTATTTTGTCATTAAGATTTAAGTTCTTCCACCACGCCCTCTCCAAACGTTTACAGGCACTCTTACTCTTTCTGAGGGCTTCAGTAAACCAAGGAGCAGAGGCTCGAGCTGACTTTGCTGACCGAGAGGTGGGGGGTGCAAGCTCCCACACGCAAAGCTGTAGCCAATTCTCCAAATAGACTACATCATTCTCGAGGTTTCCACTAAAGGGAATCGGATGATTACTGAGGGCAGCGCTCAGGGTGTCTGACGTGATTTGGTGAAAAGGTCTAAAACTGCTGGGGCGGGACTTCCCATAGAATTTGGGGCACTTAGGTTCTCTACTAACTTTAAAACTGAGAAGAAAGTGATCAGACCACACAAGGGGAAGGGGTGTGACTGCTTCTATTGTTACATTAGAGAAAATCTGATCCAAAATATGTCCCTTCTCATGAGTGGGAAGATGGACATATGGGATCATCTTAAAGATATCCAAGGATTCCCGTAGTCTAATGGACTCCTGCTCAGCTGGTTTGTCCATGTGGATGTTAAAATCTCCTAGCACCAAGCAATGTTTATATTTGGCGGCAAGGGGAGAAACCACGTTGCTGACAGACTCGAGGAATGTACCGGCCAGGCCAGGGGGTCTATAAATTAGAATGCCCGCAAGAGATTGATGTGCAGACACCCCAACATGGAAACCAAGGCTTTCGGCTCCCACTACCTCTTCTGTAGGTACTATAATACAGGAGAAAATGTTTTTAAAAATTATCGCAACACCTCCACCCATACCCACTGTCCGGTCCTTCCTAATGATCTGGTAGCCAGGAGGAATGGCACTTGCAATTGTAGGATTCAAGCCTTCACTAAGCCATGTTTCCGTCAAAAACAAAAAATCAGGGCTACTGTCTAATCGTAGATCGTGAATATGTAGGTCATGTTTTTTTAGGGACCGAGTGTTAAGAAGCAGGGCCCGTAGCTGGCCATCCTCCCGGTGCAACGGGCCCTCTTGAAGTCCCAGGCTACATTTAGACACCCTTTCTGACATTGTCTCGATCTTAGTGGAAATACCCCCTTACTTTCATCCCAGAACATTCTTTCCTTGACTTTCCATATGACATCATAATGTTGCCATACATCACATCATCACAAACCTTAGTACAAGTCCTCTTTGTCATAGTAATAACTCATAGATGTGGGCCCATCCCTAAGACAGATACCAAAATCCACGCAAATAATATTGAACTAAAGAAAAAAACTCTCCAAACTTTTTTCTTTCTATTTTTCATTATATCGCTTCCTTTATATTATTCCACCTCCCTCCCTCTGACATACTGTTAGTTCCAAACTTCTAGAATTGAGTTGATTGTGCCATATATAATATTCTAGGGAGGCAGGATGGTAATATGACTGTGATGAGGAGGGCTTGGATTAAGGATATTGAAGATTCCTGGTAAGTGATAAGTTTATTACTCCCACGTCCATCCCCTTGTCACAGTTATAACTCTATGAGGGTGTACTCACGCAAAGAATATATGCACCAAACCACAACTATTTTTTGCTAATTCTGATTTGCAGTGCTATGCAGACCACAATACCTGTGATCCATATAAGAAAACAAGGGTATGCCCTACATGCTAGGCAAGAACCAGTGACAAATAGTAGTATCATAAGACAGTTGCTCATTGTAGTCTTACTCAGGAAGATGCAAATTCTTAATAGGGGATTGCATAATCCATTCAAAATAAAAGTATTCAAGTAAACATTGCTCAATATTCAAAGCAATTGTAATTGTAAAAACTGACCAACAGGAAAGAATATTCACTACATTCATTTTCATAGAAAATAATTGTATAAAAACATTGATTAAAGAGTGCTCAGACAATGATCACATGGTGCAAAGAGAGTGAACTAGTGATACATGTGTATACATAAAAGGATACATGAGTCTGGGTTATTTGAATTAGTGGGGGTCAGTAGAGTCTATTGTAGACAGCATTTCCACCTCAAAGTTACTGCGAGGCCACCATCAGGACAGGGGGTGTTAGTTGAGTCCTTGCTAGGGCCCAAGTTTCCAGGGTGTGGGATGGAGGAAATGAATAATGGGAACCATGGGTTAATTCAATATGCGCAATAGTAAAAAAGTAGGGTGAACAGGGATCCAAAAATAGAAATTGTAGTTATCAGGTGCTTGAAATTTATGACTCAATTAAAAAAAACAAGACAAACCAAACTCCCAGAATTTGCCAGGTTAAACTCCAAAACTAGAAATAGGATGTCCTGAGGATATATAGCTTGTGGCAAAGCTAAAGTGGGCGTCCCAATACAGATTGGGAAGTACACCTGATTTGCAAATGAAAACCTGCTTTCTGCAGGGCACGCACTCACTTCATGAGTTTATTGCATGCGTTTGCGAAAGTGCACCAGAAACACTCACCAGGATTGCTCAGTGTTTCTTCAGAGTGGGTCCCAAGGGGCATGGAGGTAACTATGTGGGTGTGTGGGGGGAGGGGATGCAGTCACTGTGCTTCTATTTCACATGCCCCACTCACTCCCAGCACAGCTGCTCCCTTAGTCCACCAACCACTTAGTCTTTGTACTGTATTTCACTTTGGCTCCTTGGGCCCGATTCACAGAACTAATCTGAGACAAAATCCTAAACTTACTACTTTTGGTATTCACAGAAGGCATTTAGTAGTAGTAAAGTTAGGATTTTGTCTTAAGTTTGTCTTAAGTCTGTCTTAAGTCTGTCTTAAGTCAAACTTAAGACAAAATCCTAACTTTACTACTACTAAATGCCTTCTGTGAATACCAAAAGTAGTAAGTTTAGGATTGTGTCTCAGATTAGTTCAGTGAATCGGGCCCATTGTTTGCAATGCCACTCCGTCTTAGTCTGCACTGTGCTTTACCCCACTCACAAAACACTTCTTCCTCTCACTCTCTGCACAGTGAACCTCATTCACTGTCACTCATTCTTTGGTGGACAGTGGATCTGCCTTCGCCCAAATGCTTGCTGATTGAATAGTTCTTTTCTCAATCTTGTTCCCTCTCACTTTGTGTATATTGCTTCTTCCCTTCAAACCTATTTCACTATACGCAGTATGCTTTTCCTTCACTTCCTGTCTGGCCAGTGGTCCTCTCTGCACAATGTTTGCCCCTCTATCACCCATTTAAAAAGTTTTTTTTTAGAGTTTTATATAGCGCGAACTAGACCCGAGACATCGGGTATCAGAGCGCTTTACATGAGCACCAGTTTCGTTACAGATGGACACATTCATTTTTTATTTTTTGTTAGGCATGGGGAGATTAAGTGATTTGCCCAGAATCACAGGATGTTGAGCGTCCTTGCCGAGACTCGAAACCCTGTTTCCCAGCTTCGAGGTGGTAAGGCTACATCCTCTCCCAAGTGAACGTTCAGCCCAGTGGCCTGCTCTATATTTTTCACACAGTGCATTTGACAATCTACGAGTACACCGGAGGTGCTGCACATTTCTGCTATACAGCAGACTAACTCTGCTAGCATGTGACCGTCAGTGAACCCCGTTGATAAGCATGGATGGCAATGAGGGGGACTGTCAGTGGTGGCAGCGTGATTCTAGTCCAGGGCAACTGTAAACCAGTGAGGAGACCTCCCTACAGGCTCTTCCATATAGAGGTTCATTGGGTCCCAAAAAGCTGGGGCCTCCTTCCTGTGGTCTTAAACTCAACAAGCATGGGTAGTGGGTGCATGCTTTGTGTGCAAGTTTAACGTGTTAAATATCAATAGTGATGTACACTTTCCTGCGGCACAAGATCGTGAGTCTTTGACCTCCTGTGGACATGACAAAGTGAACGTGATTTCTCTGGGACCCACTCTCCAATCCATACCTATTTTACCTGTGGATGGAGTTGGACTCTCTTTTGTTCAGTGTTGGTCTCCACCAACTAGAGTGAAACCCACACCTCTTCCTGTGTTTCTAGCTATTGGTTAGCATAGTTGCTTTCGGAGGACTTATCTGGGTATATTCACATATATTCCTTATCTTGTTCAAACTGATCTGAACGTGGACTGTTGTGGCATCCCACAGACACCAAAAGGTCAAAGAGAAGGAAACACTTCTTCAGGATTGCAAGTGCCTACATTTTGAAAAAGGGTGCAATTTATTTGGCTCATTCCTTTCATCTGTGCCCCCAATGTGGCAAAAATGCGGCCCCAAAACCAATATTTTGACATTGTGTGGACTTCTAGGACATTCTATACACCACCTCAGAGATGTGGTAAGAGTGTAAATTAAGGCTGTGCATAAGGAGTTACTGGTAAGGGCTTAAAGGGAAAGGGTTAAGGGTAAGGGGCTAGGGCATAAAGGGAAGAGGGTGAGTGTAAGGTGTCTAGGGAAAGGTTATGGGGAAGGATATTGAGTGAAGGGTAAGGGGCCAAGGATTAGGGGGTTAATGATAAGGGCCTATTTAGTTATGAGTAAGGAGCAAGTGGCATGGGGTTAAGAGTTTAAAGGTGAGATTATAAGTCTAAGGGTAAGGTTAAGAACACACAGGGCAAGGGTATAAGTGATTACAGATGTAAATGTAACAGGTGAGTATAAGGAGTTAAATGCAGAGGGTGGGGTAACGAGTTAAGAGTGCAAAGTGTATGTGTTAATGATAAAGGGTAAGGTTAACGATAAAGATACAAGAGTAATAGGGTGTGGGTAAGGGGGCAAGGGGTTTAAGGTAAAGGGCAAGAAGCAAACTTTGTGAAAGTAAGGGGTATGGGTAAAGGATTAGGAGTAAGACATGCAATGATAAGGGTAAGGTGGTTAAGGGTGAGGGATAAGTGATTAAGGGTAAGGGGTTCAGGGTGTAAATTTAAGGGGTAACTATGAGGGGTTATGGGTACGGGGTTAAGGCTAATGGTAAGGAGGTAATGGGTTTTCGATTATATATGTGTACTAAAATAATAATGTATTTATTTGAAAGGGTAAGGTAAAAGCCTTGAACCAAATGTACAAACAATAAGATAGTGATGATGAAAGAGTATAAAAAGGGTTAGTCACATAATAATACCTACATGGAAAATGAGTAAAAAGCTGCGAGGAGATGGTAGACAAATAAACAGTAGGTGAGAAACTGCCTGCATCCTCTAAAAAAAAAAAAAAAGTCAAAAGACAAAAGAAAAGTAACGCCTGGGTCATGTGGCTCCATAATCACCTGATTTCCTCTCATTAGTGAGCTGCACCATCCTTGACCTGCCCAATACATTTAATGTGCATGTATCTCCCTTTCCCAGTCCAAGAAGGCCTTTACCATCACATGCTGAGAGTTGGGTCTGCTTGGTTTGGCTAGGGAAAATTATCCTGATTTTGTAATGGCCCTTACAAGACCATATTGTTCCCGAAATATTCTTATTTAACATCATGATTGGTGTCTAACTCTAAAGCCCATTTACCTCTGGGAACTGCAAACTCCTTGTGGTCCAGTGTGTGCACATGTCCTATGAGTAAACCCACCATCAGAATTCTTTCACAGACATAGATTCTGACATAAAGGCCTCTAAATATAGGTAACTCCCTGAAACTTCGTAGTCAATTTGATGCTCATTATTACATCTGCCACCTTTTAAAGACTAAAAACCTGTTGGTGCACTAACTAGTTTATTAGAAAGAAATGTCAACTGCATCCTGTGACACAGGTAATCGGACTGCCACGCTTCATTGAGTTTGACAACCACACTCTGAAGTAACCATGCATCTTTGACCTTACTGAGTGGTGCCCTTGTTTTGTGGGTGGAGGGTTTGGGTTCATGAACTTTTTACTAATTGGTGCAGGGAATTCAGCAGCTAAGGAATCAACCCACTGAGTTGTCCACCCAACACCGATAGGCAGATCTACATGAAAAGGGAAGAGCATCAGAGGGCTATAGCAGGAATGACCTCAAAGAACTATTTGTGAACATTACAGAAAGGGAATGCACTAATTACGAAGTTTCCTGTGGTTACCCAAGTGCCTTTACTTAGCCTAACATTGGCTATAGATCCAATGATAGAGACATCTAGGACCTACTGAATGAGCCCTATAAAAACTTTAGGGATTATAACTCAGCTCCTGACGGTAGTTTTATTTATCTGTAAATAAAAGTAATATTCTTCTTTTAAATTATATTTTATTGATCACTAGTGATTATGTCAATCTGTAAATAAAAGTCATATTCTTCTTTTAATTTATGGTACTATCTGGATATTTTTATTGATTACTAATGACTGTGTCATGTGGGACCTTTGGGCCTTATTTAGATCTTGGCGGATCTGGTCCCGCTGTTGCTTTTCCGTCGGTTTCTCTGCCCGCTCAATTTAGATGCTGACGGGTCTATGGAAGATAGTCTGTCCAAGTACCACCGTCTCCGTCAGAATTTTCCTCCCAAGTTGACAGCGCCATAGGCAAATGCGGGTGTAGGAAGGAGTCCATCCAATATTTCTGCCGGGCCAATCACAATGTTCTTTTCTGCAGACGTAACTGTGGTGGGTAAACTTCCACACCTGAGTTAGCGATGTCAAAGATATATAAGGTAGAAACATACCTTTTTTATTTTTCCACTTCTGTTTACGACATGAAGCCGATTGTACAAGTCCTTCCTTTGCAGCTGCTATTTGACCACAAAGCAAATCAACCCCATCATCGCCAGAATTGAAGGTAAGCTTTTCTTTTACCTGTTTCTGTTTGAATTGTCTTTTTGCATTAACCCTGGACTCGTGCATTTTGAAATCTCTCTTACAAGCAATTATTTTCCAATCTGTAATGCATATGTGTGTAATGTTATCATTTAATAAATTTAAAGAAACACATCTGAATTAAATTAGTTTTATTATTGCCAAATTTGGTGCAAGTTTCCTTCATGATAATGGACACAACACAATAAATGACTTTAAACAAAATTCATAATGTGTTTATACAGGTGTTTTTCATCAGTTTTCGTAAACTATCAAATTATAAACATATGCATTACACATTTTTTGAATAATTTAAATTTAATATAATTTAGTAATTGCACTAGACAAGGGAAAACGCCTTTTAAAAAATATATGTAAAATCAATGTAAGTCCTAAACTGAAATCACTGTGTATTTATTTATGTAACATTTCTCCTTGTCTAGTGCTTTTTCTGTATTTTATTAAATTTAAATTCTTATTTTTTGTAAGGTGTAATGCATATGTGTTTATTTATTCACTTATGAAGTTTAAATAAACACACCTGTATTAACACTCAAAAACACAAATTTCAATTGTTTTTTGTGTAAGTGTCCATTATCATGATGAATGCTTGCATCAAACGTTTTATGTCCATCACAATCTTTTTTTACTAGTGCATGGACTTTATAAATATGACATTTAAAAAAACTGTTGTATTTCCTGTCATAATTGTAAGTAAAAATATGTAATTCACATTTTTATCATTACCATTTTTTATGAGTCAAAGAATTGTAAATGAAAAATAATGTTAGGACAAAGTTTGTAAAATTAAAGTCTTTCTATTAATAAATGAGATACTTCTCTCATAAATATTTTATTCAGTTCAAGACATAAAAGGAGAACAAAAGGCTTTCCATGATAACAGGCCGTGGTTTTGTTGCCTTTAACATGTCTCCTATACATACTGCCAAAGGGTAACCTTCTCAGGAGGGCAACTGTTGTGCACAGAGCAGGCACCTCAAGGATCTTTTTTGGGAGGATTACGGGTAGGAGGGGTGGGAGAGGATTAGGTTTTGAAGGTAGAGGGAGCTGGAGTGGCGGATATGCATGTTTCTATATATTTGGCAGTTGCATATGGGTCTGGTGTATGTTGTGTATGTTTGGATGTGTGCGGTTTGGCTGGTGTTTGGTGTTCGGGTGAGTGTGTGTGATGTATATATATATATATATATATATATATATATATATATCTTGATATGAGTGGGCGGGATCAGAGCGTGCACAACTTCATTTTGTCCCAGCCTCTGAAGAAGAAGTTTCCTTACTTCGAAACGCGTAAGGCATCACGGACATTGGAACTGCTTAAAGTATCAACCTGCAGGGTTCCGTTTGTACCAATAAAGGTTTGAAACCTACGCCAGCATCTGAGTGCTTCCTGCCGGTCGGGTAAGTTTTGAGCATGGATATATATATATCTATTGTCATGTGAACAAGGCTCGGACGAGCCGAAACGCGTAATGGCGATGGGAAAATAAAGACAGCCTAATATGCACCTACCAGGGTCCGTGTCCGTTTGTGAAGCTATCTTCATCATGCAGCGGAGAGAAAAGCAATATATATATATATATATATATATATATATATATATATATATATATATATATATATATATATATATATATATATATATATATATATATATATATTTAGACTCTGCCACTGCTGTAACAGAAATTAAGTCATATTACCGATGCTGATGCCATTCAGTATTTATTGTATCTGACGCAACCAGCAGTAAATCCCAACATGTTTTGGTCCTCCTTGGACCTTGATCATGGGAAATGACAAGTCCTATCTCTCTTTTTGTAACCACATTTATGCATTGTTTGTCCGTTCTTATATATTTAGTGCATGCTTGTACTAGTAGTTTGTATTTTACATTTTTAATCCCCGAATTGGTAATTCTGCTCACATTTTTTGCAATTGTTCTGCTTGCTTTCTTTGTCCATTTATGTATACTTCAATGTTGATCCATGCAGATAATAACAGTTCACTTTTCATGTTTTTACAACCCTCCAATGGGTGGAGCTTTCTCATTTACATCATTGTGCTACATGCAAATTCTTATGGTCACTTATGCTGATTGTATTTGAAGGCATTACATCATTTTGCTATTTATAACCCTCAAGTGGGTTGACGGCTTGATTCTGCCAGGCTCCTTGTGCGATAAATCAATTATCACTGCTCCATCATTCCGTTTCTGCATGCCTTTGATTGCAGACTGGACCCCCTTGACCACTGTTTGGCTGGCAGTGGCTGCCAACTCCCACTTTGACACATTCCATCACCACGGTCCACTGCGTGCAATATGGCACTCATTTAATGTGGTGGTGTGACCTCAAGCGCTGGGCCAAGCAGCTGTAACTGATCTTCAGACTCCGCCACTTACGTAAAAGAAATTTAGTAACACTCCTGATGTCTCTCAGTATTTATTGTATCTCACGCAACCAGCAGTAAATCCTGATGCGTTTCGGTCCTCCCTGGACCTTGATCATGGGAAATGACAAGTCCTACCTCTCTTTTGGTTACCACATTTATGCATTGTTTGTCCATTCTTGTATGCAACAATTTAGTGCACGCTGGTACTAGTAGAGTGTAATTTACATTTTTAACCCCTGAATGGATAATTCTGCTCACATTTTTTTGCAATTGTACTACATGCTTTCTTTGTCGATCAACTGTGGGTGATACGGCACACTATTAATGTGGTGGTGCGACCTCAAGCGCTGGACCAAGCCACTGTAACAATCTTTAGACTGCCACTTCTGTAACAGAAATTCAGTTGCACTCCCGATGCTGACGGCCCTCAGTATTTATTCTATCTCACGCAACCAGCGTGGTTATCATGCCACCACATAGGAAATCATTCAAAGTACTGCTATAACGAAAGTCATTAAAACGTACACATTAACAATGATTACCATTACAACGCCAAATGGAACTAAAAGTTAAAAAGTGTTCAAACTGTACATACTTAAAAAAATACATTTTTCAAAGCATTTTCCAAAAGTAGAGCAGGAAGATATGCCAAACACAGTAAACGAGTTTTGTAAATACATACCATTGTCACATAGCACTATTCTCAAGTTTCTGGGTAATGCGCACTGCAGTATGCTATTGCTGCTGTAGTCTTACTTTACTGTTAACTATTTGTATTCTGCATTTCCCAAAGCAAAATGGCTATCACTGTTTGCCAAGAACATAAACTTTAAAACAAGAAAGCTCAAAATAAAATAACGTTCTGTCACCTTCAAAATACCGTTAAAAAATGCTGTTTCAAACATATTTTATTTTAAAAAAATGATCTACCACACCAAAACGTATAAATGCAGCCGACCACCATTTTAAACTCAGTGGTTTACTGGAAACTGTTCAAGACCACATGCCTCTGCCAGTTCCTGTGAGACATACAGTTGTACTCCGAGACAGTGCCACCTGTCAGTGCCAGAAAGTATAGCACTCACATAAACATACCCATTTTCAGCTTCTACATAGAAAAAGATTATAAATTGTAACAATATTTTAATTAATCGATAACTTGCCGGTTTCTCTGCTGCTCTAATTTAGCCACGACTATAGAAATACAAAAAAAATAAGTAGATTCTGCATCGGGCGGGATGGCGTCTCCAATAACTACAGACTATTGTCATGGTGTGGAAAAGGCCGCTTTAATGAACCAGGTGCACAAAACGACAGTAAAACCCCATTAATCTGGCTCTACGCCATACAGACTACTCATTGCCTTGGCCTCACTATACAGTCCATTAACTAACCAAAACCCCCCTCCCTTAATCAAACCCCCTTTTAAAAACAAACCAATCAAACTCCACTCACACCCATCAATCATAACTCCCCGCATCCATCCGTCTTGCTTCCACCACTGCTGTCATCTCATTCCACAAATCCCCTTCCCCTCCCCCAGAATTGAACTGGGTCTGAAATTGACCCGTGCTTTCTTTTTCCGAACCTTTTAAACTGATGAAAAAAACCATCACCAGAAACCCCCCCCCCCCAGAGTTTTTCTGTCTCCTCCTCGCGTAGAAACAGACTTATATTCTTGTTGGCAAATACAGCATCCCCGCCAACATACTCCTGATCTGCATCAAGTACAATTCCACTCTGTAAACAGACAGATGCACCCCATCATCTCAAAAAAACTCGGATGCCTCATATGTGATGTTGCTGTGCTGCAAAAAGAAAAACCCCTGTGCCTTGCAAAACTTCCGCAACTCCCTGTTCCCTTTCCACCTCGCTCTGTCAATCACCCCTGGCCTGTTTGCCCCCCTCCATACTCTCCTTGGCATCAGCACAGTGAAAATCATTGTTGTTCCCACCCACGCTGCTTTAATTTCAAGCAAGTCCTGCTTCACAGTTTTTACTAAAGCCAAACCTTTCATTTTGACTAGGCCATTTTCTCCTAGGTGCACCAACAAAATGTCCGGGCATTGGGCTCCTTTTACCAAGCCCCTCAACTTGGGCAATAGCTCGTGCCACCGCATGCCTCCTTTCCCAAACCATTTCAACTGTACTACCATATCAGGCAGACCCAGCTGTCTTCCTCCTCGCCGGGACTCAGCATGCCTCGCTGCCCACTTCACAAAAGAATGCCCGCAGATCCAAACCTCTATATGGCTTTGAAGTGGGTCTGCAATGCAACCTAGGAGAAAACAAACTTGTGTTATTGGTCTCTGTGCAACCGCCACCCCAAACGCACATAGCGCCGATTGCAGCTAGATCGCCAATGCCCCACCTGCTGAATCTCCCCCACCGACCAACCCCTGCCCTCGGCCACCGTCGCCATCCCAATCCGGAATGAATGCGTCCTGAAATCCTTTGCCACATAGCCCAACAAACCCAAAGCTTTCCTCAGGACCCCCAACACCTGCGAAGCCAAAAAGCCAAAAAGCACTCTCCATTCTCATGCAGAAAAATCTCTTCCTGCCCACCCCCCTGTTCCCTCAATCTCTTCCACCAAACACATGGGCAAATCGACAGATCAGGGTACGTCCGCAATGTCACACAGAGGCCCTTGCCTGACTGATCCGCCTTGGACTTGGGAATCCAAACCTGCATTGCCCCCCACGCATACGGACCTCACGCCAAAGCATTCCCCCACGTGTCACAGAACCAACCACCTCCGTAAACCCGAAAGCGCCAAAAAACAGCCACACAATAGTAACTGAAAAACAGAACGTCTCTTATGCATTCCGAAACACCCTTGGAAGTGCAGCAATCACCTGCTTCAAAATGCGCAAGGTAATGGGCCGTCTCAACTGGTCACCAATCCTCCTCTCCCTCGACCACCCCTCCAAGATGCGCTTCCCCATGTCACCCGCCGAGGGCTCGTATCCCCACTGCAGTTTTCCAAAAAAGGCTATGCCCGCCAACTTACCTGCTATTGTGACCGCCGAAAAACCCTTGTCAATCAAGTACATGATAAAATTTACCACATCATCCCGTCGGGCTCGACCTCCACCTGAAATTCCCCGGGGGACAGCCCCCGATCGCAGAAACTCCTCCCACATCAGCCCATAAGCTTTCCGTGTCGAGTCCGATAGTGAACCCAGGATCAGTAGCATCACGTGCCTTCGCCTACATCCCACAAGTGGTCCGGCATCACAGGCTTCCTCTCGTCCGCCCCTGGGGCCAACCCACGGAACCTCGTCCACTGAAATTGAGAGAGAGCATCAGCAATTTCATTGTGTATACCTGGAATGTGTCTCGCCTTGAAAGTCACGTTGTGCCTCAAACATTGTAACACAAACACTCTCAACAACCGCCACACTTTTGGCTCCTTCGCAGACTGCCGATTGAATATGTCCACAACCGCCATGGTATCCACATGAAAAAGAACTGTCTTGTTTGCCAAGTAGCCACCCCACAAGCACACAGCCACTACAAAGGGAAAAAATTCCAGGAAAGCGATGCTACGCCCTCCCCCCTTCCATGCCTCCGGCCACTCCTCGGCACACCACCACCCCTGCCAGAAAAGGCCAAAACCGTGTCCTCCAGCGGTGTTGAAAACATCTCCACCAACCACTCCATCTGCTCCTCAAGCCCCAACATTGAAATGCCATTGCACTCGTCCAGAAACGTACGCCAAATCCTCCCGGACGCCTGCTGTGATTCTCACCCTGTGATGCGGCATTGAGGTCCCGGACAGTGCCCAGCCCAATCTCCTACAAAATGTCCTGCCGGACCTGACCGCCTTACATGCAAAATTCAGGTGCCCCAACAAGATCTACACATCCTTGACCTGCACTTTTGATCTAGCCAACACCGCATCCAAGAGCTCCAAACAACGCCTCTTCTTCTCCTCAGGCAGATGCATGTCCACCTTGTCCGAATCCAGCTCCACGCCCAAGAAGGTAATCACCTGAACAGGCCCCACCGTATTTTCGGGTGCTAAAAGGACCCCCAAGTCCTGCATTAGACCCTGGAACAACCGCAAACTCTCCTGACAATCCTCAGAACGTGGAGCCCCAACCATGAAAAAATCATCCAAATAGTGAGTCATCACTTCTTTTCCAGCCACGTGGACAAAACTTTTTTGCAAAAATGAACTAAAAGCCTCCAACAGAGAACAAGAACCTGAACATCCCATTGGCAAAGCCTTGTCCACAAAAAACTGCCCACCAAACTGCATACCCAACAACTCATGGTCGGCAGGGTGAACCGGGAGCAAGCGAAATGCTGATTTGATGTCACATTTTGCCATAAGGGCACCCCTCCCAACCTTGCTGACCAACTGAACCGCTGTGTCAATTGAGGAGTATTGCACCTTACTACACCCCTCAGGAATGAAATTATTAACCGACAATCCTGCAGGCCAGGAAAGGTGATGGATGAGGCGATACTCACCCCCCTCCTTCTTGGGCACCACCCCAATAGATGAAATCCTCAAATTGACGAGGGACCAGTCCGAAAAAGGCCCTTCCATTCTGCTCTCCGACACCTCCTTCGTTAACTTTCTCCAAACCAGCGCCTCGTGGCCCCTGGCTGATCTCAAGTTCTCCGCCCACTGTCAAACCCTGGGACCCTCATAACACAAACGAAAACCAAACTGGAAACCTGTCAACAACAATTCCCTCTCCCATTCAGACCCCAGCATGACCACCCATCTGTCCAAGCAGTCCAACTTAACCGGCGTACATGCCTTTTCCCATTGAACCCTGACCACCCCTGCCCGGTCCCTGTCACTGTAACCAGTCCACTGTCCCCCAACGCCCCCTTGTGGCCCCACAAACCCTTCCTGGGCGCCACACTGGGTAAGCATGTGCTTGCCACCACATTTTGAACACTTGTGGTGGTATTTACAATATTCCTGCAAACACTGTCCCCTATTAAATGCCCAGCATGCTCCAGCCGTCGCTGACTGTCTCCGACCTGCCGTTCCCACCCCTGTCTGGGTGGGACGCCCTCAAAAGGACCTGTAGATGACCGTCCAGCCACTCACCATAAAAGTCGATGGGGCTGGCCTCTCCGGTGTCATAGTTTGCAAGAACAACTCATAATCCAATTGCCCCCACACCCCATCCTCCTCGTCTGTCAGTCGTGCCCAAAATTCTTTGTCATAACGCACCCACGCCCACCCTCCAAAAGTCACCTGCGCCTTCTGCACTACGTCCAAATATTTAAACAGGGCAACGCACCGCTCTGGAAATTTCTCACAATACACGCTTGCGTATATGAGAAAAGTTGCAGTCAAATTTTCAATGTTAACGGGCACCCTGGGCCTACGTGATAGCTCGTACTCGTCCTCCTTTGATCCTTCTTTCGTCCCGATGCAGCAACTTAAATAACTCCAAAAATTTCCTTTTCCAAATCCGCTCTTTAGTAGCAGCCATCAAATGCGCACCTAAAGGTTTAGTGATCCCCATATATGGCATCTTTTTCTTTCTCATGTCTTTGCTCTCTTTATTTTCTCCGTCCTCCTCCCCGCCCCCCATTTCAGTGCTCTCTGTAGCTTGCGCTGCATCCACCCTTGTGTCCATACCTGTACCCTGATCCTGCACATACTTACCCTTCCGCAGCCACAGACCCCCATAAACCCACCTGTTCTCCCCTTTCACGTTGCACCCACCTTACCTGGCTTCAAGATCGGGGCCCGTGCCGAAGCCATCCGTCCTGCTGCCACTGCCCTCTCCCTCTGGTTTGACGGTGTGTTTGTCGCCATGTCCAATAAGACACTAACACTACCCCTCCAGTTACGCACACCCCGCCCTCTACTTGTTGGTGGTTCTGCCCACCACTCATCCTCACAGTCACCCCCGTCCAACAGCCCACCATCATCCACAATCTCACCCTCCTCCAACTCCTCTTCATCATAATCGAGGTCCCAGTCCCTAACTCCACCATCCGCACACTACGCATCATGCCCAGCACTTCGCCATCACCTATCCCCCATCTCCAAATTGCTCCTGGAACAACTCCTGCAAAGTATCGTATTCTCGAGAGGCAGACACACCTCCCTTGCCCCGGCTCACTTGACTCAGGTCACCCGCCGTCCCTGGGCCAGCCTTAGCGACGCACGCCCTGTCTTCGGACTGGGGTGGACAGGCAGCACTAGACTCTCCCGACTGACCCACCTGTGACCAATCCCCCACACCTACCTCCATCCCCTGGTTGCCATTATTCTGAACATGCCCTGCCTGCACTGCCAAAACAGAAGGGGGAAGATGGCACCACACCCACTGCCCTGGACCACTATCCTGGAAAGCCTCGGCCCCCATCCAAACCATGGATCGAGGCGGGGGGTAGGCATGACCACTATCCCAGGACCCCCACACCTCTGCTCCCCCACAAGTACAGCACCACCCACCTCCACCCACACTGGTAATGCCCAGGCATCACTCTCTCCCCACCTGCTCTCGAGCCCCCAGGACAAACCTCCAACCCCCAGAGCAATGACCTCCCCCTGCCCCCAAAGCACCAATGTGTCCACTTCAGGGGCTCCACTTCTCCCTGCGACAAACCCTGGTAGGAGGGGGCGGGTACCAGCTTCTTACGCTGCCCCACCCCTCTCCCCAATCCTGCCTCCTCAATACTCCTCCCAGTCAGGGCCTGCCTTTGCAGACTGGAAAGGTCCAGCGGCAGGCCCAGATCAGAGAAAATCCCGCCCCCTGATGCGTCATGCCGTTCGGCCTCCTCGCGGGCCAACGGCATCACCGCAACCTCAGGCTGCACTACAGTGTGCAGGCCCAAGCCAAGAGGATGCACCAACTTCCCGCTTGATGGCTCACCCGCAGAAACTGCCTCCCTCTGCCCATCCACAAAAGGTAGGGGCCTAAACTTGGGCCTTACACCGCAAACCCTGCCTCTGCCCCCCCGCCCCCCCACCTCATTGCTCATAGCGTGAAATGACTTCTTTGGGTCTCTCCCCCCTGCCCGTACCGGCCATGCACCCGGAGCATCCCTGACCGTGCCCTGGCCCAAACCTGCAGCTCGGCCCCCCCGCCCACCACCTCGCGACACCACGGGCCGCAACAGACAGCCAGCCCGCTTCCCGCAGCCCACACCCACCCCATCTCTTTGCACCTTGCGGACGGGCGACGCACAAGCCAAAACGGCTGTCGCCACTCTGCTCGCTGATCTTCGCTTCGGGTGCTCTTCAGGGGCAATGCCCGCCTGAACCAGCGGCCCATCCGCCAGCAGGTCAGACCTGCCCACCTGCTGCAACACAAGCAGCGCCTGCTGCACGTCGACCGGAACAGCCATGCTGCTTCCCCAAGCAAGACATCCTACAACAAACCTACAAACCTAACTCTATCCCTGCCAACCAGGGAGTGCTAATTCAAAAATGGCACCTAAACCCCGATAACTGTTGCCCAAGAACCCTAACTAAGCCCCACCCCTCACCCCCTGGCCAATCCCTAAGTCCTTTGCTCCTGGACCCTACCACCTACCCAAAATTTCCAGGAGGGTAGGGCTTCGCCCACCCCCCCAGAACCATAATTGTTTTTTACAAATACTTCACAATGTCTTCAGGAAATATAAAAATAATATTAATATAGCAACCATGTCCCTCTGAGCATGTACTTCACAGTGTTTTGAGAGACATGTTTTTTTGCAAAACCACCTCTAAAGTGGAAAACCAAAGTAAAAGCTGGGTAGTGACTAGGCGGCTAATTGTCCAACGTAACTCAGCTGGGGATGTCCCTCACACAGGTGCTAGAAAGTGGCTAGGGAACCAATTTAGTATTATAACTGTGCTTGGGTCATCCCTAGAGCAGGTGCTGGACAGTGGCAGGGGGGATAATATAGTATTATAACTTTGTCTGGGTAGTCCTTCGGAGCAGATGCTGGACAGTGTCAAGAGGGCTAATTTAGTATCATAACTCCACTGGGGGGTGTATCATTTTTTAATATAATTATGCTGGGAGAATGTTTCAGAGCAGGTGCTGGCATTTTTGTGAGTGTAAAGTTGCCACAACATTTGCAAATATACCTTCACAATATCAATCATGTCACTTTTTTCTACAGACCAGAAAACCATCCTCAAGCCTGTTTTCCTGCACAACAAAAATCCATCTTCGAATGAAAAAGGCTGTGCTTGTCATTGTAAGTTTAAAACTGTTATTATTTACCAGCAAATAAATACCGCAAAAAATAAAAACATAATAAAAACTACAACTACATTAGAGAGGTACTGGTTAGTGACTGGAGGTTAATTTTCTATTCTACCGCCACTTGGGGCGTCCCTCAGGGTAGGTGTAGGACAGTGGCTGGGGGGTTAATTTTCTATTCTAACTCTGCTGGCGGATGTCCCTCAGTGCAGGTGCTGGACAGTGGCTGGGGGCTATGTGAGGAAACAGGCCACGACCCCCCTCCGTACTTACCTGCTTGTCCCCGAGTCCACACCGCCAACTCTCAAAACCACCGGAACACCTATAATGGAAATAGAAAAACGATTATCACAGGGTAAACCACAAACAACACTAATTAAGGACTACCATGTCTTTGGGCAGAGAGGTGGAGTTACCGTCAGCCAGGACCAATCCAGAAAAAGGAGAGGGAGGCGAAAAGGACGACACAGCAGGAAGGATGGAAAGCGGGAGGAAAACTGGAAAAGAAGAAGACAGAGAAACCGAGGAGCAACCAAGCGAGAAGTCATCCAGTGCAGTCGTCGACATGTTGTGAGACGCCGCTGGGCTAGACAAGACCCCTGACTGTTGGAGTGAGGAGTGGCGGACGCCGCCGGAGGATGCTAGAGTGCAGCCGCAACTCTCCTGTACCGGGTGAATGTCAGAGGGAAGGGTTATGTGATTGTTGGGGTTGGAGTTGGGGGAGGGGAGTAGGAAGGGTCACAGTGTGGGGTTAAGCACAGAGGGTCACTTCTGTTTTAGGGCGCCAATGGGGAAGCTTTTGAAAGTGTCCCTGGGTTAAATGTTAGCCCACCAAACCTTGCATGCATTAAGGACCAGTGTTCCAGATCTTGCATCAGTCAAGCATATGGGCACCGATTCTTGGAGGCGGGGGGGAAGTGGGGACATAACACATTGATTCCAGGTGATGTTAACCTGGTTTCTATCCTTAGCCCTGATACGAAGGGGAGGAGATCTAAGGCTTGCATGAATAGGGCTGATTATAGCTTCATCTTCCCAAAATCCAAAGAGGTGTATGCTGTATTCGTCCCCAGGCGCAGCCCACTCACAAATAAACACCTGTACCAGCTGGAAAAGTCCACATACGGGTGTGGTGACGGATAAGGGAAGGAACATTTCCTAACTCATACTTACTGCTACTTTTTTCTCATTTCCTTTGAGACTCCAGGTGGCGCCATTCTGAGGGGAGGATCCTCTAGAAGAAAAACAAACCAAGACAGACTGATTAAAGACCGGCACATCCACTACCTATATTTGCAACAATATTTATTTTTTACGTCCAAAATTAAATAAACAGCAACATTAAGAAATACATTAAGCCTACACGTTGTTATATCCACTCAGCCCTCCCACGGGCTAATTTTCTATTCTAACTCTGCTAGGGGCGTCCCTCAGGGCAGATGTTGGACAGTGGCTGGTGGACTAATTTACTATTGTTACTCTGCCTGGGGCATCCCTCAGGGTAGGTGTAGGACAGCGGCTGGGGGTAAATCTTCTATTCTAACTACAATGTGGGTGTCCCTCAGGGCAGGTGCTGGACAGTGGCTGGTGGCTAATTCACTATTCTTACTCCGATGGGTGAGTCCCTCAGGGTAGGAGTAGGACAGTGGCTGGGAGATGATTTACTTTCCTTACTCTGCTGAAGGCATCCCTCAGGGCAGGTGCTGGACAGTGGCTGAGGGGCTAATTTACTATTCTCAATCCGCTGGGGGCATACTTCAGGGTAGCTGTAGAACAGTGGTTGGGCAGTTAATTTACTATTCTTACTTCACTGGGGCGTCCCTCAGGGTAGGCGTAGGACAGTGGCTGGGGGTGTTCATTTTTTATTCCAACTTCACTGGGGGCGTCCCTCAGGGAAGGCACTGGACAGTGGCTGGGAGGCTAATTTACTATTCTTACTCCGCTGGGGGCGTCCTTCAGTGTAGGTATAGGACAGTGGCTGGGGAATTCATTTACTAATCTTACTCTGCCTGGGGCGTCCCTCAGGGCAGGTGCTGGACAGTGGCTGAGGGGCTAATTTACTATTCTTATTCCGCTGGGGGCATACTTCATGGTAGGTGTAGGACAGTGGCTGGGGGGTTAATTTTCTATTCTAACTCCACTGGGGGTGTCCCTCAGGGAAGGTGCTGAACAGTGGATGGGAGCTAATTTACTAATATTACTCCACTGAGGCGTCTCTCAGGGTAGGTGTAGGACAGTGGCTGGGGGGTTCATTTTCTATTCTAACTCCACTGGGGGCACCCTTCAAGGCAGGTGCTGGACAGTGGCTGGGGACCTAATTTACTATTCTGACTCCGCTAGGGGTGTCCCTCAGGGCAGGTGCTTAACTGTGGCTGGGGGTTCATTTTCTATTCTAACACCACTGGGTACTTACCTCAGGGCAGGTGCTGGACAGTGTCTGGGGGTAAAAGTACTATTCTAACTCAGGGCAAGTTTGGGGAGTGACTGGGGCAAAAATTACTATGCTATCTCCACCGGGTACTTACCTCAGGCAGGTGTTGGACATAGATTGTGGTTTTAAAATAAATGATGAAATAATACACAATATAAACTTTTTCCCTATTTACATAGCAGATATCTACTTCAAAATACCATTGCAAAATCATCAGAAAACAGAACAGATTTGACAGGAAATTCACAAATATCAATGTAATCATAACAAAAAAGAGAATAAATAGCAAGTAACCATATCTGTTCAAGTATGCTTGAAAAACGTAACATTGAATTTTTTTTCTTTTCTTTTTTTCTTTCTTTTTTATTTTTAGAGTTTTCTATAGCGCGAACAAGACCCAGAGTAGGGTATCAGAGCGCTTTAAAAAAACAAAGCAGAGTAATTATAAAACTTTTTGCAAAAACAGAGCAGAGAAAGTATCAAAACATTTTTACCAAGTTTCGGCAGGTAGCAGGAACGGTAATAGAGATGCTTTGTTCGGAGCAGTAGGAACAAGTTCGAGTACAAGTAAGTCATAGAGGCGAAGGTGTCATTAAGGGGAGTGTAGAGACAAGTTTGAAGTAGTAGACTGCTTCAGTGCCTTGCAAGACAGTGAGATAGCTGGTGTGATAGTAGGGCCCCCTACAGTGAGGCAAGTGCGGAATTAAGGGAGAAATTTGCTCATCAGGAATGATTTTGCTTCCCTTTTGAATAGTGGTGTAGAAGAGATTTTTCTGATGCACGGAGGTAGTGAGTTCCATATTCTTGGTGCCGCTCCGGAGAATGCTCTGTCAGAAGTTTTTTTCTTACTGAAGCGAGAGGGTTTCAGGAGTAGATTGTCGGAGCTCCTAGAGTGTCTGTTTCCTCCAGATAAAGTAAGTTTCTGGGATAGGTACTGTTGGGTATTGTGGTGAAGAGCTTTATGAGTGATGCAGGCCATCTTTAGGTGGATTCTAGCTTTGTAGGGTAGCCAGTTGAGCGCCTTCAGGTGTGGCGATATGTGGTCAAATTTCCTAGATCCTGTTAGGAGTCTTGCTGCTGCGTTGAGACAGGCTTTTAAAGGGGCTGTTGAGATATTGGGAAGGCCCAAGAGGGTAGTACATCCGTACTCCAACCTCGAGATGACTAAAGCCTGAACTGCAGTTTTGAGGTCAGGGTTCTCGATGAATGGTTTCCTTTTTCTGAGATAGCTGAGGTGTAAGCGGGCATTTTTAGCCAACAGGTTGATGTGTGTTTGCATGTTAAGGTTCTTATCCAGTGTAATTCCAAGCGATTTGGTGGAGTCCACCAGAATCGGCGTGCAATTTAGAGCAGTGATCATCTTGGTCCAATCCTTTATCTCCAGAGAGTTTTTAGGGGGGGGGGGGAGATTAAAAGAAATTCCGTTTTTTGCGAGTTTAGCTTGAGGAAGTTGGACGTTAGCCAGTGGACGGCCTTTTCGAGAGCTTGATTCATCATCTTTATCTCTTCAATGGAAGTGATCTTGATGTAAAGTTAAGTGTCGTCTGCGTACATGTGGTAGGAGATATTCGCCTGCTTTAGTAGTTCGGTTAGTGGTTCGACATAGAGGTTGAATAGCGCTGGGGATAGGGTTGAGCCTTGTGGTACTCCTAGTAGGTTGGGTGAAGCGGCAGAAAGATTTTTATTTACCATGAACGATTGCATTCTGTTTTCCAGAAAGGATTTGAACCATTGAAGGACTGTGCCAGATAAACCCATCCTGTTTTCCATGCTTCTTAGAATTTTGTCGTGATTGACTGTGTCGAAGGCTGATGAGAGGTCGAGCAGGACTAGTAGACAGGTTTCATTACGGTCAAGAGCGAGGAGGGCGTCGTCTACTATATGCAGGATCGCTGTTTCTGTGCTACGCCCGGGTCTGAAACCCGATTGGCAGTCGTTCAGTAGTTTGAAATCCGTGATGTGTTGGTTCAGTTGTTGCTGAACACATTTTTCCAGGACCTTGGCTAGCATGGGAATGTTGGTTATAGGTCGGAAGTTATTAGGGTCGGAGGGGTTTGCTGTCGGTTATTTTAGGATAGGGGTGACTTGACCAATTTTTAGGCAATCCGGGATGTGACCTTGCACTAGCGAGGCATTGATGATTTTGGTCCAGAGAGGGGAGATGATATGGTGGATGTGGGGTAGGCAGTTTGAGGGGACAGGGTCATTGAAGTGGTTTTTGGGTTTGGTAGTTGCTAAGGTTTTAGTGATGTCACTGAGATCGTAAAGTTTGAAGGTAGACCAATGAGAGTTGTTTTTAGGCAAAGGTAGATCAAATTGTTTAGGATTTTCAACTTGTGTGTTCTTTAGGGTAGCTGAGTTAATTGCTGCCGTCCTTAGCTCGAGTTGGAGGGAGTTGGTTTTTGCTGTGAAGAATGAAGAAAATTCTTCACTACTAAGCTGTGATTTCGAAGTCAAGAGAGCGGTTTTGGCCAATTTGTTAGATTGTTGTTTTAGCATTTCAAAGAGTTTCTTTGGTCTATTTTTGGCATTGTCTAGTTCTGATCTGAAGAAGTCTTTTTTGATTGTAGAATACCTTTGTTATAGGAGTTTCTAGGTTTCCTAAGTAGTTTAAGTTGGAGGGGGGAGGGATGTTGTCTCCATTTCCGTTCAGTTAATCTTAGTTTACGTCTCTCTTCATTCAGGGCTCCGTTGAACCATGGGTTTTTGTCTTTGCCCGGTATTCTTTTGAGTTTTGGTGGGGCTACTAGGTCAAAGACTTTGGTCATCGTGGAGTTGTAGTGAGCAGTGAGGTCATTGACGTCTGACATGTTATTAGGAGGAGTGAGAACTTTCTCACAGTGGTAAGCTAGGTTGTACCAGTTGAGGTTTTTCATGTCTCTTATACAGTGTTTAGGCTTGAATTGCTGCGAGTAAGTTTTCTTTCTAGCATAGGGAATTTGGAAGGTAATAATGTGATGGTCTGACTAATCACAAGGGGTGATCGAGATAGATTCAATCATTTTTTCTTTAGAAATGACCCAGTCAAGTGTAGCACCTTTGGAGTGAGTGGGCTTTGAGATGGCTTGGATCAGGGAATGGTCTGCTAGAAAGATTTTGATAGCGTTGACCTGCTTTTCTAGGGGGTCTTCCCAATGGAAATTGAAGTAGCCAAGAAATATGTCATTGGAATGAGGGGTCGAGTTAGTTGTAATGATTTCCATAAGTTGGTCTGTGAATAAAGCGTTCTGACCTGGGGGATGGTAGAGTATAGGTAGTTTGTGGGAATTGTTATGTGAGGATTTTAAGGAAATCCCGAGGTATTCACAAGACTCCAGGGGTTTGGAGTGAAACTTCGAGATAGTGATGTCGGATCGATGTATGCAGGCGATGCCTCCGCCCTTTTTGTGATGTCTGTCTAGTCTAATGATGTTGTAGTTTGGGGGGACTAGAAGGTCTAGGCATGGTGAGGATGATTCTGTGAGCCAAGTTTCTGTGAGGATGGTTACGTCCATTTTCAGGTTCAGAATGAGGTCGGCGATGTCAGAGGCGTGTTTTAGGGCTGAGCGGCAGTTTAGTAGGAGGCAGGAGATCTGGTTTGAGGCATTCTCACAGAAGTTCCATATGTGCCAGTCTCACCAACAAAAACACGACCAACAAAGTATCCCTCCCTTCTTACACCAAGCCACAAATCAAAGTTCAAAAACCAACTAACCCACCACATCATTCAAAACAAGAATACCCCAAGGAAAACAAAAGAATCAAATTACAATTACAATGTGCCTTCCCGCCGACGACTGTGGTGGTCCAACCACCACATCTGAGCTGGCTGAAAGGGAGGAATATAAGGCTGAAACTCACCTCTACTCAGCTTAACATGTCCTGTGCCGCCATGGACTCAATCCTACACGTCCTGCCGTTGCTGTTTCTGCTTGATGATGTCCAAAAACGACACCTGCGTGGACGCAACTGATGGTAAGCTATACTCATTCCCGTTTCCATCGACTCTTCAGCAAATTGATGCCCGGCCATGGACCTGGCAAGGGATTCAGGGTCCCTTGGTCAAACATATTTTGTGGGCCCCTGTTCTGAATTGTTCAGAATGTATGATCCAATTACAGCTCTGTGATGCACTCTTTGGATAGGTCACTGACACTGCACAGGCACATTCTACTAAAGTCAACATGTGTTCACATCTCATAATCAGGGATAGTGATGTGTGCATTAAATTGTGTCACACAACAGCACTTCATCATCAATATCACACCTATTAATCTCTGTGACACCCTCACATTTCTCACATGGTAGGTCCTGTTGTGATATCAAAGATACATCTGTATGGATGTGTCATGAAACTGAAACACACCTTCTCTGCTAAATCTCTGTAATGGAGTCTCACATATCACCCACATTAAAAGCTAATGTCAGATAAATGGGATTCCAAATAATCAGTGTTAGTAGCATTCAAAGAGCACGATGTAAAGACTCTCTGGCCCTGGGCCACCGTTCACTTTACACATGCCTTAAAACCTCTATTTGCACAGGACCTATGGATTGAAGTATATCAGGGACAACCAGTAGCATAACCCAGTGCTATGCATATGGGAGAAAGGTGTAAGCGCAAGTCATGAAAGCAAACACCGTAGTAACAACATTTGTCACACATTTACATAAAGTAGGTGTAAGGTACACACATAAAAATGGACACATATCCTTAAAAATGTCTAAAAAGGTATGACAATTTAACACGCTCCATGTGTGGATAAACAAATATCTAACTTGCACACATCAAACACATCCAACCTACATTATAGGGAGAAGTGCAAGCTAAATGATGTTGAAATTGACCAAGCCAAGCTGAAATACTTACCATATGAAATATCACCTAATGAAATGTCAGCTCCAATTGGAATTCATCCCACAGATCCATACAGTGAACATTTCCCCTTGTCCTGTGTGACTCCAGCACTGGTTCCAAGGTCAGATGATGCTAACCACTTCAATTGTATAAGCAATCAAGGTGAAACAAACACAACTGTAGTTGTCCCAAAGTATCCAATAGCATCAAATAGTTAGGAAAGTAATGGCAGGACTATTGTGTTATAAACCAAACAAATATTTTTATTTCGCTAAAATATCTAGGGGCAGATTTACAAGAACTGGCGCATCTCTCTGGCGCATCTCTGCATATTTGCAGAGATGCGCCAGTTCATTTGCGTGACGGAAAAATAGCCTTGCGCCACCATGGATGCACCGCATTTACAATGAGGCGCACTGTGGCGCAAGGACAGACAGATGCGTGACGCATCTTTTGTCGAAAAGGCAACTCATTGCTGGAGTCGTGTCGTAAGCACGACGCAACTCCAGCAATGGTCAGGAATGTCTATTCCGACCATGCTGCGTCACTCCTTACGCCTGCTTCAAGCAGGCGCAAGGTTTTTACGCAGTGGCGTCGTAAAAGTCACTCAGTGAAATCTTGTAGATTTCACTGAGTCACTTTTACGAGGCTTCCTTGCGACGGAACGCCCACCCTGCATACATTATACCTGATGCAGGTATGACGTAGCGCAGGGCTTTACAATGTGACACATCTCCCTAGATGCGTCACGTTGTAAATATGTTGCATCGTGGCGCATTGTTTACGACGCCACTGCGTCACAGAAGTGACGCAATGGCGGCGTAAAGTTGGCACAAAGGGCTTGAAAATCTGCCCCCTAGACGGAGTAATCCAAAGGCCAGTGGCCAGTCCTTGTACACAATGTGTGCTCCAGCACACTGCTGGGCCACTAAAGGTGCCCTTCATGACACTGTCAAGGAACCTCCTCACAAAGGTGCATCCATTGGGCATAGCAGGCACCTCAAAGATAGTACTTGGGAGGGGCGGTGTCAGTATTGGGAGGGGTGGTTTTGGTTTTGGGAGGGGTGGGCCTGACTTTGGGAGGAGTGTCTTTGGTTTTGGGAGGGGTTTTGGTCTACTTAGAGGTACGGTTGGGTTTAGTGGTCGGGGATAAGGTTTCTCAGGAGTGGATTGAGATGTGGAAGGGATGGGTTGGGGTGTGGAAGAGGTTCTTTTTGCTTTGGGAGGGGGGTCAGATTTGACAGTGGTAAGGGCAAGGGCAAACAACACACTTTCATGGGGAAAATGGGCAGGATGTTCGGGAGGGAGTAGGGGTTGGGAGGTAGTGGTAGTGGAAGTGTCAGGTGTGTGTGGGTGTGTTGTTGGTGCAGGTGTCTGTGTGTCTGATGTATCTTGTTTGTGTTTTGTAGGTGTCTGTTGTTATGTGGGTGAGTGTGCGCTTGCGTTTTTTTGTGTGTGATGTGGAAGTTCTAAGAATGTTGGGTGTTGTTGATGGGTCTGGTGGTGCAGATGTGGTGTCTGGGGGAATGCTGGGGTAGTTGATGAGTTTGGTGGTGTGGGTGTGGTGTCTGGGGGATTGCTGGGGGTGGTTAATGGGTCTGGTGGTATGGGTGTGGTGTCTGGTAGAATGCTGGGGTGGTGGATGGGTCTGGTGGTACGGGTTTGGTGTCTGGGGGACTGCTGGGTGCTGGGGATGGGTCTGCAGTTGTGGGTGTGGTATATGGGGGTATGTTGGGTGCGGGTGGTGGTGAGGGGGAGGAGTGTCAGGTGAGTGGTTGCATGCTTGCATGTTTTCTGGTGTTTCTGTTTGCGTGTGCTGCTTGGGGCTGTTGAAGTGTGTGTGTGCGTGTGTGTGAGTGTGCTTGGGACAGGCATGGGAATAGGGAATTTGGATGGGGAAGAGGCAGGAGGTGGGGTTGAGGTCTGGGATGGGTGGAAGGCTGCCGTGAGGGAGGAGGCCAGAGCCTGAAAAGATTTCTATAGGACAGACATAGCACGGTGTATGCCGTCCAGGTAGACCACCATCTGTTGCAGATGGGTGCCTTGCCCCTAGATGGCATGCAGTAGTGCCGTCTGACCCACAGAGATGTTTCTCAGAAGGTCAATAGCCTCCTCACTTAGGGCAGCGGGGAAACAGGGTAAGGGGCTGAGGTGCTTGGAGTGAAGGAGATGGCTCCCCTCTTAGGGGAGCAGGCCTGGCCAACTGGGTGGGGAGCAACAGGGAGGGTGGAGATGGAACTGGGTGTGGTGGACAAGGATGAAGGTAGAACAAATCCTGTGGGGTCCGGCACCACTCAGGAGTGTCCACTTGGCGATGACTTTGATGGTGAAGAATTCAAGTTTACATCCTCCGTAGCACTCCCCACACCCTCTCGGTCACTGGGTCCCTCCGTGTCTGCACTCACATGACCGAAAACACTGTGACCAGCTATGTCCCCAACGATGTTGGCCCCTTCTCCTTCGTTTACCCTGGGTGAATCTGAAATGACATGTAAAATTAGTTTATTGCAACTGCATTACTACACCTGACCATCAGAAATCAACACAAAAGATGTCTAAAGTGCACAGATCACAGCCGCTGCATGGTTAAATACATAGGATTCAACACTAGCATGAGCACATGCATGAATGCTACATGACCTGTAAACAGTTGCTCACAGTGAAGTCATAACCACAGACAGCTCCAATTGCATGAGTGAAGTTGTCTGATCTCCATCCTCATATATCTAGTAGGATACTTCATGACCTTGTATAGGCTGGCTCTTGTAGTATATCTTAGTAACCTGATGTCATCAAATAGGACTGCAATGACAAATTCATTCCTACATATTCCAAATGGCCAGATACCTAATACCACATCATGATGAAATGATGGTCAACTAATACAGCTATGTTGCACCAATATGTAAAGTAGCAGGAAGAAGGTGACATGGAAATGCTCATTTCACACTGTTGACACTTCCTAATAGAAACTTCTTCGTATGTCCACTGTTAGAATAGTCTCATGAAAGCTGCACTTAAGTAGCTTTACTATGTATCACATGTAGCACAGAAAAGTAGATTGGAGACAATCTGGCCCAAATATCTGGGAGTTTTGTCTACAAATATCTACAGCAAGAATTCACCAAGGCCTAGGGACATCCCCAGTCCAGATTGGCTGGTGAGAACACCATTCTTACATTACATACCTAAAAGCCAATAGACCATTGAAGGTTGTTGAGCCTCAGGGAATCTCCATTACATAAAGAGGTGGTTTAACCTGTATCCTTAAGGGGAGGCACATCACAGTACCTTTCTGTCTCACAAACACAACTTTAATTGTATTACTGAGTGTATACACTCACATATGATCCCTACATTTCTGCATGTAACTCCCTGATGCATTTCACCAGTCAGCGAATAAACCTTGACAAATCCACATGTGCAATTCACATAACTGAATACTCCCACATCCATGGCATGGAAATTCACATTGTGAGTAATTACGGTAAGTCTACCTGTCATGTCCTTCATTGCTTCATCAATTGGACCTGACTAATGACATTGAGTAATGGATTAGGGTATGTGTGACCCACCCCCCAACGTCTACACACTCCTGTCTGTGGTAACACATGAACTGTATAACCATCACAAATAACTATTTATAAATACAGATTGGCCTCCACACACATTTGTGATGGAATCAGACATCAACCTATGAAGACACATAGATCATGTATGAAACAGTAGTACAGATGATACTACAACAGGGAAAGGTACACATGCCAACATGTAGGCGCTAATACTGATGGCACCAGTGATGTTTGCTATCTTATGTTACTGTACATTCCCCTCTTACCAAGGAGAAGTATTGCTAAGTGGCTGCATCCAAACTGCACTGTATGCTATGCCACATGAAATGGGGCTATCATCACATGAGACACAGCAGTGAGGGAGCACCACTCCTGACACACTGAAGACAAGTGACCTGTTTGGTAAAGTTGTCATCCACAACATCAAACAGCATAAGCTGATTAATCACTCTACTCAGCCATGTGTCAGCTCAAGACAGTAAATTGGTAGTGGACTGGACTCTGCTGTGTTCCTGGTGATAAAGACAATAGGGAAAGCACATCAGCACCAACTACCAAACCTACGCCACCAATATCTCTTTTTCTGCGTCGCACATGATGAGGAAATGCCTGCATGTAACGCACAAAGTTGGCAATGTAACAGTGTGACTCTGAACAGAACTTACCCCCTTGAAGCTGCTATTGGGCCCTCAACTACCCATCCAGCTCCGGGTAGGCCACCACCAGTTTATGGGCCATTGGGGGGGGGTCAGGATCCGGAGCGTGCCCTGTCCACGTTGGGACGACATCCCCAGCTGGACCGCCGTGACCTTCTGGGTCCATCGCCTCAGGACATCCCACCTTTTCTTGCAATGGACGCTGCACGGGCGATAGACCCCAAGTGATGGCTTTCAAAATGGATTGCTTCTTATGGGCGCTGACCTGTATGGATAAAATAGATTAAGAAACAGATAATAACTGCGGGTTTTAGGATATCTGTATGGTCGACACACATTTTGTATACACTGTCTTGCCATCCTGGATTTTTGCGTGGACATCCCTGCTTGTTAGTGTGGGGGGGATCCGCTGCTGCAGAGACAGTGGTGTCTGCAAGTGTGTCTTCCTATGACAGGGCCTCCCTTCCTGTGGCTGCCACAGATATAGATTTTTTTCTTTTTGAGTTTTATATTGCGCGAATTCAACCCGAAGGTATCAGAGCACTTAATATGAGCACCAGTTACGTTACAGACATTCGTTTTTGTTAGGCACAGGGCGATTAAGTGATTTGCCCAGAATCACAGGATGTTGAGCGTCCCAGCCGAGACTCGAACCCAGTTCCCCAGCTTCGAGGTCGCCCTCTCTAGCCGTTAGGCCCCATCCTCCCCACAATGGCTTGAATGTAGTTGGACCACATGAAGAGGTAGATGGTAGTGGAAAAGCACGGCAGAGGGTTGTGTTGATGTCCTGCAGCACTCCAATGAGCTAACCCATGTTGGTGTTATGGGTGGCCAGCTCCTGGTTTATATCCCTGTGAAGCTGCTTCATATCCTGGATTTCCATCAATACCTGGCCCATCACGTCTTTAGAGTCCTGATAGGCTCCCAAGACTTAGTCAATGGTGGCCTGGGTAAGAGTGTCCCCAGTAGCCTCACTCAGCTGGCCCACAGTTCCCCTCCCACAAACCCTACTCCCACAGGCCTGTGCTCTTGGCCCAGGGTGCCCTCTCCGACTGGTTTCTAGTTCCTCTGTGACTGGTTTGGTGATTGTCACCTCAGAATCCAGGACCGGGGGTCACAAGATGGTAGTGACTGTGCTAGGTATACAGGTTGGGGGTGCTGGATTTGGCTGAGTTGTTGCAGCTGGGGTGAGAGGTGTTGATGTGGGCAGAGTGAAACTATCTGTTGCCATCTGCCCAGGGTGACCAGATGTGCCAGGATGGTCATCCATGTCCATATCTCCAGGAGTGTTGTCATCACTGAGGGCTTCATCCGGGGATGGAGTGGGAGTCTGTTTGCTGGCTAAGCTCTGCCCAGGTGCTGTGCCAGATCAACCTATATAATAGAGAACAACGTTATTGGTGGCAGTGTGGTGCCTACATCCGAATGTTTTGTGTCACTGTAAGTAGAGGCCTAGGAAAAACAAAATAGGTAGAGATCACTATTGAGATAAATTTCTGTGGTAGTGAACTTGTTAACAAGACATTTGGAGACATTCAATACATGTACTAGAATTGAGCAGCTCATTAGATATGCTGATATGTTCCATTTTGGATTAAGGAATGAACGTGACATCTCCCAAACATTTAAGGCAACACAGTGGAGAAGTAATATGTGCATGTGACCATTCCTGTACAATACAGGTGATCACACAACTTGGTTGTATATTTAGCAATAGTCATCATGTGAGCAGTGCAGAGTCAATGGGTCACCTGCCATTTCTAATCAGCTGAGTTACCTTAATGCCTTACAAACATTTGAGGTACACACTTGGTATTGTGCTACTCATGCCATCAATAGTTTCAGTTGGGGAGACCAGGACAACATCAAGCTAAGTAGGGTGAAATGTCTCCGAGTAGAGCATTGTATAGATTGCTCAGTGCATGAAAAATGAACATCAGTTGTTACATGTCAGACAAGTGAGAATGGGCAAAATCAAAATTTCATCCTGTTTTGGGCAAAAGAAACAGGGCCTTATGGTAGTTGTAGTCATTTCAATCTCTACTTCCCAACACTTGAAAAATGGTTAACTCCATGAGAAATGAACATCAGTTGTTACACGTCAGACAAGTGAGAACGGGCAGAATCACAATTTCACCTTGTTTTGAGTAACAGAAACAGGGCCTCATGGTAGTTGTAGTCATTTCAATCTCTACTTCCGAACACTTGACAAACGGTTAACTCCATGAGAAATGAACATCAGTTGTTACATGTCAGACAAGTGAGAATGGGCAAAATCACAATTTCATCTTGTTTTGAGAAACAGAAACAGGGCCACGTGGTAGTTGTAGTCATCTCAATCTCTACTTCCCATAACTTGACAAACTCTGTGAGAAATGAACTTGCAAAATGTTTAGTGTAACATACCTGTTGTCAAAATGCAGTTGGGCTGGACCATACATTTACATATTGACACATATCATGGGTCCTGGGATGATGACTTAATAGTATTACACTTAAAGGCAGCATTCCAACATATGGCATGTAATGGGGATGGATACATGTGATCTTATATGCAACAAAACACATTGACACTGACATTCAAACACCTCTGATACTTTGAGTATTGCATGTTAGGGAAGTAGATAGACAACACAATAGCAAAAGCTGAGATGAGAGCATACAGGACATTGAAGTGTTGTGATAGTTAGTGAGGTGTAACTTATCAGACTCCACTCCCCCAGGTACTCCTGCCAAGCCCTCAGAATGCAGGATGGCCAAGACCTTCTCCTCTCAGGGAAAGAGTTGTAATGGGGTGCTGGGAGGACCACCGCCAGTCTTCTGGGCCTCCAGGTGGTATATGGGAGCCGGGGAACGCACCTTCTCCCTCAGGCCTTTCCACCTCTTCCTTATTTCCTGCTTTGTGCGCAAGGTGGTACCAATAGCATTCACTCTGTTGACTATCCTGTCCCACATTTTCCTTTTTCTACTGAGAGTAGTATGTTGGACTTGGGCTCCAAACAATTGTGGGTCTACTCTTATGATTTCATCCACTAGGACTGACAATTCAGCCTCTGAAAAATGTGGATTTTTTGAGTGTAACATAACTAGAAATTAAAGTGAGTGACAATGGAAAAAAACACTATGGGATATTAGAAAAAAATGCAACAAAAAGTGTATGGAGAGTGTTAAATGGGATAGGGAAAAATTGGGCTGCCTTATCTGAACAAAAAAAGGAGGTGTCTGTCTTGCTGTGCTGTAGTGGAGAGGCAAATGATCATGGTCTGGGATGGGGTTATACTGTGATTTGCAGGTGCGTCCACTTGGCCAATGGATATCAGCTGTGTTGTTTTTGTATCCATCCAATGGGCACTGTTCAGGTGCTTTGCTGACAGCGTACTGTGATGGCCTACCGCCGTCGAGGAACTGCCACAAGGGGACCGTCAGTACAACTGTGTTTTCATTATCGGCTCAGCGGTAAGCCGCGGCCCCGACGGCGACAGAATACACATCACCAACATTGCAGTCCTCTGAAGCCCAGGCGGGAACTACTCAGTCGACGGCGGTCGGTGGTTCAGGCTGCATGCATCATAATACAGCGGGCAGAAGACTGCTGTCTCAGCGGTCTTCTTGGGCCCGCCGTGGTACGGCGGTGAGACCACCAAACTCTTAATCGGGCCCAAAGTTTTCACGAAATGAGAATTGCGCAATCACTGGAAGGTAACCTGAACCCACGTGTTTCCAAATAATGTAAGAACATTTCTGAACGACTATTGACCAACAGTTTTCATTGATGGTGGCTTCAGACTACTTGGACAGTCTTATGTGCATCTTACACTACTAACAACACCCTTCTAATCACTACATTATTTGCCTGTTTTCAAATAATAGCACAATTCAAATGGCTTTTTTTGCAAAAAAAATTTAAACTGAATTAAGGAATTTTTGGGGTTCCTACCTGTTGATGTCTTTTTTCCCCTCTTGTGAACTTTTTAACACCTCCTGTCACAAAGAGCCTGCAATACTCCAACAGTACATAAAGGGCTTGGTAAATCCTCTGCTTTGCAATTCCCCACAACACAAGGGTTGTAAACCAAAACCATTCCTAGTGTGACAATTTCCAAAATGTTTTTAATGCACTTATTTGAAAGTGTAAGATGCAAAAAAAAAAGAATTCCAAATGGAAGAAATGTCGTGAGCATAAACATAGCTGAATACACGTTCTTTTTACAAATGTTGCCAGTTACTGGAATTAAATCTCCAGAAATCCCAGGCTCTTAACCTTACCATCCCAAGAGCTGATCAACTCCAGCTTGAGCACCTCTTTCCTTTTCCCTAGGCCACCCACAGAGTCACATACCTAGGCTTGCAGATATACCCCACACCGGAGTGCACAATGGAACGCAATAATGCTGCGCTTCTCTCCACTGCCCGATCAGATTTACAAACTTGGAAGGGAGGCACCCTTTCTTGGCTGGGATGGCTTGCAGCGGTTAAAATGACCTTATTACCCAAGATACTCTATGTTATGCAGAAACTACCGCTACTGCCTCCCCAACAATTCATCGTTAAGCTGCGACATCTAATTGAAGACTGCATATGGGCTGGCAGAAAGGCATGCATGGTAAAGAAACAGGCATACCCTGCACCGGTGGAGGGTGGCTTAGGCATTCCCCACTTATACAGACCTTTATCAATCGTTATAATTGACTAATCCCGGCTTTTTATGTACTTATAGAGGGTGGTCTGTCATTTTGTTTTGGTGCAATTGAGCTTGGAGCTAGCGGAGCCCACTTATTTCCATGCTGTGGACTCGCCATTAATAGGTGATTGACTCTACTGGCTATTTCCTTAATTGGTTTAGGAAACACTCTTTATTTTGTCTTTTATGTCTAATTTCGGTTTTCATCTAGTATTCATATTCACGGGGTGTTGGCACTCTTCTGCTCAATTCTTTGAACACTCGTTTATCTCATTTATTGGGCGTTTTGATTGAGTCTGGGTCTAGCACTTGTTATGATCACTGGCTCTTTAGGCTTTATTTTTATTTAATTCTTTTGCTTTTTCCCTATTTGGTGATGGGTATTTCTCAGTTAACTCTCCCCTTTTTTCTTGACTTAGTCATCATGATTGATCTTATGCTATGATATGACCCCGGCACATTTTCCTGATACCCCCACGTTGATATTCGTCTTTTAGATTTTTACCAGAATTTTCTATTAGACGCTCTGGTATTCATTATTGTTTGTCCTGATGATGACCACCAAACTTTAATGTGGTCGAAACGCCGTTGACGCCTACATGTGGCCTTGATTGAAGAGGACACATTGTTTGCTATGTTTTGTTTTTGTCTTGTTCAAACTACAAATATGTAATTTTCCTCAGCCACTTTTTATGTTTACACAGTGTATTGCCTTTATGGTTGTTTGTGTAACTTATTGAGCGCCATTGTTGTTTTATTGTTGCCATTATCATTGTCTTATTAATACATTTTGTAATTTTTTTTTAATCTGTGCAGGGGTATCACTTGTTAGAAAATTACTTGTAATTTTGACATATTTCTTCATCCTTCTCTCCATTTTCTCCTTTTTTTAAAATCATTTTTTGTTTGATTCTTTGGTATTGTTATTCTGTATTTTAGACTACATAAGATTTTTAACTTGAACCTTTGTTAGGATTCTAGTGTTTTCAGATAATAGCACAATTCAATTGGCTTTTTTTTGCAATTTTTTTAAACTGAATTAAGGAATTTTTGGGGTTCCTACCTGTTGATGTCTTTTTTTCACCTCTTGTGACCTTTTTAACACCACCTGTCACAAAGAGGCTGCAATACTCCAACAGTACACAAAGGGCTTGATAAATCCTCTGCTTTGCAATTCCCCACAACACAAGGGTTGTAAACGAAAACCATTCCCAGTGTGACAGTTTCCAAAATGTTTTTAATGTACTGATTTGAAAGTGTAAGAGGCAAAAAAAATGATTTCCAAATGGAAGAAATGTGGTGAGCATAAACATAGCTGAATACACATTCTTTTTACAAATGTTGCCAGTTACTGGAATTAAACCTCCAGAAATCCCAGGCTCTTAAGCTTACCATCCCAAGAGCTGATCAACTCCAGCTCGAGCACCTCTTTCCTTTTCCCTAAGCCACCCATGGAGTCACATACCTAGCTTGCAGATATACCCCACAACGGAACACAATATCGCTGCTCTTCTCTTAACCCCGGGCGGAGACCTCCGCTCCGCCCGCGGAATGTGCAGAGATTTGCCTCCTCCGCGTTCTGCGGAGAATGCGGAGAAGGCAAATCTTCGCACACTCTGCGGCGGAGCGGAGTTGGCCAGCCCCCGCCTCCACCCCCCCTATTAACAATTAATTATAAATGACATAAAAGTAAAGAAAACCCACTTACCTGGACTGCAGCATCCCCGGGCTGCCCTCCTCCTCTTCCTCGCCGTCTGTGCAAAAACTGTGCATGCGCGCGCGTCCGTGCATGTGCGTTTCTCGCAAGAAATGCGCATGCGCGGGCCCGCGCGTGCAGGTTCCGCAGGGACGGCAAGGAAGAGGAGGAGGGCAGCCCGGGGACGCCGCAGTCCAGGTAAGTGGGTTTTCTTTACTTTTATGTCATTTATAATTAATTGTTAATAGGGGGGTGGAGGCGGGTGGTGTAGCGGCGCTCCACGGAGTTTGTTCTCATCTCCGTGGCCCTCTGCGTAGCCCCGCTATGCCCACTACACCCAGGGTTAGCTTCTCTCCACTGCCCGATCAGATTTTCAAACCTGGAAGGGAGAAACCCTTTCTTGGCTGGGATGGCTTGCAGCAGTTAAAATGACCTTATTACCCAAGATACTCTATGTTATGCAGAAACCACCGCTACTGCCTCCCCAACAAGTCATTGTTAAGCTGCGACATCTAATTGAAGACTGCATATAGGCTGGCAGAAAGGCACGCATGGCAAAGAAACAGGCATACCCTGCACCGGTGGATGGTGGCTTAAGCATTCCCCATATGGTGGGGTACTACCTGGAGGCGCAACTTAGATATTTAAGGCCTTATAACAAGTACGGAGGTCGTCAGGACTGCTCTACTAATGGTGGCGGTCCGACCTCCGCCACACTGCAAGTCCGCCCGCAGTATTCTGAGTGTGGCAGTCGGACCGCCATGAAACTGCCGGCTCCGCCGCAATCAAGGATCCCGCTGGGCCAGCGGTATGCAACCGGCCAGAATATGCTGGCGGTGCCGCTGCCAGCATCGCTGAGCATATTATGAGTTGCCTTTTCACCACCCTTTTTATGGCGGTTAGCCCGCCATAAAAAGGATGGTGGAGAGGCAACTAAGGGGGCCCTAATAGGGCTCCCTGCCGGATTTTGGCCTTGAGGTATGTGGAGGTGGCACATGTTGTGCCCCCCTGAAATTTCACCCCGTTCCTGCACGGTGTGGCCTGCATGCCACACCATGCAGGAACGTGCTGTAAGCCCTGTCACGGCAGGGGCTGCATGTTAGTCTCTCCTATGAGCCTAACAGCCCACTGCTGTGAGACCGTCGCAGCGCCGCCCGCTATGGATTACAATCGTAATCCTGCGGGTGGGTGCACTACGGGCTTGAAGGTCCTCCTGTCGGCACGGCAGTGGCAGGCCAACAGGAGTACCGCCAAACTCATAATAGGGCCATAAGTGGAGTGGTCTAGGCCTCACACTGAGAAGCACTGGTGCTTTATAGACCAGGTGGTAGCTGAGATCCACATCTGGATGATGCCATGGCTTCTCAAGCCGCAGCAGCCAATGGCAGTTTTTTTATCTCCCCCATAGTAAGGGCAACGGTAGGAACCTGGGTCAAGGTGCAGTTGACCCGGAAGCTCTCCACACGCATCTCAGCACAGAGACTGATCATGGGGAACCCCGACTTCCCTCTGGCTCTCCAGTGGACCACATTTACACAGTGGCAAAAAGCGAATTGTAAGTGGTTGGGGGACTTATTTGCCCAAGATAGTCTTTTGGATTTTGCACAGGTCCAGTCTATCAGTGGCATCCCTTCCAGCCTACATTGGCAGTATGCTGACATTCGGCACTGGATAACAGAGCCACCTATACGACCACACACCAGTCGACCACTTACGCAATTTGAGAAGTGGCTCCTCACCCGCTGCATGGACAAGGACCTTCTCTTTGACATCTATGCTTTTCTCAATGCCCTAATGGCCCCCACCAAGTCTCCAGTGCAGCAGAGATGGGAATTAGAATGTGAGCGCCCCTTTACCCGGAAGGAGTGGTCAGACGTTTTACAATGAGCCTGCACGTCTGCCTGTAGTGCCTCTGGTAAGGAGAGTTTGATTAAAATTGCACAATACTGGTATTTCACTCTGGCTAGACTTGCTAAATGGAAACAGGACGGGGATGATACCTGTTGGAGGCAATGCGGACATCCAGGCACATTGACACACATTTTGTGGCATTGCCCCAAATTACAACAATACCGGTCGGATGATCCTAGTGAGATGTACAACACTGACCCCTCCAGGGTCCTCAGTTACATATTGTTGAGTCTCCCCAACATAGTAACATATCCCCTATGATTGGCGAGGGGAAGGGCCAGTACCCTTGCCCTCTGGGCAGTCAAGCAAGTCATACTGTCATTGTTTGGGCACAGGTGGGATGCAGACGTGGCTGGATTGGCAGTATAAACTAACTCCTTGGCATGAAAAAGCTGATGGTGGTGATGGACGGTAAACTGCTGCAATTTGATAAGGTTTGGGGGCCCTGTATATGATTCCTATCCCACAAATTTAGGGAACTCTCCTGTCCAGTCTAACTGAAGGTACTCCGCCTGAAACACACGGACCATGGCACTGAATGTGGTGTAGAAGTAATGACCTACCCTGTACCCCCCATAGCCTGAACATCCTGCTTATCCGACTACTGGGAGTTGACAAGTGGTTCCCCACCCCCCCATGACATCCCTTTCTGCCATGCCTCTTCTCCCTTCCCACTAACCTACCAGCCTGGTTTTCCCTTCCGAACAGTTAACCCACTGCCTTCTTTGTTGCACATCACCACCCTGTGGATGTAGATGGGGAGATTGTTTGTGATGTTTATCTTTTTGAAACTCAATAAAACAGATTTAAACCTAAAATGTAACAAAAAATGCCAGCATCATTTTGCAGTCGCACTAACGTACAAAATAACACGGGTGCTCATGTCAAAACCTTTTAAGCTTTTTAAAAAAATAGAAAAAAAAACTTTAGCACAGCATTGAAGATGCTGTGCAGAATATTTCCCAAAGGCGCACACTATTGGCTTTGCTAATGCTTTTTCTTTTGGAAATTCATTTTCTATTGATCTGGAACTTATCAGGACATGAATACATCAGGATTTGTGTAAGATATTCAAACACTTTAAGAGCTTCTTGAACATAGTGCATGTTGAAATATCGAGCCAGGCTCGCACCTGAAGCCTGGCTCAGCTCGAGATCCTGTTGGAGCCTTGAGCCCATAACAAGCTGAGCTTTTATGCAACTTCAGCCTGGCACCCTCACCTTACCCACGATGTGGCATTATGGTCAGAGCTGCCGACTGGGGCACCAGGTTCAAGTGTCGGCATCAGCGCAACTTCCTGTGATCCTGGGCAAGTCACTTAATTTCACCGTGCCTAAAAATGAATGTGACCTTGTGTGATGTAACTGTTGTTCATATATAGTGCTCCAAGAAACTTCGATGGGTCGAGTTCGGGCTATATTAAAAGTGCAGAAATGCACAAAGAGGTAGAAAACAAAACATTAACATAAAAAGGGGAAAGAACTATAAACCCATTTAGAGGCTGATTTGTGCAAAGTGAAACCAGAAAACCTGGATAAGTAGCAGCTTCCCTGCTTAAATTATGTGATCTTAGGCAAATATTTTATTTCACTAAAACTCCTTTTTGTTTGTATTCCAATATGAAAGAACTTTTAAATACGTGAAATTAGAATACCCATGTAACACAGTGCGAGGTCATGCCTCCATGCTGTGACACCCATGCACTTACGCCCTGACCCCACGCTGGAGGTTAGGGCGAGGTAATTAACAGAGGCGGATCCCGCCCACGCATCAGTTCCCTGGCGCGGCATTATGCCCGACTGCTGGCTTGCAGTCTCTTTTGATCGTGCCAGTGCAGCAGGCCTAACGGCCCACATGAGCGATCATCACACTGGTGACAAGGATGGAGTCGGCCCCACACCCCCGACTCCTCAACTCCCGGCTGTCTGTTGTTCCGCAGAGCCTGTGCCAAGGGCCCCACATTGTGCCAACCTCGTCTCAACCTGAAGAGCATGAGCTCACAAATGCTCAGGCCTCCGCCCTCACTGCCTGAACATACCTGAACATACCTGCACATGCAGCATCGGATGCAAGCACCGACCCCAATGAATGCCCCCTCGCCTGCACGGCCCTGGCAATGCCCACTTCAATCACCTGTACGGCTGCTCCTCTAGCCGTGATTACTGCCTCTCCTGCCTGCTCTACCTGTCTACCAGACCTCCCTGTGCGACTCGCCGACCCCCTTCAGTTCTTCACCACACGCTACCATGAGTGCTGATCGCCATGGCAATGAGCAGCCCATGCCTTCACAAGGCATCATGCCTGCCCATGCCAAGGGAGGAACATCCAACCCCAATCCCTTCAGTGAACTCTGTGACCTTCCACTGCTGTGCTCCGCTGGCACATCTGGTGACTATTTCAAGGCCACCAATGAGACTGATGGCAAGACGAAACACTCTCTCCTGCTACACCACACAGGGAAGGAGATCTTCAAGTCATTTTGCAACCTCCCCAACACTGGTGCGGACGACGACTATGATGGTGCTATCAGGGCCCTGAATGCGCACTTTGACCCTCAGATGAACCCCCATTTTGAGCATTTTAAATTGCGTCAAGCTCACCAGTGGGAGGGCGAATCCATCGATCTCTTCTACGCCCGCGCGAGCTGGCAAGCACATGCACAGATGAGCCTCAGAAAGAAGTGCATGCCCAAATCATACAAAGCTGTCGATTGGTTACACTGAGACATTACATCTTTTGCCAGCCCAATATGCCCCTAGACGACATTCTCATGTTTGCCCGCTCCAATGAGCACTTAAACAATCAAGCTGAACAAATTGAGCTGGTATTCCAAAAGCTTTCCACCGTGTCAGAGCCGGCCATGTGTTCCGTCAAAGTGGAAACAGCCGCTGGTGTCACCAGAGCACCTCCCCACCTACCTAATCCAGAACCAAAGTCAAGCAAAGACTGCCCATGAGGCAAGTGTGGCTACTGCGGTCTCTCTCCGAACCCGCTCCATGAATGCCCAGCCAGAAGCAAGACCTGCTTATCATGTTTTCGGCAAAATTCCTTTGCTAAGGTCTGCAGAGGGGAACACTAAAAGCTTGCTCCCGGGGCCATGGCGCACCGTGCCCACAAGGAGTGAGAGCAGCCACACATGACCTCACACCCACTCTAAATAGTGAACTACACACATCTGGCTCGACACAGGATGCTGCTGAAGGTGAGGCAATGATGATGTTTTCCTCTTCTTATTTGCTTTGACGGAAGGGCAGCCAACATGCTGTGTCCGCCCCACCTGGCAAGTACTCATCAACAACACCCCAACCACCTTGCTCATCGACACAGGGGCTTCTTATAAACATAACCAGCCTATGGCACTTGCACATCTTGGCTCCGCAGCTGGACCTGCAGCCCACGTCCGCATGCATCTTCGCATTTGGGAGTGTGATCCCCATCCTGTTGGCTGGCGTCTTCACCTGCATGGCGTGACATGACGCCCACTCATGCCCGGCCAAATTCATCTTCACTCCCACAGACTTGGAAATGCTCAAAGCTGCGACATGGCCGAGCATCTTCAACTTATTCACTTCACCGTGGCCGTGGGTGACCTCTCAAGAGACGCAGACAAGCTCCTCCTCGAGTTACCCCACGTCCTCACCAGCCTGGGCTGCTTAAGGGTCCACCTGTTTTGCTTCACATCGACCCCTCACATTCCCTTTCATCTCTGTCCAGCAGTGGAAACTGAGCCTGCCAGCCTCACCCTCAAAGGGCAAAATGCAAGTTCTTCTAAGAGGAAATGAGGTTCTTCGGCTATATTTTTTCCAAAGACGGCATCAAGGTCGACCCGTCCAAGTGTGTCATTATAAAAGAGGCCGTCCCACCTAGGCACAATGAAGTACCCTACCGGGTATTACTCAATTCTTCACAGCTTGACAAAAAATGTCATCCAAAGTTTGTCATGTGTATATTTTTAATGGGATTATCCAATGTTCATGGAGCGAAAAAATAATATCAGATAGATCCAATAACAATAAATCCAAATCAACATATATATGTCAGAATTTTCCTTGTTATGATTCAAGTCCCTCCCCGATACATTTCGGGCAATCTGCCCTTCGTCAGGGGACAATTCTATGAATGCAAAGAAAGCAATAAAAACAATGAGGAAACCATCCTATTAACAATCTCTGGTGTGAAAACACCACCTGGTGGTATTTCAAAGTGAATAGTGACGACATGCATCAGTAATCATCGGGCGAAACCCTGTTATTCAAACTCATAACATCAAAAGAAATGCACCGGAAGGTCAAGAACGCAAGTAAATATTAGGTCTTCTCAGATGAGTTATCGGCGACACTGTGCAAGAGTGAAAGTAGTGACTTCATGCGAAGAAACATAGTGATCTGTTGTGCAAAAATACGTCAATAGCCAAAACGCAAACAAATAAAATGTGCAGTTCCCATATGTGCAAATAACCGTCGAGCTTAAAAGTAAGTCAATACATCGTGAAAGTAACGCGAACACCCGTCCAAGTTGTGTGTCGAATAAATCGCAAAGCTAAAGAGCTCATACTCGTGAAACGCGCGGTTTGTGGTCCCGAGTGCAGTTCAAGCGTGGCAGTTTATTGCTTTCTTTGCATTCATAGAATTGTCCCCTGACGAAGCGCAGATTGCCCGAAATGCATCGGAGAGGGACTTGAATCATAACAAGGAAAATTCTGACATATAAATGTTGATTTGGATTCATCGTTATTGGATCTATCTGATATTATTTTTTCGTTCCATGAACATTGAATAATCCCATTAAAAATATACACATGACAAACTTTGGATGACATTTTTTGTCAAGCTATGAAGAATTGAGTAATACACAGCAGAGTACTTCATTGTGCCTAGGGAGACGGACCCTTTTCAGGGTGTGCTACTGCATACTTAGGACTTTTTGACGCTCTAGATCGGAGAGCGATACCCCAGGAGCACAACATAGAACAAAGAGAAAATTAATTGAGTATTTATTAAACACACAGGCTGTGCGTGTTCACTGCAGTCATTGATTCATGTTTATAGTTTTCTGATCACCAGAACACAGCACGCCACACAACCAACCATTATGGCTTATGAAGAGATTTCAAATCTCACAGATTTAAGAGCAGATACTTTTGCCTTCGCTAATGAGGAAGCAACCAGAATTTATGCTTTAATACAAGAGGAAACCACCCCATCATTGACAAACCGCTATAGAGAACATAACATAAAACAACTATTGTACTTGTCTAAAAGGGAAATCAATCAACGGTTGCATGCCAGCACTTTGATCAAATATCACCGTGTGCAACGCATACCGAGAGGTTTACGCATTCCTTTAAAACCGTTTCTGTGTAAAAATTTTCAAAAATTCATAGATCGTTGATCTGATTTTATTAATCATCGAAGAGTTATCAAACATTTTGGAGGAACTGTCTAAAGAGATCACACATGTCAAAACCGAGCTTATTAATTCCATGCCCACCGACGAATGATCTAAAATATTAGAAGATATCAATACTCAACTCGCTAAACATTCTCAAGAGATCAATGATAGAAAGATCCGAAAATTCAGAAGAGACACTATAGACTACAAGTTGGGGGAAGTGTACAACTGGGCTGAGGTGTACTCTAAAGGAAGACAAAATAAACCATACTCACAAAACACTGAAACGGAAACATCATCTTCTGAAAGCGACATCACCAACCAACCACGTAAGAGACTGGAGCAAGCTGCACCCCCTGAACAACCTCAGACCTCTGGTGTCTATTTTTTTAGAGTCCGGCCAGGGAGACAAAGACGACCCCGGAGGGGCAAAAGAAAAAGAGAAAGATTATCCAGAAACAAGAAGTACTACGAACATAGAGAAGAAGAACAAAGGAAAAACATTATGACGGAAGAAAACTTAGGGGCCGATTCCGATCCTGGTCGGAAACCGTTCCGTCCGACACGTTCCCGGAGCGATTTCTGACCGATTCGAGCCCCTTGGCACGAAGCGAGCGAGTACGATGCAGCCGCATGCCGACGGACTCGGTTCGGTCAGACTCCCATTGAAGTCAAGGGGAGCCGGTCGTACGACGCGTACATGGGCTCCCATTGACTGAATGGGTACGTTGCGCAAAAGGGTGCCCCCTGTAGTGGGTACGCGTTGGTGCCATCCGCACCGTACATGCATGTATAGGGGGAACCCTTAGGTCCCCCCTGTGTCCGACTCGTAAGGCTACGGGTGAAGGGGGGTCCGTCACGGACCCCCGAAGTCCGCTTCCCAGAGCGTTTACATGTCGGAGGCTCCGACTCGATCCGGCTGTCCGGATCGTGCATCGTACTGGCTCGGTCGTAATACGTCTCCATTGCACGGTACGAATCGAGTGCGAACGAGTCGTATGGAGCGCTTCGGACCCGGAAATGATTCGGTCGGCGATTTCGCGTTCATTCGCATCGTACTTGGGCGTCTGGACCTCTGTACGACTCGGTCGGAAACAAAGCCTCCGACTCGGATCTGGTAAAGCCGAATCCGATTCGGAGGCCTTCCGACCGAGATCGGAATCGACTCCTTAGTAGTCAATATTTCATCATATCAATTCAGTCATATGGAGTTGAATACATTACAGAAAGGCACTTCTTTTGTCCCCACGAGTCGCACTAACTGTTTGGAACTTGAAATAAACGTGTTTAAACTCATGCGTAATTTATGCCTAAGACATTTCTTTGAGAATGTAGTTGAAGAGCGTGATAGAGATGAGGATGATCTACTATGTGGTTTAAGAAACAAGAGCACTTACATGGCACCAGTGAGCCATAAAAGCCTAGATATTTTTGAAAATCTTGTTAAACAAGATATCTTACAATTAAACTTCCAGAAAAAATCCAAACACAAGAATTTGACCAACAAAGGGTTTGGGATATTGAACAAGATCGCCAATAACCCTGAGATTACGTGCCAGAAGGCAGATAAGGGTGGTGCACTTGTCGTGATGAACACGTCCTTCTATGAGACACAAATTGAAGCACACATATCAGATCCGGAGACCTATGTGAGACTAGAGTATAATCCCACAGAACAATTTCTAAACTTATTGAAGGATATTGTCAATAAGGCCCTTGATAACGGTGTTATTAATGAAAAAGTCAAAAGATTCCCTATCCACACCAATCCAAGAAGTCTGTCTATGTACATGCTACCTAAAGTCCACAAGAGTCTACTTAATCCACCATTTCGACCCATTGTGTCGACATGTTGTATTCCTCTTAGGGTGTCCATACACGGGCTTTCCTGTATCATGTCCTTATATAGGCACAATTCGCCCTGCCCTTATATAGGCATAAAATCCCAGTCCTTATTTAGGCATTAAACCGTGCACTCCAAATACAGGCATGGTCTCCGAGCATCCGTCCACCCTAACGTCACAACGAGTTCTTGAAGAACAGACCCTTAGGCTGCGGGAGTTTCCCTAGCACAGGACTATTGATTTCTTCAAGGACTCATATATTATGCATGAACCGTTATACCTTAGGGGTTCATTCATGACGTCTTCCTCTGTCCGACTCACGTCAATGCTAACATTCTGAGGTACCTCTCAGGTATAAATATACCTTCCCTAGCCCCTGTAAATCAGAAGAGACCTCGACTTCAGAGGAGCCCGTTTCCCGGCCTGAGCACTGAGAAGACGCTGTCATCCCTGCACGCAGAGAGTCCAGCTTCCTGTGATCTGACTTCCCTTGCGGGGTGTTGGAGTTCGAGTCTGGCAAGAGATTCCTACCTCTCTCATTCTAAAGGTATGGAGCTGACTAGAACCTAGAGGGACTCTTGGCGTACTAGGCATACTAGATTTAACATACTCTTAGTATACCATAGTAAGGAATACTTCACCTACTTCATACCTCTTCCTACACCTAGGACAGGTTAGGTACATTGGGGTAGAACTAGCTTAGAGACGCATCGTATGAGTACTCGCATTTTTAGTCTGTGTTATTTATGTAAATGAATATCTGCTAAAGATCATGCTAGCGCAGTATTATTTATTTCTACTGCTTACGCTGTACATTATTTATCTTGCATACTGTCTTGTGATCGTAACAGCACATTTAACTTACACCAGAAACAAGACTGTTCAATAAACCTTTAATTGAAACACCCGTCTATTCTTTCTGTGTAACTTTGAGGAAAACTAAGTATGCACGACTGAGCTGAGTGAAATAGTTATCTATTGTTTCCACGACTCTGGGACACGTTCTGATTCTAAAGGGAAACAAAGTTGTCATGTTTTGCGGCTGCCAGAAACTACTCCCTTCTTGTTTGTCAAGGAGTTTCTTGTGGCCTCTGAGCTAGCTGGCACAAGTAATTAAGTTTAATATACTCGATAGGGACCTACTGACCTTAGTCCTATGTCAAACCTATAGGGGATATTATTCCAATGCGCAGAGCCTATTAGGGAAATAGGAGCTACACTACATGGCGCCCAATGTGGGGCAAGGCGGTAATTTAACGCTAGATACTGAGTAACTCAGCCGTGCTTTTTCTCTCAGAGACCCCTACCCATATACTCCAAAAGACGTCTGGAGTGGGCAGGGTTAAGTATCCGCCACGGCTACATAAGGAAGCACCCTATATATTAGCTGTTTGGTTTGCTCAGCGTTGAAGGATACACCGTTCCAAAATATTGTGCACCTTATCTTTGTCTCCTTGAAACTTGTTCTACATTTTTCAAAAATAACAAAATGTCCTTAAACGGGGACGAAGCCACTGGAAACGGTAGAGCTGCGGCTGACCCAGCCCAAGCAGCAGTTTTTAACATTACAGGTTTAAATGAAACCGAGGAGGGTGTTATAGACATCCATCCAAACTTAAGAAGAGCCATCACTCTAAAACTTATAAAACATGGCCTACCACCAAGAGGCGGTAGAGCAGTTTTCGTGATAGAGGCACACAAATCCTTTCAGACAGAGGTATTCTATTCATGGGTAATATTTCCTGAATCCAATCCAGTTACAAAAATGTTTCACTTCTACAAAGAAGATGATCCACCAGAGGAATACATTCCTTTCGAGGATATTGAAATTCCATTAACATACCAAGAGCATCAGCTCTGGTTTAAAGGCGCCCTAAAACATCACAGAAACATTACCAGGCTCGGTCCACTAGGTAGACCAGGAGCAACATGGCCGATTCTAGCCGACTACACACCTCATCCTGAACTTGATATAATGTCAGATGAGGAACTATTTCTCAACTTACAGAGTTAATAAAAATCTACAGACAATTGGTCCAATATGTCATGCGGACTTTCACAGTCCAACCACCATTGACACTTCCAAATCAAACTCCTCAACAGGGGAATACACTAAAAATTACACCACAGACTCTATACGCAGTCATGGGTAAAATGCCCACAAAACGTGAGCAGGTTCCATTTTGGATAGCTCAAAAAATTACTCAAATCGAAGCAGTATTTCCAAATACTAGCCCGTATGAGAAACACAGAATCCTAACAATCAGTTTACCGATGGGGATCACACCACAACTGGAAGACTGCACCACTTGGGGCTCAGTCTTTGCTGCCATCTATACTAAAACACATGGCATTCCGTCAATTGCGGTAATACCAGATGTCCTGATACACATTCAAAACGAATACGGGGCAGAGCCTGCTCTAAATTTAGGTATGAAATTACTGAAAAATTTCGACCAGGTCTCAACTATAATATTATCTAATATTAAAGGGGAGGCAGCAGCAGTGGCAATCCGCCAAAAGTTAAGGGAATTCGATGTTACTGAACATCAAACAGAGCTACCCAGAATTATAGAACAATCTTATGCAGAATTAGGCAGAGATAGTTTGGGTGGAAGACCAGTGAAGCCAAAACTATCTGAAAGTCCTGAGAAGGACTCTATTAAACAAACTTCTACATCTTCTAAAAAGAAGTGGGAGGCTAACAAACAAAATTCAAACGAGAAACGTTCTCAATCCCGAGGTAGGTCTCCTCAAAAGGAGCCCTCTGAAAGGAGGTATAACCTCAGGAATAGGTATAATTTGAAAAAACCTGACAGGTATCAAGATACTGATACACGTTCCTCTCGTCCCTTTCAGATCTCATCACAGACTTTGGAAAGAAGAGGACGGTCAGAACATAGAGAAGAACGCGTGAAATCGAAAGACGACAAACACGCTCCAAACAATAAAACAAAACCTCAATTCTCCAAAAAGAAAGTAGCAAGTCTAAAGATCAGACATGCCGAAAATACTGAGAACACAACTCAAGAACGGAGAATGGGCTCAGACAATGCTGGACAGTGCAGCAGAAGTCACAATAGCTCGCCAGAACCTGAAGGAACTTCTGGAGATAGTGGACTTGAATGAGTACATTACAGTTGAGACTGTAGACACCAGGGTTAGTACTCCACAAAAGTTATATGAAATAACACTCCGGATGGAGGGAGACATACCTAAACAGGTGAAAGCACTTTTTTGGGAAAGACTATCAAGGGGCTATGACATACTTCTAGCAGAAAAGGACTGGCCACCACAATTTGTCAGGGAGTGCCCACACGGTGAGGACATTATTATGCCTGCCTTCTCCAACCATATTCCAATTCACCTAAAATATACATATGCCAGGAAATGGGCAGTAGCCCAGGCCCCAGCATTATATAAAAATCATGTAGGATGGGATGAGGATTCCCCTCACCATAAAATACATCTGAAACATGAACCTACTGCACAAAGGCAGTATCCAGTAAAGCAAGAAGCTAAAAAACAGGTCAGGGAGATCTTAGATCAACTTGAATACCAAGGGGTGATTGAAACATGCACCTCCTCAATGAACAATCCTTTGTTTCCTGTCTCCAAACCAGACAATACATATCATCTAGTTTTGGACTACAGACACTTAAACACTTGTTCTAAACATTTGCAGTGCAAAATGCACATAGCACAGCATTAATGAATAACATTGTGCGTAAAAAATACAAAACAACATTAGACATCTCAAATGGTTTCTTTTGTCAAAACATAGCACCTGAAAGCAGGTACTTAACAGCATTCTCCATAATGGGGACCCAGCGTCCCTTTTGTCGACTCCCACAAGGGTTCAAGAACAGCCCAGGTTTATTATCAGCGAGGGTAACGGAGTTACTACAAATTTATGACAATGAGGCATTGTCATATGTCGATGACATCTATCTGACAGACGATGACCTGGTAAAACACTTGAACAGGATAAGCACCATTATACTGGGCTTCGCCTCTGAGGGCTACAAGTTCAACTTTAAAAAGTCCCGAATTGCCCATCTCAATGTCCTATTTTTAGGTAATGAGCTTTCAAGTGAAGGCAAGAGCTTGGCAGCTAACTTTCTAGAGAAATGTGCGCTGCTCCAACCTCCAAAAACGCTAAAAAACTTACAATCCATCCTGGGTTTCCTAAATTTTGGAAGAACATACATTCTAAATTACACAGAAAGGGTTAAACCTCTCGACGCATTAATCAAACCTGATTTTTCAATCAAACACTGGACACAGGAACACACAGAAATTTTGCGTTCACTCCAGGCTAACATGTTAGCAACAAATCACTTACAAACACGCGTAAGTCAACGCAATTTGGTGATCCGAATAATTTCGGGTCAATGCGGATTCACCTACTTAACATTCAATGAGGGTGAAAAAATACCAATCGCATACAAATCACACTTGTACACACAAGCAGAAATGCGCTTCAGTTCAACTGAAAAAATTCTGACAGCAGTTCAAACCGCTGTAGCAAAAGAAAGAGCCTTAGCCCAAGGGAAACGCATTATTGTCGTAACCCCAGCACCAGCTTTAGAAGCGGTCACAAAAGCGAGCATTCCAAATGCTAAAGCATTACATCCGAGATGGATACAATGTGTTAATTCTCTTGCTGCAACAGATGTTGAATATGTTTTTTCATCCCGATTTAAAAACTCAAGCATTCCTGCAATATGAACAAGAATGTCCTCTGCCCACTGAGATTCTGCCTCTCGATCAGTACAAATTCATAATTTACACTGACGGATCCGCACAGCCCGCAATAGGGAGTAAGCAAGCTTACAGTGCAGCATGTGCAATCGTTAAAGGTCGCATGCGGGATGGCATCTTCAGACCTATGGTCACAAAAACTCAATCTCTAGGAGATTGTACAGCTCAGCGAGCTGAACTACAAGCATTCAAACTGGCACTTGAAAGTACAGATCGAGAATTCCCACACTGATAGTGTGCGATTCCTTTTACTGTGTTCAGTCGTATAATGAATATATACAAAACTGGCTTGAAAATGGTTTCAAAGATGCGAAAGGTGGCACAATAAAGCACAAAATGCTTTGGGAACAATTAGTTCAGTTGAAAAACGGACTACCAAAGGCTCACGTGATCCACACACTGAGTCATCAACGTGATGGCGTTCACGTTGCAGGGAATTCATTGGCTGACGAAGCTGCAAAGGGAGCTGTTCAGACGGCTTACGTAGCTGCGATCACTCATTCAAAAACAAAAATAGACGGTGAGATAATGTTGGCTGTCAATGCTTCAAGCAAGGGCAACAGTGCAGCGTTACCAAAAAAGTTTCCACTCAAGTACTCTTATGTAATTGATGCGAACAACGTTCCTTTTGCTCGAATCCCTGGAGTGGGGGATAGGGTAATTCCAAACATGGAACGTAGAGCAGCTTTGATTTATGAAACACATTTGGGGGAGGGTCTGTCACATCAAGGGATCTCTAAAACAATTTTGACGTTAAAAGAGATGTACTGGTGACCTGGAATGAATACAGAAATTCACATATTCATCAATAACTGCTTAGACCGTAAATTACAGCGAGAAAGCCACCAGCCACCATGCTGCGAATGCAGCTGCCCAGTACAGACACCACTGTTAGACAGCATCAGACTATCTATGCGCATGCGTCCTACTGGACAAGTGCAATCCCACAAATACTAAATGAAGGTTCCTATGGATATGGCCTCAGCGCTCGGCTGACGCTCGAACTGTTATAAAAGATTTGCGAGTCTTTATCGGCACATACGCAATAGGCACGCTACATTCTGACCAGGGCCCTGCGTTTAGCTCTCGGGCTTACATAGAAACCATGGCCAGTCTGGGCGTTGCATTGCGGTACTCCTCTCCATTCCATCCTGAGGGAAATTCGGTTGTGGAAAGGAAAAACCGGGACATAAAGCAGTCTATAACAGCTAGGATATTAGGTTCGGGTGATGGGTGGGACAAACATCTCAATGGGGTCCAGCGCTCATTAAACAATCTGCCAAGAAGTTCTCTAGGGGGGGTCACTCCATATGAGGTCCTATTTGGGACAAGAATGTGGGTACCAGATCTCGATAACGTAGGCACAGTGGTGGAAAATAAAACATTTGATATCAAAGATCGTTTGGCTGTTTTACAGGAACTGAATGAGTTAAGAACGAAACAAAGCAACGTATTGCTGCAGCCAACCACCACTGGGAAAAACCGGTGGTCCCAGCAAGGCCTGTCTGGATTCCAAAAGTTGGGGATCTAATCAGAGAAAAAATTGTGGACAAGAAGGAATTTGGACCTTCACACAGACAACCAGTACCTGTCCTAGCAGTTCAAGGTACAAGAACAGTACTTCTGCCACCCCTTGCTGGAAGAAAGGAGAAAAGATTTGTGTCCATCGACCTCATCAGACCACAATATGTGGCCAATACTAAATAGTAGGCCTCGTGGACTCCGACCTAGTAGAAGACACACTCCTCTCGCTACTATCCAAGAGGTTCAGACTGAAAGACTGATAACAATTGGGAATTCAGCTGTAACAGATGAAGGACTAAGCAACAATGCAATGGAACTCATCCCTCTTGAAAATCAAGTAACAGTTCGTCCAAATACACCTGTCTACACCAATGTAGCAAGTGATGAACTGGTTCCAGTGATTTTTTCAAATCCTGATGCAATTCTAACAATTGACAGAACTGCTTCTGGCTATTTCATTAACTTTGATACGTTCTCGGAAGATCCAAGCGAACCTGAAACGATGCCAGCATCCTTGAAATTCAAGCAGCAAGTACAAGACTTTCTTCACTTTCTGAAAAAGACTTATCTGGTTTCACCATGGATTGAGCTCTGGATTATATCTGGACTATTTGTTTTCCTGCTTTGGCTAGCTTTGGTTACAACTGTGAGCGTGCTTATAAGTGGCAGATACATCCATGTGAATACTGAAGGAAAAGACGTGAACGTACTTTTGAAACCTCATAAATCTTCCCATCGTGAAGCAAGAGACTTGTCATCAGTGAACATCACAGCCGTTCCTATACAGGATGGTATAGTATGGGACAAAACAGATTTTGATGTCCTTGGCACGACGGAACAATTGAACATTCCACATTTGTTTAAAATTTCACTAAGTGATCTAATTTCGTCCAGTACCTATTCTGATGATTGGGACTTTGAGACTGTTAACGACATAATGTGTGACCAAGAAAAATCTGCTGCATTTTCTAAAAATGAATATTTAGAGGGTTCATCAGACTATGAACAAATGTATTGTTATAACCACTATGGTCATCATTATTTGCATAAATCTGCATACCCAAGAAATATGTTTATGTTTAACCAATGGGAGCATTGTCCTACACCACCACAAGGTAGTTCAAAAACATTTGCGAACAAGTTTCCATATTTTTCAGGTTACAATACATCTGATCCAGAAATGTTTTACTATAAAAATGTAAACGGAATAGGGCTGAAAATTATGTTAACTAATACAAAACAGATTTACTCTGCAGCATTTATTGCCCAACTGTCTAGACAGGGTTTCAACTTATGGAAAGACACAGTAGACACAAAAACTGTGTGGGGTACTAAAGATTGGCAAGTGCAGGGGATAGAAGCTTTATTTAGAGCCTGTATCATCCCTGAACAAATAATGTTTTTGAATGAAACTGTCCAACAAACATCTTGTCTTGGACTAGCCAAGATCAAAGAGATGAAAACACCTTCTGTACCAACACCTGCCGGTGATAACAAAACACAGGCAGCAGTTACAGTTGACCAAATACTACAACTCAACAGATCTAATCCTGATTGGAGAAAATGGTTGATCTGGCCCACAGACACGAACAACTGTCAGGAAATATTCCTGAATAAAACTCAGGGCTTTACTATTCATAGGCCAGACCCAAGATACGTCCAAAGACAGCATCCGGGGGTAGTAACAACATACAGTGTAGGAAAATTATGCCTCGATTGGCTTCAGAAATCTACACTACAGGATGTGAAACAACACTTATCCTTACTTAAGGACGACGCAGACCTTAGGGAATTCTTGCTTGGACCAAGAAAACCGCGTCAAAAACGTTTCATATATGCCGGCATTTATGCTGCCTATAATGAAGCATGGAAAGTGTCACAGATGGAGGCCGCAGAACGAATACGTGAACTTGATCGTATCAATTTAGAGAAAACACTCTCTGTGGTCGACAATGGGTTAACAACTTTGTCCTCCAGAATATATTCATTGGATGGCATTGTATCCTCTGCTATCGACATACTAGAACAAGATTTGGCGATGTTACAGCAAGGCCAATCTCAATTACGTTCTATTGTGTTATTAAGCTGGACGCTGCAATCTTTGTGTGCGGGCTATGTGCCTTGGCGTTTCATCAACACATCGGCTCTGTATGCAGAATACAATCTAACTGATAAACAGATCGAACTGGCACAAAGAGGAGCAAAGTATACAGTGCTGAGCATTGAAAAACCGGAAAAATTACCATTCACAGTGGCAGAAAAACCAGCTACAGAATGGCTCATTCATGGCAAAATCACATTACCTGTGACTACTTTTCAGTTTCAGTATTGCCTCAGACAAATGCAAGCAGGCAAATATGAAAGGTTGGGTAAGGAATACATTAAGACATCTTGGAATTTACCGTATACATATAGATGTTGGAGTGGGGATCGTGAAGTGTTTTTGAGCGGTACACACTGTAAACGTGCACTGAGCGGTTCACTTATATGTCAGAACATTTCTTTACACGGGGCTTGTATTGGTTCTGTGGCAAATTTGTCTTGCCATCAGCAGGGTACACCAGCTGCTGTGATTAATCCAACGTTTGGACAACTTGCTAATGGGAGTTACCTCATGTTGAATGATCAGAGTTGCTGCGGCATGTTGCCAGGCATCCCATATCTAGTAACGGTCAACTCCAGGGTCACTTGCTGTATGCAAGTATTGTTTGTCCCAATAGACACAGTCAGGGAGTCGCCTCTAAGGCCTTCGCTGAACGTCTCTTTTATAAGATTTGATACTTTGAGCAGAATGATAGCCATGCTTTTACAGCAAACAGTGCCTTTGACCTCGGCCAAAGAAACCTATGATCTACAAGTAGCAAGGACTTCGGCTGAGATACAGACTTTAATAATTACAAACTGCCCTATACATTTCGTGGAAATGATAGGACGTATCTTCAACATGTCAGATACCACCGGAATTGTACATGTATTTAAGAGCATCTGCTCCGGCTCTGTTAGCACCTTTCCAGGCAATACTCGGAATTATCCCGAACTTTGCACATTCGGTGTTTGGTGGCATACCATTAATTCTAGCACTTGTTGCCGGAATTCTATTTCTCTTCCTGCTATTACGCTATGGCCAGCCTATTCGCAGACATCACTCCGAGCGAAATGGAGAAAGCTCTCCTTGAACGAAAGTGCCGTGAGCGAATAGTACAGCTATTGGGCATGACTCGTCTACGGGACCTGAATACCACGTGGTTCCTGCCATTCAGACCAATCTGGCAAGATTGCATCTTACCTGTTCTACGATGCCTGCTATGCGGTGAAGAATGCGTGTTGGACACCTGTCTAACATTTCCATCAGCAACGCCAACGGATGTAGATACTCTGCTGGTCCCGATAACGGCCCATGCTCTGTGTTGTCCCCAGAGACTACCAATACTGATGTCAGCAGTCATTGAGATCTCACAGACGCTTCCGGCTGCTGCTGAGGTACGAGAAAGTTCCACAGGCACACAGGTAACAACGGACGCGAACATTGCTGCGGCAACCTATGCTGAAAGCGATGCTTCACATCTCTGTGCAATTAATCTACTACACGAGGTGTTCCAACTGACACCAACTTCAGTGGATGATGTTTTGTCTACGGAAATAGATGATCTCATGTTTACACCAGACCCGTAAACTGACTCTGATTCAGCCTAAAGTGTTCCATAGATGCAGTAACAATTTGGCCTTCATACTTCAAAAACTTGGAACTCTTCCAAATTTGAACTTTTTCCCATTTTTTCGAGCTAAAATGGCACTTCAATCTGCTTAAAGTAGAACTGGCCTTATAGTACAGACTTGGCGGTACTTCCACGGACACTTAGTCATCTTGTGTGTCTAAAACAGTTCATTAATTTTCATGACATGAAATGACTCTGATTTTGAAAAACTTATCGATTATTTTCTGTCACATGTAAATATTCCTGCTTATTTCATTCAAATTGCATTTAATTTCAAACTTTATGCCTGAAATGAAAAGCATTGCTTAATATGTACAGTACCTTTTGCATTTTACTATGTTTTTAATGCTTTTAAGAAATATTTTTTAATATGCGGTACTCCATTTAATGGTTAGCATTTTAAATGTTTAGCATTTTAGTATTATCGTACACACGAAAGTGGAGTGGGTGTTGTATTCCTCTTAGGGTGTCCATACACGGGCTTTCCTGTATCATGTCCTTATATAGGCACAATTCGCCCTGTCCTTATATAGGCATAAAATCCCAGTCCTTATTTAGGCATTAAACCGTGCACTCCAAATACAGGCATGGTCTCCGACATCCGTCCACCCTAACGTCACAACGAGTTCTTGAAGAACAGACCCTTAGGCTGCGGGAGTTTCCCTAGCACAGGACTATTGATTTCTTCAAGGACTCATATATTATGCATGAACCGTTATACCTTAGGGGTTCATTCATGACGTCTTCCTCTGTCCGACTCACGTCAATGCTAACATTCTGAGGTACCTCTCAGGTATAAATATACCTTCCCTAGCCCCTGTAAATCAGAGGAGACCTCGACTTCAGAGGAGCCCGTTTCCCGGCCTGACGCACTGAGAAAACGCTGTCATCCCTGCACGTAGAGAGTCCAGCTTCCAGTGATCTGACTTCCCTTGCGGGGTGTTGGAGTTCGAGTCTGGCAAGAGATTCCTACCTCTCTCATTCTAAAGGTATGGAGCTGACTAGAACCTAGAGGGACTCTTGGCATACTAGGCATACTAGACTTAACATACTCTTAGTATACCATAGTAAGGAATACTTCACCTACTTCATACCTTTTCCTACACCTAGGACAGGTTAGGTACATTGGGGTAGAACTAGCTTAGAGACGCATTGTATGAGTACTCGCATTTTTAGTCTGTGTTATTTATGTAAATGAATATCTGCTAAAGATCATGCTAGCGCAGTATTATTTATTTCTACTGCTTACGCTGTACATTATTTATATTGCATACTGTCTTGTGATCGTAACAGCACATTTAACTTACACCAGAAACAAGACTGTTCAATAAACCTTTTATTGAAACGCCCGTCTATTCTTTCTGTGTAACTTTGAGGAAAACTAAGTATGCACGACTGAGCTGAGTGAAATAGTTATCTATTGTTTCCACGACTCTGGGACACGTTCTGATTCTAAAGGGAAACAAAGTTGTCATGTTTTGCGGCAACTACTCCCTTCTTGTTTGTCAAGGAGTTTCTAGTGGCCTCTGAGCTAGCTGGCACAAGTAATTAAGTTTAATATACTCTATAGGGACATACTGACCTTAGTCCTATGTCAAACCTATAGGGGATATTATTCCAATGCGCAGAGCCTATTAGGGAAATAGGAGCTACACTACAGACAAGAGGCAGTCTGCATGAAACAGTAGGGAAATTCCTTGATCGATACCTTCAACCTAGTGTTTTAAAAATGAATACATACATCAGAGATACGACTGACTTTTTGTCCAGGATTAGTCAAATCTCATTTCAAGAAGATGAATCCATCTTGTTGTGTGCAGTTGATGTTAACTCACTATACACTTCAATCCCCCATTCATTAGGAATTGAAGCTATTGAACACACCTTACTCAATACCAACCTGGACACAGAATTTCATCTTTTTCTTATGGAACTCCTGCATTTTACTTTATATCAAAGTTATTTTAAATGGAACAATCAATGTTTTCTTCAATTGACAGGGACATCTATGGGCAATTGTGCCGCACCAGCCTATGCGAATCTCTTTATGAATACATTTGAGGAAGATAACATCTTATCTACTTCCGCTTGGAAAACACATGCAAAATTGTTCTTAAGATACATCGATGACATCTTCATTCTGTGGAATGGGACACACACAGAACTCTCCAAGGCACTATCTGCACTGAATGAAATTAATGAGAGAATTCAATTCACTTATGATATACAAGAAATCAGCATCACCTACCTGGACGTAAAGTCATAAAAACCCAAAACACTTTGGAAACTGACCTTTTCAGGAAACAAACTGATAGAAAAAACACACTTCACTACAATAGCTTCCATCAACGATCCTTGAAAAATCACTTGCCATATTCGCAAGCACTTAGAGTCAAACAAATTGTTTCTAATCCTTCTACATCCACCAAACAGATGGAAAATAAGCTGACAAGATTTGCAGAACGTGGTTACCCTAAACAGGTATTGGAACAAGCTAAACTTCGTAGTGCTACGAAAACTCGCAGTGAACATCTTTCAAACAAGATAAAGACAACGCAGAATCGTATGGTGGTGGTTACAAAATTTTCCACAATGAGTGGTCCTTTCAAAAAGACCATCAAAAAACATTGGCCCATTTTGGCATTAGAACCGGATTTCAAACATATATTTGCAGAAAACCCAATTTTTGCACATCAGCGGGTAAAAAACATTCGAGAAATTTTAATATCCAAAAAGGAGAGAACTCCACAACCTAAACAAAAAGGTACAACTCCTTGCTACAACTGTAATAATTGTCACAACATCATTCAAAGTTCCACAATGACACACCCTAGAAAGGGCACCAAAATAAATCTGAAAGTTTCAGCAACATGTGACACCATGAACGTGATCTATATGCTAAAATGTCCTTGTGGTAAAATATACGTCGGTAAAACTGAGAGAAAAATCAAAACAAGGCTAAACGAACATAAAAGCAACATCAGAACGAAGAACATGAAATCTGTCGTAGCCAACCATTTTCTTGAACAAAACCACAATATCAGCCAACTGAGATTCCTGGTTTTAGAAGTAGCTGAAAAAAGAGAAGGCAGAGATAACAAAAACTACCAACTACAAAGGGAGAACTTTTGGATCAGACACCTTGAGGCATTGAGACCTCACGGAATGAAGGATAGGATGGAATTCCAATGTTATTTGTGATGTGTTTTCACCATTGATTGATTTCACTTAATCATATGCATCAGTGATATTGAGTTTTTTGTGATAGCCTCCATGTTTGTTTTCATTTTTTTGCATGATTCATGTTGTTTTCATATATCACGTTATATTATGCCTCTTTGCATATTGTTTACTCTTCACTCTATGTAGGTTTATTTCGCGCTTACTCAGCCGTGTTTACTTGGTGTTTCTTCTACACTCCAAGATGGCCACCGTAAATTTCAGCCGGTATGTTTGAGGTTTATAGTCTTTCTTCATTGGTTTATTCTCCTGGGTTCAAATGTCGTGTTGGTTCAACTTCCGATTCAATACTGCATGGAGGAAAGATCTGCTTGCAGGCTTCACGTGTAAGTAAGTAACAATGTTGAACGTCACCTTTGAGCCTCGCTCGAACTGCACTCGGGAGCACAAACAGCGCGTTTCACGAGTATGAGCTCTTTAGCTTTGCGATTTATTCGACACACAACTTGGACGGGTGTTCGCGTTACATTCACGATGTATTGACTTAATTTTAAGCTCGACGGTTATTTGCACATATGGGAACTGCACATTTTGTTTGTGTTTTGGCTATTGACGTAGTTTTGCACAACAGATCACTATGTTTCTTCACATGAAGTCACTACTCTCTCTCTTGCACAGTGTCGCCGATAACTCATGTGAGAAGGTCTAATATTTACTTGCGTTCTTGACCTTCCGGTGCATTTCTTTTGATGTTATGAGTTTGAATAACGGGGTTTCGCCCAATGATTACTGATGCATGTCGTCACAATTCACTTTGAAATACCACCAGGTGGTGTTTTCACACCAGAGATTGTTAATAGGATGGTTTCCTCATTGTTTTTATTGCTTTCTTTGCATTCATAGAATTGTCCCCTGACGAAGGGCAGATTGCCCGAAATGCAACGGGGAGGGACTTGAATCATAACAAGGAAAATTCTGACATATAAATGTTGATTTGGATTCATCGTTATTGGATCTATCTGATATTATTTTTTCACTCCATGAACATTGGATAATCCCATTAAAAATATACACATGACAAACTTTGGATGACATTTTTTGTCAAGCTGGGAAGAATTGAGTAATACCCGGCAGGGTACTTCATTGTGCCTAGGGGGACGGACCCTATTCAGGGTGTGCTAATGCATACTTAGGACTTTTTGACGCTCTAGATCGGAGAGCGATACCCCAGGAGCACAACACAGAACAAAGAGAAAATTAATTGAGTATTTATTACAGACACAGGCTGTGCGTGTTCACTACAGTCATTGATTCATGGTTATAAAAGAGGCGGCAACTCCATCATATGCAGCTGAAGTTCAAAGCTTCCTCGGCCTTGCGACCTACTGTGGTAGTTTCATCCCCAGCCTAGCGACACTAGCAGACCCGCTGAGACACCTCACCAAAGCATTAACACGCACGTTGGGGCCCAACAGAAAAGAATGCCTTCCAAGCGATCAAGGAAGCACTCCTCCAAGACACCATCATGGCATACTTTGACCCCCGCCAATGACTCTGGGCTGATGGTTCATGCTAGTCCCATTTGCTTGGGAGCCATATTCATGCAATACACCAGAGACAACTGCTGGGCAGCAGTCACCTACATCAGCAGGGCTCTTACGGAGCCGGAGAAATGATATGCACAAATCCAAAAAGTAGCTCTCGCCTTCAAGTGAGGCTGTCATCACTTCCACCTCTACTTGTTTGACCACCCCTTCAAAGTCATCACAGACCAGAAACCACTGCTGTCTCTGTTTGCTGGAACTGCCCCACACCTGCCGCCCAGGGTCCAGAAATGGGCCCTGCAGCTGCAGAAGTGTCATCTCACCATGTCATACAAACAAGGCAGCAGCAACACAGCCGACTACCACACTAGGCATCCATGGCAAGTGGCAAACAATCCATCCGCACTGTCACTTGAGGCAGATGAATATGCTCACTGGGTGGCAGAACTCACCTGCCCTAACACCGTCTACCTTCAAGATATTGCCAACACCACCATACAGGTTTGTGCACTCCAAAAAGCACTGGAAGGTGGAAGACTTTCCTCAGAGACCTGAGAAAGCATGATGACACACCCAACTGGACCTATCAGCCCTTTGGAATGTCCCCCACTAGCTCAGCACCACTCCACCAGGCCTCCTCATGCTCAATCAGTGTATCGTCATTCTCCAGTTGCTGCAGGCTGCAATGTTGATTCTCGCACACACAGGCCATCAAGGGGCCATGAATTCCAAGGCACGACTGTGGCAGAAAGTGTGGCTCCCCACCTTGGATGCTGAAGTTGACGATATGGTCGCATGTTGCCACTGGTGCCAAGCCAGCAGGTTACCTGACAAACCTCCTCCAATCATGACTGACAGCCTGAGTGAGGGGCCATGGTGCGACATCAGTGTGGACTTTGGATGTCTACCTGATGAATGGCACACGCTGGTCATCTCGGATGCCTATTCCAAGTTCCCCATTGTTGAGATAATACTGGCGACATAATTTGCCCACACCAGGAAATGCCTTGACAAAGTTTTTGCTGTCTTTGGAGTCCCCCACACTCTCAAAAGCGATAATGGACACCCATTCCAAAGGCAAGACTTCAAACAGCATCTGCAATCTCTGGCCATTGAACACAGAAAGATCACACCCCGATGGCCCAAGCCAACGGAGAAGTAGAAAGACTGATGTGCACCCCCAAGAAGGCCATCCAAATCAGGTGTGCACAACAAGTTGACATTGAAGAGGTGATCCACAAAGCCCTCGGGCGTCCAGGTGCACACCTCAAAGCACAACCCACAGAGCGTCCGCCGACATCATGTTTGGACGTGCCGTCGGGACAACATACCCCACCCAACTACATGGATCCCAGAACCTACCTACGTCATAGCCACACAATTAAGAAGAACAAGGAATAATGAGAAAGCCAGCCAGCGTGCCATGCCAAAACGTCAGACATCTGTGTGGGAGACTGGGTCCTTGTGAGAAACCGGCACCCGAGGGGGAAGTTTCGACTCCCCTTCGAGGTTCGCCTGCTTCTTGTAGTTGCCTGACAAGGAATGATGGTGACAGCCAGAAACAGATCAGACTGTATCACAAGAAACATATCTACCCTTACCAAACGGCGCAAACCAACTGCATGCCGCTCCGACCAGCGACTCCCCTACCCTACCCACGTGAGTGGAGAAAAGGAGCAAGACATGGAAGTTGACCAACCCAGTCACAATCCCTGGCCACCAAAAGTGTACCCACATAGCCTAAAGGAACTACCACCTGCTGGAATCCCTGAGCCCACCGTGATGCCTCCACTGGCCAGAAGTCACCGCTACAAATGTCACAAGGCCTAAAAGTCTCGAGCACTACATGTGAGACTAGAGCCTGAAAACTGTTGTCAACATCCTGGCTCACAGAACCCAAGTGGGTTTGTGTATATAATGGTTAGATTATGCAAGTTTCTCTTTGGTGAAAGTTTTGGAGGAATGTAACAGTGCGAGGTCACACCTCCGCTCTGTGATGGAGGTTAGGGCGAGTTAATAAAGAGAGGGGGATCCCGCCCACGTGCCAGTTCCCCAGCACGTTTGCTATGCCCAACTACTGGCTTGTAGTCATGGCCAGACTGGGAACCGATACCATCCCTGGCAAAGAGCTTGGCCGGCCCCTGGGGAAGGGGGGGGATGGCAAGCTTTGAGCCGCTTTTGTTGCAAAACCGGCCCGTGGTAACAAAAACAGCCCCCCAGGGGTCTAAAACCGCCCCCCACCCTGGCGGCCCACCGGGGAAATGCCAGGTGCTCGCTACGGCCAGTCCGGCCCTGCTTGTAGTCTCTTTTGTTCACGCCAGAGCAGCAGCCCTGACGGCCCCGCATGAGCGATCACCACAACCCATGCTGTACAGAAACCTATTGTGTTTGATTTAATAGACTATAATATTGCTCTATAATAATCTGGGCCACAAGCAGGGTTCACATGGCAACTGTCTTGCCTCTTGGTTCACAAATATCACTGTCACCAGCCTAGAACTGGCGCAGGAATGGTTCTAGGTTCATGTTTAAAAACTATCACTTTTAATAAGTACTTCTCAGTGCAGCGCTACAATGTGATTTATTAATGCCTGCGCTTCCACGTGTTAAAGAAATACACCCTATTAATGATGAAGAGACTTCATCAAGGAGGAAGATCTCATCGCTCACGGCTTGTTGCAGGACTATTATGTTAGTTTCTTCAGACTACAGATAGTCTAACAAGCGAACGAAGATTTGTGCCGGAGAGGACGTTCGGCTTTTCAGCGAGGGGGAGGGAGGATCTCGGAAGGCGAGGAGTGTTTGGGGGGGCGGTTATGGCATTTTCATCCTAACAGTTGTTGTTTGCGTGTAATTGAATCTTGTTATTTTCACAAGTAAGGGGGCTAGACAAACAAACGCGCTTCTGAAATCAGCCCGGGTTTTACCTCACACGAAAGCAGGAGGCGCAGCCGTAATACAGCATGTCTTTCCCTCCCGGAACACCTCCTCCATCTCTGCTCCCACAGGTGCCTGAAGCTGAGGCGATGAGATCCTGTGCGCCCCCCCTCCCCGACAGAGAGAGACCCCCACCCCCACCCCAGACTGTCCCTCCGTCTCATGCCCAGACTACTGGATCAGCCGGGGACACCCGATAGCCGCTGCGTCCCTGGGCGGCATATTTGTAAAGTTAACGCATAATCTGAAAGCAGAAACTAATAAATTATAGGATGCTAATTGGGGCCTGAGCGCAGCCGTCAGTCACTGTGTCCAAACACGCAGGCCCCCTCATGGCCTAAAAAGGCAAGGGCGACTCCCGGCGAAGCGGCCAGTTGTTGGCAGCGAGACCTCCCCTGGAGAAGCAGCGTCGCAGCCTCGTCCCAGGGCTCAAGTAGGGCCTGTGAGGAGCGAGGGCGCCTGCAGGGGTGTTCCTCTGACAGCATTTCACGGGGATTGGTTTCAGGATGACCACTTTGAGTAACTCCATTATTTCTAGAATTTCCTCCCTAGCCTTCTGGTATTGGTGGTTTTTGATTTTCCCATTAAAAATGCAAGCGGGCAATAGGGTTTATTACTGAAGTGTGCCGGTTGTGCATTGGCCTCTTCCATCCATATCCTGGGGCACTTCGGTATGACAGAATAGGTACCAGACGGATGTGCAGCCACTTGCGTAATACCTGGCTACCCATAGCTATAGGGCGCCATGTTGAGCCCTAGGTTTTCTTTTTAGAAATCCTTGTTTTCGCTGTATCACTCCAAATAATCTTGAAAATTAACCCAGACTACAATTCCCAGAATGCTCCAGGCTGTTAACAAAAAGTCCGGGACTGGAAAATGGTATCCTTGGTGACATGAAGTAATCTGGTAACCATTGCCTTGAGTATATTTTGCTCCTGGGCAATGTTGAGGTGTGGTCTCAGGCAAATGAGGCAAGGCCTGTAACCCCGTGGTGGCTCCACATTACTAATGCAGGTGCACAGGCAAAAAAAAAACACTGTGTACTAACTCTGACCTAAAGGAGATTAATGGATACCTCTAAATAGAGAACGAGAGGGGAATAAGCACTGTATAGACGGCCGGAGAGAAGAACTGTACAGGCAGTACATTCAAAAGAATGACTTTCCTGGCAATATATGGTTGAGAAGCGCTCCATGGACAGTGAATTGTGGAGACATTTTGTACAAATGACGAGTTAAGACGTCCTATGTAAATAATGAATGGGGTGAGTCAGTGAGAAGCAATGTGGAAACATTTAGCTGTGGTGTGTGTGGAGTCCTCCCCAGCCTGGAAGCATGCAAATGAATACGCCACACACAGAGGTCTCTAATAGATGCCTTTATTCCTCAGTATACAATCACACTCTGCACTCTTATTTTGTCATATTGGTTAACAACCACACATTAGCACCTCCCAGCAGTTACGTAATTCCTTTTTGAGTCCGCCCAGAACCCCAAGGGTCTTAGCACACATATTCTCACGCCACTACATCTCCCCCTTTTTTTAAAAAAAAGTAAATCTACAGTCACATCACATTTCTTCAATAAATAGTCGAGGAGCTTGCACTAGTCAGCCAGATCGAGTGGTATGAGATGGTTGAGATGCACTCTGATTGTGCACCGATGGCACAGGTTATAATGCTTGGTCTGGACTGTCAGGGGGGTCGCCTCATTCATGATTGCAGGTGCTGACGAACGTCGAGGTAGGTGCTTGAAGTGCGACGAGCCCCGTGTGATGGACTTTCCTGGACGTTGCGCCATCACCATGTGTCCTTTGCAGGTGACAACCTTAGAGGATCGTCAGCAAACGGAGTGTCTGTTTTACGCTTTCATTTCTGCTTGACCAGGACCCAGTCACCTTGGTTATATTCCCGGGTTAGGCCCATGTACCGAAGCAGCTCATTTCTTACATTGCCCATTTTTCAGCATTGACCTTTTGCACATATTTGCATGCACGACAATGTTGGATTAGATTCCCCAAAACTAAACTTGTTTTCACATCTAGCTTCGCACAACATTATCACCCTGAACATCATATACAAGCTCTCTTCTCGCATTATGTACAAATGCCATCTCTGTCTTCATCCACAGTGCGACAGGGCTAGCTACATATCAATAACATCATTATAAAATATGAGCATCCTGATAGATTAGTAGAGGAGTCACTTCATGTTTCACCGATGGTCCTTGCATGCTGAGAATTCACCACGCAGCGGTCTGACATCTCGTGAGGGGTGTCCAGGATGGGGTCCTTCATTCTCTCCCATCAGGTAATGGGGTTCGATCGTCCCTTGGGGGATTCTTGGCTCTACACCTACACACTCTCTAGGTACACTTAGAGTAGAGTTTGCATAGTAGGAGTATGCTTAATTACTGCCTTGTTTTATATACCTGCATATATACACTGTTTTAGCACCATGGAAGAACTATATCTACTGTTTACGCTTTTGGTGCTGGTAATCACTTTTATCTGCTTCTATTAATCATTGCAGCACACGTATTTTAAGTTTTGAAAGAAGGGGCCCCTACATACAAGATATACTTGCTAGATGTAGGGATTAAGTAGCAAAAAAGGGGGAAAAAACCTAAGGAAGTGTATACAATGGAAAAATTATACGGGCAAAGCAATAATTACATTATGCAAGTAAATTTGTCATGCTTACAAATATTAAACATGATACTTGTGTATTTTGATATATAAAAAATATTTTTTAATTTGTATTCCATTTATCAAAAATCTTGGTGAATAATTTACATTATTAAAACCATCAATACATTTTCATACATTGTCCAACATTATTGTGTCCATGAAAAGCGATATATTTTCATTTCATATTTATAGATTTCCTTTTAACCTTATACAATGCATATATATGTGAGCATAACACAATTTTGAAAAAATGGAGAGATCCTGAACATGAATGATCTAAATGGAAGAGAAGGCTGGCCGTAGGTTAAATCACACGCATTTTATACAAGAATAACGTTGGTTCAAATAAACATATTGAAAACATCCCACAGTGTTTTCTTTGTATACTTGTCTGAGAATAAATAATCAGGAGTGACTGAGCAAAAGGTTCTGTACTGTTTCCATGATCCCTGATGGGTCAGAGTTGTCATGTTCAGTGGTTGCCAAAAACCATTAACTCCCTGGGAAGGTTTAGGGGGGCTTTTGGTGGCACTGTGAGGTAGCTGGTCAATAGGCCAACATATCCTGCGGGGGTGTCCGGAATCAGTCTCGGCACCAAGCCCCTAGTTTATGTTGTCCAAACAATGCGCAGATCCTACGGATTAGTAGGAACTACACGCCATGGCACTGCCAATGTTGGTTGGGTTCTTATTTAATGGTCAATCTTAGTAGTTCAGTCATGCTTTCTCAGAGACCCCTACTCACATTTTAACCGGACACGTCTGTACCCTAAGCATATCACCCAGAGCTTATTAAATCCTAGTCAGAATGTTATTGACCACCTTCACGTGGTGTTTCCCTCCCCCGTCATTGACCACCCGCCCATCGTGGGGTTTCCCTCCCCGTCTACACTGATCCTCCTGTGTTTCCCCCCACCTTCACTTGCACAGATTCTGAACAGAATGGAACTGAAACTCAACTCTCTGGCTACAGAATGAACACATCTTAGATTGGATCTCTCTAACCAGAACACCTGGGCCCGCTCCGACACTTATGATACTTCACCTACTAGTTCTCCCAATTTATCTCAACGCTCCCCTTGGCCGACCATCCCCCTTTGCAGGTGGGCACACAGGCCCTACCATGCTCATTGCACTCTCTCCACTTTGGAACTAAACGCCCTTAGCAAATCCTATCTCCCTAAGTTCCAGGCTACCAACCATTTCCCCTCCTCCAACATCCCAGTAATAGTGGGCTTAAACAGAGTCCCTGCAACTCACAACTCACCCAGACCTCCGGCGCAATACACCACCATCACACCCTCAAATCGGGTAAGGAAAATCCTAAACCTCTTTCTTGCATGCTCATAAACTGCAGATCTGCAGCACTACATGCTACGGATATTGCTGAAACCATCCTCAGTGAGGTTATTGACATTGCTTTCCTCACAGAAACCTAGCTCAATGACCACTCGATGGCCATTCTTGACCTACTTACTCCGCCCGGCTACTCCATCATCAGACATGATAGACCTGATAGAACAGGTGGAGGTCTAGCCATAATCCACAAAATCGAAATTCAACTCTCCCTTGTAAAGAATGCTGAATACTCGACCTTTGAATACCTCGGCGTTGAACTAAATGTCAAAGGCTCCCCACCTATCAAATTGCGTATTATCTACCACCCTCCTGGTGAGCACCTACCCTTCGCCGAAGAGCTATCTGACCGCCTTACTCATTTCTCCTTTTCTGACTCGAAGAACGTGTTCTTAGGCGATTATAACATTCATTGGAATAATGCAGAAGATTCCACTGTCAGGCGTCTCGCTAACCTTCTTAAGATGAATGACCTAAAGCAACTCTGCAACAAACCTACCCATCAAAGGTGCTACACTTGACGCCATCATCACTAGCAATGATCTGGTCTCCCTTACTGACATCGTCCCCATTGACTGGTCTGACCACCATCTCATTCTGTTCAACATCTTGACCTTCGTCTTTCCTCCCCCAGTCCTAAATAACAAACCAAAGATGTGGACTAGAAAACTCAAACAAGTCCCTCCTACTGAACTTGAGTAAAAAATTCAAGCTCAACTCCAACTTCTCCCACACTCCCAAAACGCAAACGAGCTTACCGACCACTTCAACAAGGCAATAACTGATGTTCTTGACCAAGTTGCACAGCTTAAACTTAAACAACAAAGAGCAATCCAATGTAAATCTTGGTTCAATCCTGAGCTCAATAATGAAAGAAGACAACTTAGACTAGCGGAAATAAGTTGGAGACGACACCCCTCACCTTTACATCTAGCTCTCCTTAGATCTGCAAGGTTAGCTTATAAGAAGCACATTTTCAGAGAAACAGCATCTTTCTTCCGTTCCCAACTTGATCGTGCTAAAAATAGGCCAAGAGAACTCTTTAACATTGTCAGAAGACAAACCTCATCTGCCCCTCCTAACTTGATGGCCTCCAATAAAAGGTGTGAAGAAATTGCCAGCTTATTCACTGAGAAAATTGCCAAAATTGATCAATCCTTCCCTCAAATCATGGCCTTTCCTACTCGGCAAATCTCTCTTAACATCTCCCCTTTCTCCACATCAACCCGTCCTCCTGATCCTTTCTTCATTCAAACTACTCCAATTGGTACTGGAGACATCCTTTCCAACACACAATTGAAAAATGACGCCACTTAGACAATTTTAAACCCATGGCTGAGCTTGAAGTCTTTAATATCATTGCGAAATTAAAGCCGACCTCTCATACCAAAGACCCACTCCACCTCCTTCGCCTCTGGGTGTGTCCCAGACTCCCTTCAACTTGGGCAAATCACTCGCATTCTTAAAAACCACAAAGCAGACCCTTATGATTCCAACAACCTCCGTCCCATCTCTAACCTCCCAGCCTAGCTAAGACCATGGAGAAATGTGTCTTACAACAACTCAACAGACACATAGGCAAATACAACCTACTGGACTCCTTCCAATCTGGTTTCAGGAAAGGCTGCAGCACAGAAACCGCCATGCTTAACATTGCCGATGACATTCATCGTTCAATAGAGAATGGAGATGCTTGCCTTCTTATCCTACTGGACCTCTTAGCTGCTTTAGATACAGTCAACCATTCATCCTTACTGGAACCTCTCAAGACTCGTTCTGGCCTCAATGGAACAGTCATAAACTGGTTCACTTCTTACCTCCAACACCGAACACAACAAATTAAAATCAACCCCTGCCTCTCTAATCCTACTCCTGTCTCTCTGGGTGTCCCCCAGGGCTCAATTCTCTCCCCCTCTCTTTTTAACCTCTTCATGGAACCCCTTACTATCATTTTGAAACAAGCTGGGATCAATTATCACCTTTACACTGATGGCACGCAACTCTACTACAAAATCAAATCACACAGCGACATCCTTCATCTTAACAACACACTGAGCAAGATTCAATCCTGGTTTTACTCCAACCATCAAAAATTGAACCCTAACAAAACAGAAATCATTCTATTCTCACCCAAAAGTAACCACCTCCCTATCCAATGCTGGATCACTGACCTCAAATCCCTAAACGGTCCGCTCACTCTATCCAACACGGCTAAATAATCAAATCACACAGCGACATCCTTCATCTTAACAACACACTGAGCAAAATTCAATCCTGGTTTTACTCCAACCATCAAAAATTGAACCGTAACAAAACAGAAATCATTCTATTCTCACCCAAAAGTAACCACCTCCCTATCCAATGCTGGATCACTGACCTCAAATCCCTAAACGGTCCGCTCACTCTATCCAACACGGCTAAATCCTTAGGTTTCATCCTGGACAAAGATTTGTCACTGAAGGACCATATCAATAACTCAGCCAAAGGAGCACTTTACACTCTTAAACACCTCAAAAAAATCAAACCCATCATCCCCTACGACGACTTCAAATGGGTCGTTCAATTGCTAGTCATCTCTAAACTTGACTACGGTAACGATATACACACCGGAGCCCCTAAAACTCACCTCGCTCCCCTCAGATCTGTGCTCAACATGGCTGCCCGGCTTATAACAGACTGCAAACGGTATGATCACATCACGCCTGCCCTCAAGTCCCTTAACTGGCTCCCCATCGAAGGAAGATGCATTTACAAGACCGCCTGCATCACCCACAAAGCACTTCACGCTCTATCCCCAGACTACTTAAACAATAAACTCACAAGAGCGGGAAGTGTTAGACCGATGTGAAGCTCCAATGCTCTTCTTCTTGTTCCCCCGTTACTAAAAAAGAAATCTACCCAGACTCGCTCCTTCTCAGGAAATGCGCCTAGCATCTGGAACGCCCTACTGAGGGACCGTCGTTGCAACCCCTCCTACCCTGGCTTCAAAAGAGACCTGAAACGCCATCTCCTCAATAAATACTGGAGCCCTTGAATCTTTCTGAACCTGATTTCTTTCGGACTCCTGTGTTCAGGTCATCTCTCTGCTGATCTGTTGGCATTTCTTTTCCCTGCGTTCTCCTCATTGTTTTCACTCGCCTTGCTCTCCATGGTTCCTCATTTATTTTTGTTCCAACCACATTTCTTTATTGCCTCGTGTCTCATACAGACCACACCACGCGCGCTATAGGTGTGACCTGAGTTGGATGACAACAATTGTCTATTTATAAACATACTTACACGTCTGGTTTGTTTGTTTTCTTTGTTTCCTTGTTTTCCTACAGAATCTTTCAAAGTGGTACTACACCAGACGGGCGATTCTATTTTATTTATCTTTTATCCCCGTCCCCAGATTAGCAGCACCTTTTTGCATTAGAGGCAAAAAGGATAAACCCTTTGGTCCTGACGAATGCGACGTACCCTACGGGGACACTAACGCAGAAACATGTTGACCGCACTTAATACGGTGAAGGGAGAATAATGTCCTAGATCACCGTACACCTATTTTAATACCATACATCTGTTCCCTGAATAAAACACAGTTGGGTGACAGGTGTGATGGTTTTTAAATCACCTTTCACTTTCACACGGCCATCACTTAGTTGTAGAAGTGCATCCCTGTCTCCAGGTGTATGCCCGCCCTCTATCAAACAAAGTTTTTAGAGGGCGAGGACAGCCTATGATGAAGCATGACACCGGGCGGTGTGTGAGGCCAGTCCGAAACTTTTTATGAGATGCCCCCACTGGTGTTGCATCTCAGCATAACTCTGTAGGAAACTGTAGGAACCCACGTGAGGGGCAGCCTTTTTGTGTTTGCATATGAGATTGGAGGCTGGCTTGCCCTTTGGCCCCGTGCCTCTAGTTCCCATCCTCAGCCCAGTCTGAGGTAAGTGTGTGTGTGTTAATGCAATTAACCTGGTGATCTGAGTAGTCACTGGACCGACGGGTACTCTTCCATCACTTTCAATGAAGGCGATACCGTACCAATTGCATACAAATCACACTTGTACACTTGTACACAAACGCTGAAATACATTTTGCATCCACTGAGAAAATTCTCACTGTGGTACAGACTGCTGTAGTGAGAGAGAGAGCACTAGCACAAGGCAAATGCATAATTGTCGAGACCCCGGTACCGACCTTAGAGGCCGTTGCCAAAGCGAGCGTTCCAAATGCTAAAGCTTTACATCCAAGATGGATTAAATGGGCTAACTCTCTCACTGCAACAGATGTAGATTACAGATTCAACTCTACATTACAAACACAAGCATTCTTGCAGTACGAACAAGAATATCCTCTGCCAAATGAAATTATGCCTCTAGATCGATATGAATGCATCATTCATACTGATGGATCTGCCCAGCTGAACGTAGGAATGAAACAGCAATACTCCGCGGCATGCGCAATTGTTAAAGGACACATGCAGGATGGAAAGTTCTGTCTTGGGAAAACACACACTCAGTCCCAAGGGGACTGTACAGTGCAGCTGACAAAACTAAAAGCCCTGATACTGACACTACAAAAGACGCTTATTGTGTGTGATTCATTTTACTGTGTCCAGTCCTATTATGAATACCTTCACTATTGGGGCCAAAATGGATTTCGAGATTCCAAGGATTGCAAAATAAAGCACAAAATGCTTTGGGAGCAGGTGGCAAAGCTGAAAGAATGCTTGCCACTGGCTCATGTTATTCATACATTGAGTCATCAACGTGTTGGCATTCACATTGAAGGGAATTCCATGGTGGATGAAGCCGCCAAGGCAACAGTTCGTACTGCTGCAGTTGCTGCAATAACTCGCTCAAGTACGAGGATAGATGGAACAACTATGGTGGCAGTAAATGCCACGTACAACGGATTAGCCCTGCCTAAAGGCTTTCCACTCAAGTACTCTTACAAGTTAGATGCACAAAACATTCTGTATGCTCAGATTCCAGGAGTGGGGGATAGAGTAATACCAAACATTGATCACAGATTAGGGCTGATACTAGCTGCACATGAGGGTCTAGGGTCAGCTCACACAGGTATTACGGCTACGGTATCATTACTGAAGCATCGCTATTGGTGGCTAGGTCTAGCCAAACAGACCAAGGACATTGTCCTTAAATGTGACATCTGCAAGCAGATGAACGGTTCCACCTTAGCACGTCCGGCACAGACACCTCTATTGATCTCAGACAAGCCTTTGGCTTGTGTTTATTTGGACCACTGCAGCCCCTTATAATCAGATGGGGCTTACAAGTACATCCTGGTGGCAGTGGATTCATGCTCCAGATTACTGTGGGTCTGGCCACAGCGCTCGACTGACACTTGAACTGTTATAAAGGATTTGTGAGTCTTCAACAGGACATACGCAATTGGCACACTACATTCCAACGAGGGACTGGTGTTTAGCTCTTGGGCATACAAAGAAGCCATGGGAAGTTTGGGTGGGGCCTTGCGGTATTGCTCCCCCTATTATCCTGAGGTAATTTTGGTAGTCGAGAGGAAAAACCATGACTTAAAGCAGTCCTTAACAGCAAGGGTATTAGGCTCAGTGGCAGTCTGGTCAATCACCTATATGGGGTCCAGAGGGCACTTAACAACATGCCAAGAAAATCCCTAGGGAGTCGTACATCGTATGAACTCCTGTTTGCCGTGAGAATGTCGGTACCAGACCTCGATATTGTGGGCGCAGTGGCGGCTGAAACACCATTTGACATCAATGACGTTTGGCTGTTTTACAGGAACTCAATGACTTCCGGGCTTTACCAAGCAATGTCCAAGTAAAATGCACCGCCACTGGGGAAGTGAAGGTAGTTCCAGCAAGACCTGCCTGGGTCCTGAAGATTGGGGACCTGATCATCTTACAGAGTGCTTGTACCTGTCCTGGCTGTCGAAGACACTAGAACCGTACTTCTTCCGCCCCCTGCCGGTCACAGAGACAAGAGGTTTGTCTCTATTGATCTGATCAAACCACACTATGTGGCTGATTCTCAACAGTAGGCCTCGTGGGCACCTGGGTAGCTGCCGCACTCCTCTCGCTACCATCCAGGAGGATCAGATGGAAGCTTTAATAATGACAGAAGATTCAACTGTCCAAAGAGAAGCTGTAAACAACAATGAAATGATTCTTCTCCCAGTTGAAACAACTACAACTGTACAATCAACAAGTACAGAAATCTCAATTCGAAAAATGGACGATGTCTGCGTGAATATGCCACCGATTGAGTCATCTCCTGGTTCTACAAAACCTGCTGAGCTTTCAAAAATAGACCGGAATGCGTACATTATGACGACTTCTCATTGGATTCAAGTGAACCTGAGCTGCCACCACCGCCTCTCCCTTTCAAGCTACGAGTGTATGCTCTCTACCTTTAGCTGAAAAAGACATACTTTGTTGTTCCATGGATACATCTCTGGATTACAATTGGATTACTTTTTCTGGTCCTTTGGATTGGTTTGGTAACTGTCTTTTACCTACTTCTGAATGGACACTCTCTCCCAGAACGCTCTGCAGTACAACTTGTGAACTTGGTTCTCAAACCACATGCATCATCGCACCATGAACCAAGGGGCCTGTCCCTGGTGAACAGTACAGCAGTTCCAGTTCCTGAAGGAATTGTTTGGGACAGGGTATCGTATGATGTGTATGGTCCTACTGAACTTTTGCAAGTTCCTTATTTGTTTAAAATTTCCTTAAATTATATCATCACCTCTAGTACATTCTCTGATGATTGGGACGCTGAAACTGTACATAACATGCTTGCAGATCTAGAGCAATCAGCTGCATTTTCTAATGATGAACTGTATGATGGTGCATTATGAGACATGTTCTGTTACCAACATTATGGTCACCATTTTTTGCACAAAGCTAGTATCCCGCGCGCTGTTTATAATTACACACCATGGGAACACTGCCCAATAATGCCGAAAGGTAGTTCAAAGACATTTGCACAAAAGTTTGCTTATTTTTCTGGTTTTGACACATCAGAAACCAGCCGCGTATTATTATAGGCTTGCACCTACACCAGCAAAGAAAAATATGCTAACAAACACCTAGCTGATATACTCTGCTTCCTTTATTTCCCAACTGTATATACAGGGTTTAAACTTTTGGAACAACACCATAGACACAAAATCTGTATCTTACATTACCCTACCGGTCACGACTATCCAATTCCAATATTGTCTCCAATACCAACAGTTAGGCAGATATGAAGCGCTAGGGGAAGGTTATGTTCATGAGTATTGGGAATAACCATTCAGATTTAGATGCAGGAATGGGGACACAGATGTTTTCCTTAGTGGTTCCGACTGTGAGGATGCTTTAAGCAGGTCCTTAGTTTGCAAAGACATTTCTCTCCACGGGGTATGCAATGCTTCGGTAATGAACTTGTCTTGTTATCTGAAGGGTTCTCCAGCTGCCATGATTCATCTGGTGTTCAAGCTGCTCTGGAATGGGAGCTATTTAATGCTGAACGATCAAGGTTGCTGTGGAATGGAACCGTGCATTGCTTATCTAGTGACAGTTAATTCTGTAGTAACTTGTTGCACACAAGTACTGTTTCCACCTGGTAGCACAGTTAGGGAGGCAGCGCTATGGCCTTCGATAAATGTTTCCAACATACAGTTTGATTCTTTGAGCAAACTGAAAGCCATGCTTTTTCAAAAAGATGTGGCCTTAACTTCAGCCAGAGAGACGTTTGATCTCCAGGTTGCAAGGTCCTCATCTGAGAAACAGACACTATTCCATACTAACTTCCTGCTGCATTTTGGGAAGCTGGTCCACCGTATCTTTAGCATGTCTGATACGAAAGGAATAGTGCACTTTTTTAAATGTATCGGCACTGGACTGGTTAGCACCTTTCAGATGATTTTCGAAGTTATACCATCTTTCATACACTCTGTGTTGGCAAGCATTTTTGGAGGTCTCCCGCTTGTCCTGCTACTTGTGGGAGGAATCCTGATATTTATTTTTCTGCTCCGCAATGGACGCCCCAGTTCAACTCAGAATGGAGACAGCATTGCTTGTGCTGCGATGCTGTGAGCGCATAATACACTGCTTCAGCACACCTCAGCTTTAAAAACTGAACAAGCACTGGTTCTTATCCTTCAGGCCTGTCTGGCTTGACTGCATACAACCTGTCTTCCGCTGTCTGCTTTGCAGCCACAAATGCATCCTGGATATATGTCTTGGATCACAATTGGTTGCGCCATCGGACATTGAAGTACTGATGGACCTCTTAAAGGCTCATGTATATTGGTGTCCCCAGCGAATTCCATTGATGATGAATGCATTCTTAGAGCCACCTGGGATGCTTCAGCTCCTAGTGATGTGAACAGCAGATCTCAACGCCTCCCTCAGCGGCTGCTGTGGGAACTGGATGGAATCAACTTTGCTCCTTAAACCTGCTTCAAGGTGCACCTCTGGGACCGTCGTCTACGGTTGTGGGCAACAGCAATGTTGCTTCTACCACTCGGAACACATAAATAATTGGCTTTTTACGTATGGGAACGATTAGCCCTATTTTTTAAATGACAAGGAACAAAAACAGCTTTTGCCTTCTTTTTCTAGGCGCCATGGCTTTCTGATTGCTTGGGATATCAAATGGTATAATGACTTAAAGGCTTTTTTAATGAATATTTTAGAGAGAAGCTCGCGTTTAGATGCTTTTTAAGAGCCGTTTTTACCGTTTTTAAAATGGTCTGCTGGCTTTTTAGATAGCTTTTAGATATTGACCCTTAGAATGAGGAGTGGGTGTTATATTCCCAGGTTAGGCCCTTGTAACGAAGCAGCTAATTTCTTACATTGTCCTATTTTTCAGCATTGACTATTCGCACATATTCGTGTGCATGTCAATGTTGGATTAGTTTCCCCGAAACTAAACTCGTTTTCACATCTAGCTTCGCACAACATTATCTCAATGCCCTGAACATCATGTACAAGGTTTCTTCTCACACTATGTACAAATGTCATCCACGGGGCGACAGGGATATCTACATATCCATAACATTACTAATCTATACGCACATCGCAAGGCTGCTTTCTATTAGAAAAGATGAGCATCCTGATAGATTAGTAGAGGAGGCACTTCATGTGACACCGATGGTCCTTGCATACTCAGAATTCACCACGCAGTGGTCTGACATCTCGTGAGGTGTGTTGAATTCGTGACCAGGACGGGGTCCTTCATTCTCTCCCATCAAGTAATGGGATTGGATCGTTCCTTGGGGGGATTCTTCTCTCTACACCTACACACTCTGTAGGTACACTTAGAGTAGGAGTCTGCTTGATTACTGCCTTGTTTTATATGCCTGAATATATTCACTGTTTTAGCACCATGGTAGAACTATATCTACTATTTACGCTTTTGGTGCTCATAATCACTTTTATCTGCTTCTGTCTATTAATCATTGCAGCACACATGTTTTATTCGATAATAACGCTGGTTCAATAAACATATTGAAAACGTCCCACAGTGTATTCTTTGTATACTTCTCTGAGAATAAGTAAGCATGAGCGACTATGCGAAAGGTTCTATACTGTTTCTTTGATCCCTGGAGGGTCAGAGTGGTCATGTTCAGTGGTTGCCAGAAACCATTCGCTCCCTGGTAAGGTTAGGGGGGGCTTATGGTGGCACTGTGAGCTAGCTGGTCTTTAGGCCAACATATCCTGTGGGGGTGTCTGGAATCAGTCTTGGCACCAAGCCCCTAATTTATGTTGTCCAAACAATGCACAGATCCAACGGATTAGTAGGAACTACACAACACCTTCATCAAAGACTATTTCCTGAGCTTATCGATGACGATCGGAATATGTTTTCATCTGGCACTTTCGAGAAGTGTCTGTGGCGCGAACCTTGTCAGCATTTAAGGATTGACCTACTGTCCACTGTGGCAGTTTGGTTCCGATGGCTCTTCCAAATAGCAAGGCAGCAGGACTCTCACCAGTTGTGGAGTGAGGAGTTGAATGATAAGCACAGAGGGCTTGGCATAGGGCCTGGTTTAACTTGATTTCCTCCATCGATGCTCGCTGATTTACCTGGTTCAGTGTACCCATGAGTCGTTCCATAACACCATTGGCTTGGGGCCACAGAGGTGTGCTCTTTTGATGTTTGACATTTAGTCTGACCAGAAACTCGTTGAATTCTTTGCTATTGAACGGCGGACCATTGTCATATTTGAGAATGGGGGGGATACCCACGCTGCAAAGATGTCATCCAGCAGCTCGATGACCGTTTCATGGGTTGTTGATGATAAATTCTTGACTAAAGGAAATCGTGAATACTCGTCAATGAATTCTATGAGGTGATTTCTGTTTCCCAAAGGCCCTAAGTAATTAACTGCAACTCTTTCCCAAGCATGTGCAGGAAGGTCAGACATTGTCAATGGACGCTGCGTCACTTTGAGAGAAAGGCAGTTGCAAAGATGGCACTCCTTTAGTCCCCTCTCAACTCTCTCATCTAGGTGCAGGAAACACACTCGGTCTCTTAGGGCTCTTTTGATAGCTGCAATGCCATGGTGTCCTTTATGGGTTAGTTCGATGACTTGCTGTTTTAGGCTCTCAGGTATGACGATTCATTCTCGAGCCTCTCAATACAACACCTTCCCTGGTAACAGCTCATACTGTACATTTTAGAATTTTTGAAATTCAACTTCGTCAGCATAAGGTTGAGCATTCTTCTTCCATGACTGAGTTTAAATGATGTCTTTGAGGATAAGCATGTTCTTATCAGCATTAGTAGCAGCAATAATCTGTTCAATGGATAGGGTTGCTGATGTGCTGGACCTCACAATGAGGTTAATCTATGCCTAAGCCGTTTTGGATGTCGAGCTGTTCAGACGTAACAGTACTCGTGAAAAGTAATCAGCAGGGCTCCGATCTTTACACAGCTTGTATACAATTGCATAGTCGTACTCTTTCCGGCTCAACCCCCACCTCTCAATGCGAGGTGGCATCTTGGCTTTCGGTTTTCCAAAAATAGTAAGCAGCGCTTGGTGGTCTGTCATGATATTGAGACATTTTCCATATAGAAACACATGAAAATGTTCGCAGACCCACACTGCAGTCAGGGTCTCCTTCTAAGGATGAGAATAAGCACATTCTGTGTCAGACAGGCTTCGACTGGCATAGGCCACAATGTGTTTCTCAACAATCGGATAACCATTATGTTGAACAAGGATTGCCCCTAGCCCCACTGGGCTCGCATATACTGTGATATCAGTATGTAGCTTGGAGGCAAAATAGGACATCTCGGTTGCATTCTCAATCACATGTTTTATTCTTTTGATGCTTTGATCACATTCAGCAGACCACTGGAATGGGACATCTCGTTTTGTCAAGTCTCTCAATGGGTCAGTCATAGTAGCAAAGTCACGAATGTACTTTGAGCAATAACTGTCCAAGCCTAAGAAGGATCGCAGCATGGTTACATCTTTTGGGGGGCAACTACATGACAGTGCTTGCACTTTTTCTGGGTCAGTTGTCATTCCCCCATTACAGAATATGTGCCAAAGTTTGGTCTTGCAAAACTCACACTTTGCTACTTTCAGAGTGAGACCTGCATCAGCAAATAACTGGCACACTTATGTAAGAGCCTTGTCATGCTCCTTTTGCGTTGTCCCAAATACCAGTATGTGATCACTGTAATTAAAAGCACCTGTGAGAAGTTGAATTATTCGATGTATAACATCCTGAACTATTCCTGCAGCTGACGACACTCCAAAACTCAACCTTTTGTATCTGAACAAACCAACATGAGTCGAAAAAGTAGTGATGTACCTACATTTCTCTTGAAACTCGAGTTGATGGTATACCTTGGTCAGGTCAAGAGAAGAGAAGACTTTGGCACCATTCAGTTGCATGATCATGCCCGCTATGTGTGGACCAGGATGTCTTTCTCTCTCAATTGTTTTGTTGGCCTGGTGCATATCAACACAAATGCGCATGGCACCTCTGCTGTCCTTTTTTGGCAACACCACTATGGGCGAGACCCATGACATAGGTCCGGTGGAGCATTCAATGATGTCATGTTTCAACAGCGTTTCTAGTCCTTCCTCAACAGCTTCTTGCTAGTGAAAAGCGACACTGCAGTGCCTGCTGGGCAACAGGGCAAATGTCCTCATTAATATGAAGTCGCACTTTCATTGTCTTGAGCCTTCCTAGGCCATGAAACAACGACGGGAACTGACTCACTACTTCAGATTGAGTGTGGAGATTGTAATTGAGAGATATCAGTCCCATGTCATCAGCGGTGGCAAAACTGAGCAGGCATGCACTGGACAAAGTTCCTTGAATAACGTGAATTGGTGCTTTATGTCGCTGTGAATGACCCTTGACTATGCAATGGTTTAGAAGAAGCTCACGTGTACACCTTTGTGTTTGATGGGTTGAGGCATGGTACAGGAGACAGGCTATTGAACTTTTCGACTGCCATGATTTTAATCGATACACCACTGTCTATAAGAAAGGTTATGGGGCAGCAGCTAACGTTTATCGTAATCTAGATGTAGTGTCCAAATGAACTCAGTTGTCTCCTTTGGTAGTTTGCCTTTGTCTTTTGTTCTTCCTTGCAGGCAGCCAAACCTACATGTGCTGTAAGCAAAATTGATCGGTGGTATAATATATAGGGATCCTGGCGCTCCAAGGGTGAGGTCACTAGATATCTTTGTCTATATATACCTCAACGGTGCTGAAGGGTGGAGAGAACCACCAGCCTCCCCAAATCCTGTGGCCTAGGCTACAAATATACATAATAACAATCCCCAGCACACGTTATTATGATTACAAAAACTGGACAGCAGTAGCACACGTAAGTCCACTTGAATACACAATAAACAGTGCAATAAGGTTCCTTGTTTCTTAGTTGCTTTTCTTCAGGTTCCTTTTTATTCAAACAAGATCTTAGCCAGCCAACACGTGTTTCGTCGCCACACTGGGAATACAGACCCGCGACTTTTTCAAGGCTCTAATATCTCTTGTTCTTATCCATTTCAAGTGTGGTGATAATTCCAACCCACACGATCCTCCGGCGTGGGCAAACGTAATTGGGTAACTTAAAAAATGTTCATAAACCGGCCACCGAAAATCTTGGGTGTGTCGTTGTGTTTGTTCTCATCCGATCGCATAAATGTCCTATGCCGGTCCCTCGATATTATCATCGTACATCAATCTTCTTCACTGGTGCTTGATAATGATGTTGAAGAGCCTCTGTAGGATGAATTTGACAATGATCGACTTTGTCTGGTTTCTACTTGTCATAACTGATGTCACTCTTTGGCCTTGTGGGTGTGGTGAGAATGCTGCTGGAACCTTCTGGCGTCCATTTTCTCTTCTCGCTGTGAAGTATTTGATTCCTCTTTTGTTTTGCAAACCGTTATGAAGTGGTTTTCTTTCACGCATCTTTTACACGTCTGTCCAGTAGCTGGACATTTACCTTCATGGGGGAAAGAAAACCCACATCCAAAACAAAACTTTTTTTCCTTTGGAGACGTTCGACTTGCGTGCATCTACCTTGTGTTTGTGCTCACTTTTCAAGACCAATGCTGATTCATTTTTCCCAGTTCCAGCTTCCATACCTGTCAGTTGTCAGTCTGCTCTTTCATCAGCCCTTGCAGCCATTAGTACTTTCTCTAAACTGAGTGTCTTTCTCAACATGCATCTTCTGAACGAGTCTGAAAGTCTCTCAACAATCTCATCCATCGTTTCACCAGCTTGCTGTCTCGCTTGATTGAAAATTTACCTTTCATAGTCGACAATCGACACTGGATTGAACTTGGTTCCCAATGCGTCTTTGATTTGACGGTATGATATTACATAATTCTGCGAGATTTTCATGGGCACTTTTTCACTCCAAGACGGCAAGGTTCTTTAAATATTCAATATTTTATTATCATCTACTTCTTCTAGGGCATCTATGAAGTCATCGAAAGTCTCAATCCATGCAGTCCACCTGATGCCAATATTCTGCTTCTTGGCGGTGTCGAATGGCTGTGGCGGAGTTTTAGGAACGTGGCTGCATCGTTCTTCACACTGCCTTCTGCAGCCATTGAAAAATATCACTATTCTGATGGCTTTTGTTGCACTGAATGCCACCTGCCACTGTGCATGCATTGGCTCCTCTTCTGGGCCTGAGTTGTCACACCCGATTCGAGGTTGTGTAGCACCTCCTCTGATTGTGCTGGTAAGTACGTTTGTAACTTCGTACCTGGTTATCACTACCTTTAGCATTTGCTTTGTATCAATGACGGCTTTGTATTATGATGTGGCGTAGGATCTCTTCTTTTGGCCTTACCAGTGGCCTTCAATTTCTTTGATGGCTGTGTCGCAGCTGGAGCGGGGCTTTGACTCCACACATCAACTTCGAACTGCTTCTCATCAATGTGGGCACATGTGGCACACACAAGCAGCTATCTGTATCCTTGAAAACTCTCAGGGAGAGCAGTTTTCGGGGCACGTATCCCCTACTCGTCACCAACTGTAGCGTCCTCCCAGCCCGGGAGCATGCAAATGAATACGCCACACAGAGCTCTGTAATAGGCATCTTTATTCCTCAACATACGATCACACTCTGCACTCTTATTATGTCATAACAGTTGATAACCACACCTTAACACATCCCAGCAGTTAAATAATTCCTTTTTGAGTCCGCCCAGAACTGCAAGGGTCCTAGTGCACATAGTCTCATGACACTACAGTGTACAGTTGTGTAGACAGTAATTAGTACAGAAGAACTGTGTTGACAATGAATGGGCTGGGACAAGCACTGTGCAGATTGAGAGTGGGGAGATGCACTGTGCAGACAATGAGATGGGGAGCAGTGTTGTGCTGTGCTGAACGTGAGTATGGAGGGAAACTATGCAGGTAATGAGCGGGGAGAAACACTGTGGATAGTGAGTGCAGTGAGCACTGTATGCACAATGAAAGAAATTAGTGACAAGGAATACATAGTATGAAAGCGTATTGAGGAGAAAAGCTTTGAATATGGAGGCAGACTGACAGATGGGCAAAAGGAGTAGTTGCCTCAGGGCATCCACCCAATAAGGGATCCCTAGTCAAGGAAGTGGCTGCTCTCCCAAGCTTCATTTGTATTTCCCTCGGCAGTATGCTGTTATGCGGCAAACATCTGCTAACCAAGGACTGCTGCTGCGGGCAGTGTGGACACATGCTTGCTACAACTAAGGGAGTTGTATCTGTGATGGCAATAATGATGCTTCATATTATTCTGAACTACTTTGTACTTACTTTCAGGCCTCTAATACCATACTAATTTATAGAGTAATGTGTATAAAAGAAGCTTGAATTATGTCATTCAGTGATGTCATAAATGATGTCATAGAACATGTCATGAGTGATGTAATATGCGCGGTCATAAGCAGTGCATGGTGGGTGCAAGTTATAGTTAGCTCTGTTGAAGTTCTACGATCTTTTTAGTTCATAACTTTAATGTTGTCACTGACACATTCACCTAAATATAACGTTATTTTAACCTTTGTATTGTGTATGTATATTGTATATATATATCTATATAGATATATACATATATATATATATCTATATAGATATATAGGTATATATATATATATCCAAACAAAAGCCCCCGAGCTTAAAGGATGCACTCTAAACAGAGGATAATGCTTGCTAAGCTTTTTATTCATGAAAACCGGACAGAAGTCACCAATTAATAAGAGTCCCTGACGCGTTTCGGTGCGGCTGCACCTTCAGCACCTTCATCATAGGGCGGTACAAGCAATATCCGGAAACGCACCGCATTCAAATTTTCCCCATTCTGGCATTCATTCTCCAACTGTTACTGTTTTGTACTGTACTTGTACTGTATGTCCCCATCCAGAGTTAAACATACCCGCGCATACACTATGTCAACTACTGCTCCACTGCTTTACCGTATGCAAGATAATACTCATTACTTTCTGGTGTTCTACAACTTATAAGCCACACAGGCTACTCACTACTACGCGCATATCTCCCCCATGGCGCATGAACCTAGCGGGGATAAACCAATATGAACATGCTTTTATTTTTCCCTTCCACATTGGTGCTTCAAATGGAGAATCCATTACATGATTCAATGTTTACAATTTGTTTTTTGCCCTCTCTACCCTATACTTGTTACATGACCGGAATGTAGCTTCACTTACCGGTGATAGAATTGGATATACCTCCAATGTGGCTCTGTCCTACTGTGTCTCAGTAATATGACATATATTTTTGCTTATTTGATTATTATATTTTACGTTTTCTTTTAACTTTTCCTTTGTTTGTAGTTGCTTTCCAATGTATACGCTTATGATTAATGTTGAAATGACTTAACTATTTACATTGGCATCATTACTGTATCTCTAATTATAATTTGCATTGAACCCTTTCTCACTTTCAACTTACCTTGTCTTCTTTTTTTCTCGCAATTTTACTCACAATTTCCCTCTCATTCTCAATATATCCTCACACACTCTGGGCATTATTGTGTGTCAGTCACCAACCCACGAACCGCTTCCTTCACTATATCAACCTTTTTCTCTGCTGCTGTCCGACCTTTCTTCCTTTCTCTCCGGTCGTCACTCTCCTCTCTCTTCTTTTCTCTTCTTCCTTGCCCTCTTTCCTCTTCGTGTTTTCTCCCCCTCTTTCACTCCATGACTCTCCACCTGTCTTGTCACTATCTCTACTCACCACCTACCTAACATACCTATCTTCTAAAACCTCACTACCCCACTACAATACTCAGCCTTGAGAAAGCCCTGTCTTGTTGGCCCTCGGGTGAAACACGTGTCGGCTGTTTCTCTGTCTCTGCACATGTCTTCAAATAAAAAAGAAAAGAATACCACAGACGAGTACTCAATTTCTCAGTGTATATGACGTCTAGAACTGAATTTGGGGACTCAATTACCCCTGAAATCCATATTTAGAAGAGCACAAAACCAATCTCATAGCTCATTACTTTGATCCAGGTGGTATCTGGGTGAAACCACTGTTTTGGTTTGTGCCACAACCCGCATTTGGGTCATGACCTATTGTGTGTGAACCCTGGTTACACCCACCAATTTGAACAATTGCCTGTATTGATGAGTGACTGCATGTATGAGTTACTGTATGGGTGAATGAGTGGATGTGTGTGTAGACCTAGGAATCAGTAAGTGCGTATGTAGTAACTGGTATTGGTGTGTCTATGGTTTCGAAAATGGTAGTCTGTATTTTATAGTGGGTGTATCAAAGGTTATATTAGGGTGTGAGGAGGTGCATCAGATTATCACATGGATGATGTCATCAGTGATGTCATTTGAGATGTCATCAGTGATGTCATCAGTGATGTCACTGACCATGTCATGAGTGATGTAATGTGGCGTGATCAGCAGTGCATTGCCGGGGCCCAAGTTATAGTTAGCTCTACTAACTATAACGGCCGAATTTCTCTGGTTTTGTATGAGTGAAATGTCCAACTAACTATAACGTCCTTGAAATCTATGGTTTTTTCAGTGAATATATATATAGATAGATAGATAGATAGATAGATTATAGATAGATATATGCCATTTGAGATGTCATCAGTGATGTCACTAACCATTACATGAGTGATGTAATATTATGAGGTTATAAGCAGTGCATTGCGGGGGCGTAAGTTATAGTTAGCTTAGGTAACTATAACTGCTGAATTTCTATGGTTTTGTGCATGTAACTTCTGAACCTAACTATAACATCCCCGTAACCTTTGTTTTTTTCAGTGAATTTCTAAGGTTTTTTAAAATTCTATTTCCTAACTATAAAGTCCCTGTAACCTTTGGTGTATTGAGTGAATTTCTGAGTTTTTAAACTTTTTATTTCCTAACTTTGACCTTAGAGGATGTGTGTGTGAGTGGCTGTATGGGTCTGTGAGTGGGTGTGTGAGTGGTCATGTGGGTGTGTTAGTTGGTGTGTGAGTGGTGTGCTGACCGGTGACTCGGGCAGAACACTCGGGTGAGGAGAGTGACTCTGCCGGGTTGACCCGCGTTTTTTTAAAATAGAAAATTAACTCTGCTGACTATTTCTTTTAAATTCTTAATTGCTGCTACTGAATCTGCACTTACTTGCTCTGTTTTTATCGAGTTTTAATTGTACTGGGAAGAGCTGTGTTAAGGCTCGAGGGGACGGAGGGGCCGGGACCACTTCCGCTTCAGGGCAGCGGTCTAGTTGCTGCTCCTGACACCGGAAGCGTTGTATAAATGCGCCCAATGACGCGACCGCGCACAGGCTGACCGGTGACTCGGGCAGAACACTCGGGTGAGGAGAGTGACTCTGCCGGGTTGACCCGCATTTTTTTAAAATAGAAAATTAACTCTGCTGACTATTTCTTTTAAAATCTTAATTGCTGCTACTGAATCTGCACTTACTTGCTCTGTTTTTATCGAGTTTTAATTGTGCTGGGAAGAGCTGTGTTAAGGCTCGAGGGGAAGGAGGGGCCGGGACCACTTCCGCTTCAGGGCAGCGGTCTAGTTGCTGCTCCTCACACCGGAAGCGTTGTATAAATGCGCCCAATGACGCGACCGCGCACAGGCTGACCGGTGACTCGGGCAGAACACTCGGGTGAGGAGAGTGACTCTGCCGGGTTGACCCGCGTTTTTTTAAAATAGAAAATTAACTCTGCTGACTAATTCTTTTAAAATCTTAATTGCTGCTACTGAATCTGCACTTACTTGCTCTGTTTTTATCGAGTTTTAATTGTGCTGGGAAGAGCTGTGTTAAGGCTCGAGGGGAAGGAGGGGCCGGGACCACGTCCGCTTCAGGGCAGCGGTCTAGTTGCTGCTCCTGACACCGGAAGCGTTGTATAAATGCGCCCAATGACGCGACCGTGCAGCGGACGCGCCGCTGGCGCGCCAAAGGCGCGCCTAAGGCAAGCCCGTCTGCGCCCGTCCGCGCACAACCGGGCCCAGGGTCTAGGACCCCTGGATCTTTCTCCCCACGGAATTGTCGTTATTCGAGCTCTCAGCTCCACCAGTTAAATAGTGGCTTAGGAACTACTTGCTATCATCAGATCGCTTGTGGAAAATCCATGGAAAAGTGTCCTCATTGCTCGTTTACCCTCTCCTCTCAGATAATTAGGATCACTAAGCACCCTGTATCCACTAGGACCTTTAAACTTCTCTTATTAAACTGTCGCTCCCTGCCCAAGCATACTATAGAGATCTCTATACTTCTAAAGGATTATGATCCAGAGGTCCTGTTTTTATCAGAAACATGGCTGAATCCCAGCTCGGAACCTGACATTATCCAAGCGCTCCCTCAGGGGTACCAGATACAGAGAGTGGACAGGTCAACAGGCAGGGGTGGTGGGATAGCTATTGTTTATAAAGACCACCTTACATGCCGCATGCTAGGAAGCCCACTTCTGGATTGTGAGAATGTTCACTTTTCATTAGAATTTACCCCACTTCTTTCATTTACAGGCATTCTGATTTACCGGCCCCCTAGTGCGATGGGCTCCTTTTGTAAATCCCTGCTTGAAACAGTTATCAATTCTGCCAGTACGGCAGCTAATTTTACTCTCCTTGGAGATTTTAACTTACATTTTGATGATTTGGAGGCAGTGACGGCGCTAGAACTTGCGCGGGATCTTACGGCTTTGCAGCTATCGCAAAAGGTCACGCAAGCCACCCATGTTAAAGGGAACTGCCTGGATTCCGTGTTCTCGAATTTGGAGAACCTAAAAGGGGATGCCCCTATCCCTGTCCCATGGTCTGATCATTTTCTTATTCCCCTATCCTGGAGCCCTCGGGTCATCGCTCCCTGTGCACAACCTTCATTAACTATGAAACGGCCCTGGTCCAAGCTTTCCACGGACAGCTGGGCTCATGAACTGGAAAAAACCAGACCCAAGCCGAATTCCAGCCCAGGTGTAGCCAATGACGACTTTTGCAATTGGATAGATAACTCGTTGAATACAGTCCTCCCTAAAATTTTGATGAAAAAGACAGAGGGTTCGCATAAATCCCCCTGGTACTCCCCCAAATTACGCATTCTTAAACAGCGATGCAAGGTTCTGGAACGAAGTTGGAGGAAAGATTATTCACCAAGCAAAAAACTGGAATATCGGAGAGCCATTGATACTTACAAAGCAGGTATTAAACAGGCTCAGACCTCCTACTTTGAGGAAAAAATGTTGTCGGCTGGAAATTTCCCTAGAGAAACTTTTATTATTATAAAGAAGCTCCTCAAAACTCCTGCCCCGTCCGTGACCCCTGATATTTCCGGACAACGTTGTAACAAACAAGCGGATTTCTTCACTACTAAAATAGAGAACATTCTTAAATGCCTGCCTCAAATTGATGATAAATATGACCTACTAGGTGAGGAGTCAGATCAAGGTGTCCTGTCAACTAGACCATTGCTGGAAACCTTTCCACTAATCACCCAGGAAACTCTTTTGACTCTGCTTTCCTCGGTGAAAAGTGGGTCTCCTAGGGATCCTGCACCTATGAACGTTTTGGTAAGGGTTGCTCCGATAATTGCCCCTGTTATTACAGATGTAATTAATGCATCATTAAGTACAGGAATAGTTCCCTGTAATTGGAAAAGAGCTATGGTAAAGACACTCTTGAAGAAACCCAACCTGGATTCAGGAGACTTGGGTAACTACCGCCCTATTTCCTTGCTTCCCGGGATGGCCAAGCTCGCTGAAAAGTATGTCAATCTTACCCTCTCCAATTTTATCGAATCCAACAATCTGCTCCACCCTTCCCAAATGGGATTTCGACCTCGACAGGGCACGGAAACTGCCTTGTTAGCAGTAGTTGAAGAAAGTAGAAAGATTCTGGACTCAGGAGGGGCATCTGTCAACATACTCCTCGATTTGAGCGCAGCATTTGACACGGTGAATCACCGTATTTTGATTCACCGCCTTAGGAAGTCGGGAGTCACCGACACTGCACTGAAGTGGCTGCGCTCTTTCCTGGAAGATAGATCCTTCCAGATATTTGAAGGTGAGATGACTTGGGCCTCTGCGCTGTGGAGTACCTCAGGGATCCTCTCTGAGCCCGACCCTTTTTAATGTGTATATGGCCCCACTGGCGGATATTGTAGCCCCCTTTGGAATCCATATGGTGACTTACGCCGACGACACTCAATTGGTCATCGCGCTTAATCAAGCCAAGCAGCTATCCCAAGACCTCCACTCATGCCTGGAGGAAGTCTCTAAATGGATGGGGGCGTCCCACCTTAAACTCAATGGAAACAAAACAGAGATTATGATCCTGGGTAATCCTTCCAATGTTTCATTGAGTACCATGTGGCCAGCATGTATGGGACCAGTCCCAACGCCCAGGAGCGAGATAAAGAGCCTGGGTATCTGGCTAGACCAGAATTTGACTTTTAAGGTGCAAGCCAGGAAGACGGTGGCAACTTGTTATGGACTGCTTAGAATGGCCCGCAAAGTCCTTCCTCTTCTCCCTTCCCAAGCCCAAAAAATATTAGTCCAATCCTTGATATTGTCTAAAATAGACTATGGAAATGCACCCTACTTAGGGGCCCCACTGGCAGTAATCATGAAACTGCAAACGGTCCAAAACTGCGCGGCCAGACTACTATTTGGAATATCAAATCGCCTCTCTGCGAAACCGGCCCTATGTGCCCTCCACTGGCTCCCAGTGAAGGAAAGAATCAGCTTTAAGGCCCTCTGTATTGTCCATAAGTCTCTGCAAGGGAACGGGTCTTCCTTAATCTCGAAAATGTTTCGCCGCTACAAGGCCACCAGGGAATTGCGCTCGGATGAACTCCACTTGGTGGAGGTCCCAAGGATCAAGAGGGCGAGAAGTGGCGGCCGTCTTTTTTCACTCAACGCGGCCAAACTTTGGAACGCTCTACCACTTCATTTACGCAGGGAACCCAGCCACCTTGCCTTCCGAAGGCAACTAAAAACTTTGCTATTTCCCTGAGTGTTCCTGCTAATGGTTACTGGTCTAGCCAAGCGCTGGGATGCCCCCGGGTAGCCATGCGCTATAGAAGTGCCATTTTCATTTCATTTCATTTCAGTGGTTGTGTGGTTGTATGGGTGTGTGAGTGGCTGTATGGGTCTGTGAGTGGGTGTGTGAGTGGCTGTACGGTTCACTGAGTGGGTGTGTGAATGGTGTTATGAGTGGGTCTGTGAGTGGCTGTATGGGTCAGTGAGTGTCTGTATGGATGTATGGGTGGGTGTGTGACTAGTTTTGAGGGTTTATGAGTGGGTATGGGAGTGGTTTTATAGATCAGTGAGTGGGTGTGTGAGTGGCTGTATGGGTCTTTGAGTGAGTGTGTGAGTGGGTTTGTGATTAGCTGTATGCATGTGTGAGTGAGTATATAAGCAGTTGTGTGGGTGTGAGAGAGTGTGAGAGAATGTGTGAGTGGCTGTGTGGGTCTGTGAGTGGGTGTATGAGTGGTTTTGTAGGTCTGGGAGGGGATGTGTCAGGGGCTCAATGGGTGTGTGAGTCGGTGTGTGAGAGGCTGGATGGGTGCATGAGTGGGTGTGTGAGTAGTTGTGTGGGTTTGTAAGTGGCTGGATGGGTGTGTACAGGACACCATACTTTCAACAAGTGCCTGCACACACGTATGAAATACTACCATCCATTACAGCATACGCATGACTGAATCAAGCAGACAGGACTCAGCACAAAGGACCACGCATCCACCACTGGTGCTTCAAATCACACAGCAAGAAATCAGACTTTGGTCTGAGATCGTATCCTCGAAACTAGGGTGTGACGGCACCGGAAAACTCTGACAGCGCTGCGAGGACATCCTTGTGGCAGGCTATGCGCTGTGCAAATCTAACATACCATAGCATTCATTAGGAAAAGCCAGGATGAGAGAGCAGATCTCCTGGTCATGCACTTGGTATATTATCCAGTGGGACTCTTTTCCCATACGAATACTACTAAAACAACTGTACAATACCGTACACAGAAGCAACTGTTTACAAAGGACTAGCTAATAACGACATTTACTCTTTAAAGTGGAAACAAAAGAGGAACAGGAGTGAAAAGTAAGCAGTAAGTTCAATATGGTGTGTACAGAAAGTAAGTGCATGAAAGGCCTTGTGGGATAACACCCTGTCTTCCTACTTCTCTGCTACTAATAGTGCTAATGATAAAAATAACCATTTCCACAGCTCATACAAACTGGACTTCCTCTTTCCATTTAAATATTCACATTAGCTTTTTGTTTTCCTACAGCATTCTTGAACCTGAGTGGCTAACTGGACTATGGAGTGCGTAACTGCCTAGGCTTCCAAGCGCAAGAAACCAAGGCTGCTACCTACCAAATCTAACACATCTCGTCTCCTTCCTGTCTATGGGAAGCATTCAAACTCAATGAAAATCTGCTCCTGAAAGGAGAAGTGTCTTGTATGAAAGACATATTCGATCCAAACAAAGATATATCCAGTGAGAGTCAAAGAAGTACTACAACTCCCAACATGCATCTGTTTGACAAATAAAAGTTGGGAATGGATGCATGGCGTCTGTGTGATATGCTTTTCACTTTAGCTTTACCATGCGCACTACACATGGGAATGTATATTTACCAATGCACATTACTTATAGTGGTTACCTAATCACAATATTTTGCCACCCACCCCTCACCCCGTACCCCCCCCAAAAAACCACAACACGAACTCCCAGTCTTTCCATAGAACTGTGGGCCCATTTCTTTGCAAGTTTTCATTCATACATTTGCAGGCGCGGAAGCTCAGGCAAAGGGACATTTAAAAACAGAGATCATGCAAAAAAAAGATAAAAGTATAAACTCAACAATTAGAGACGTCATATTTGCTCACTGCCTCAGGAAAGCATGTCAGCAGCTGCAGAAGGCGAGCTCCCTGCTGCTGCTTCATCCCACACAGTCTCCTATTTACTTTTGCACTTTCATTAAAGGAACACCTCGCTGGGCTTAGACCGAAGTGGGTGTCCAAGGTTCACTTAAAGATTACCCTAGAACTGGAGTTGGCAAAACAAGGAAGCGAGCCCCACCAGGGAGTCAGTGCAAACGTCAGCGATATGCCTCCTTGTACATGTGATTTATATAATACTTTACCAGAAAAGAAAGGCATCTGAGAACAAACACTTCGCTTGCAACATCTGCTTGGGAGAAATTACATCAAAATGTCAGCATGATGCAATATGTGTAAGCTCTTTAGACACATCTTTTAAAGTGGCCCTCATGCAAGATGCACTGCACGCCATGACCGATAGTAAAGAACTGGGCTCAAGTGCCTCGTGGCTTCCTTCTACTGTACTGGGACTATCTACACCTGCAGAACAAACCAACTAGTAATGCTCAGGCCATACGTTATTTCGACAGCAATGCCATCAACTCACCAAGTTATCCTATTACAGAAGGTTATAACAAAATAGCACAGCAAGGGCATGATGCATGAGCAACACTACATTTCGTAGTGGCTGAAAGCAGCTGGCTTACCATACTGGTAGCTGAGGCGTGGAAGGAGCCCCTAGGCGGCCGCCGCCATCCCCACCATGCACAATGTGTGTAAAGTGGGGATCAGCCAGCCCAATGTCACCCCCATGCCCTGCCTCTGCTCTGGCAGTGCTGTGCGAGTCCTCGCCACCTTCCCTCTGGACGGTCGCGGTGTGTAAATCCAAGTAACAGGGGGGCAGTCTGATCCGGGGAGATGCGAGCTCCATGTGCTGTTGCCTGCTGAAATTAGGATATAATCGCTATGGCCCAGGGGAGGAGGTGGTCCCCGGGGCGTCCCCCATTTATGATATAAAATCCACCTCTGGGATCTGGCCCACACAGGGCGCTTGTTTTTTCCCCTCAATTTTGCTACAAATTCGCAGCTCCACTGGCGATTACATTGCAAAATTGAGTAAAAAAGTGCTTTTTGGCCCTGGAAGGGTCCCTGGGGCACCCCACCACCAGGCCTAGGGGGCCAGGGTATTCCAACCGTGCCCCCTTCTCCTTTTTATAAACTTTCTTTTTGGGACTTGGCTGAGTCCAGATCCCAAAATGACTGCCAACACTTCCTGGTTGAAGTGTTGGCAGCCAATCAGATCTCAGCATGAGATTTCCCGGAACCGCAGAGGGTTCGTGTACCTAGATATCTATATTTCTTTTTTCTTTAATAATTTCAAAACTACTGAATGGATTTACACCAAATTTCAAAAAGCGTTCTTACTAGGCCAAGACCTAGCTTTATGCCAAATTTAGTGTAATTCCGTCCCGCACTTCAGGCTGTAGTCGTGTTCAAAGTCCCTATGGAAAATTGCATGGGAGACACACTTTTTTTGATCACCCTTTTGCTTGCTCCCGCATGACGGATCACCCCCAAACTTTCCATGCACAACTAGACACGGGCGGGCATGTTTTTGGGAACATTTTGCGAAGATTCGTTAAGCAGCACCAAAGTTATAAGCAAGTCAAAGAAAGCTTTTCCTATGGAAACTAGGTCCTAAAACAGTAACTACCTACTGGCGACTGTATTTATTCACTGAAAAAAGCAAAGGTTAAAGTAACGTTATAGTTTGGTGAATTTGTAAGCAACAACATTAACATTTTGAACTAAATAAAAACACAGAAATTCACCAGTTATAGTTAGCAGGGCTAACTATAACTTGTACCCTGCCATGCACTGCTTATGACCTCACAGATGACATCACCCATGACTAGGCTTCCTGTTTTCAGTTTCTATTTTTGGTAAATTCTGGTGTTTTTTTTTTCCGTGTTTTCAAGTGATTTCAATACCTTAAAAAAACAGTGGTTATCAGTGGTTACACATTTTCGTGCCATTAAAAACAACAGAAACAGTGTTTTTCCGGTGTTTATGGAACCTTTTGCTTTTATTATTGCTTGCTTTCTGCACTGATAGTGCATGGTATATAGACAGTGTACGTACAGTATATATGAGGTCCAAATAAATTTTTACAAATCAAACTTATCTTAGTACACCATACAATACTACTTCAGTGAGTCTTTGGTCGTGCAAGCTCGCTCTTTCCTTCTCACTTAAACTTTTATCTGTGAAAAGGCCCTCTCAACATTGGCACTTGAGACAGGCAACGCCAAAATAGCCATTACACAATTTGCTAACTCTGGCCACTGTCATAGCTTTCCATGCCAATACTGGTGCACCTGAAGATTGTGATTCTCTGCGACAGGTTCTGCAACTTATGCGTTGAACTGGGCGCATATGTCCTCAGAGTTATTGAAGCGGCCAAAAATGAGGCAGCACTTTTGAAACTCCGGAGAAAATTTCCCTTTACGTAAGGGATCTATAACTTGTGCAGAGTACTTCAGTGAGGCTTCATTGACTTCAAATGCCATGGTTCTTGAAGGGCTATTTCTCATACATTGTAAAATAAAAGATCCTGAATTGCTCCTCAACATTTCTTTGCTTACCAAGTGGCAAGCACTCTAACATGGAACATGTTGCGGTGCCAAAGTCACTAAAAGTGTCACCCAGCTTACTCTCAAGGAGATGTTTCACATCTTCACGAATTATGCTGAACACTTGGCAGACAAGGGTGTTTTCAGACTCTAGTTTTTTTATTATGTCCACTACAGCAGTCATGCTTTCCTGTATAAATCTAAGAATGAAGTAGAGTGTACTTTTTTTCAAATCATGATCAATATGTGACCAAAGATCCTCACATTTCTTGCCTTTGGCATCATCATTCAGCAAAAATTCTGTAAACGGTTGCCTCATGGATAATATAGCATTCACTGCCTCTAGGACTGAGAACCACCAGCTAAGTGACACAGTTGGGATGACTCTTTCTTTGATGCCACACAAAGCACAAAATGAGAAATATTTGTGTTTTAGTTCAAGCGCATAACAAAACAGTGCACCAGAATGGACTAAAAAGTCAATAGTACTCTTCATTAACTCTGAAGATTGTAAAGATGCTTTCAGATTGCCATCTAACATATATATATATTACCTACTGGCGGTCGCCAGTAGGTAGTTATAGTTAGAACCTAGTTTCCATAGGAAAAGTGTTTTTTTGATTTGCCAATATCTTTGGCGCCGTTTGACGAATCTTCGCTATATTTTCAAAACTAATGGGGCGCTCTGGTCAGCTCCTGTCTTGAAAGTTTGGGGGGGATTCGTCAAGCGGGAGCTGAGAAAAAAGGGGTCCCAAAACGCGTTTTCTCCATGTTAATTTCCATAGGAAATTTGTGTTGCAGCTACAGCCCGAACTGCTGAACGGAATTACACCAAATTTGGCAGAGAGGTAGCTCTTGGTTCAGAGTGTACTCTTTGCTTTAAATGGTGTAAATCTGTTCTGTAGTTTTTGAGAAATCCAAAAATAAAATGCATACGATATCTGCTGACCGCTGTGGATCCGCGAACCCTGCCAAGCACGCGCTTTATTTTGATTGGTTGCCAACACTCCAAACCACAAAGCATTGGCAGCCATCTTGTGACTCGGTTGAACCGAGTCACAAGAAAAAAGGTAAAAAAACAAGATAAGGGGGCAGGGTAGAAACACCCTGACCCCCTAGGCCTGCTCAGGGGGTTCTACAGGGACTCCGAAGGCCCAAAAAAGCATTTTTTTTAAAAAACATTCAGCGGGATTCGCCTAAAAAAAAAAAAAACACAGCGCGGTCTCCCGCGCTTCATTTTCTAGAAGCCCCCGGGTGGGCCAGATCTCGGGGGCAATGCCGATTTATAATGCGGGAGCCCGTGGGGGCCCCCGCAGCCCTGGGGACCGTCACCTCCCAGGGGCATTTCCGATATATGGGTGGGGGCCTTGAGGGCCCCCTAAGCCCCAGGGACCGCCACCTCCCCGGAGCTGCAAAACATTAACAGTAGTGTGTGGGGGGCTCCTGCCCCCCCTAACACTGCCCCAGGGACCACCACCTCCCGGGGATTTAAAGTTGGTGGGAGGGGGCCACGTGGCCACCCTCCAGGAGCCCTCCATGGCCCTGGGGACCACCAGGCCCCAGGGGATGGGGTCCCCAGGGCCAAAAGTGGCCCAGGGAAGGAGGGCCACGAGGCCCCCCTCCCTTAATGAAAAAACAAAAATTGTAAAGAGGCAATGCCCCGGGGGATGGGATCCCCGGGGCCAATAATGGCCTCAGGAGGGGGGCCGTGCGGCCTCCTTCTTTAAAAGGAATTAAAAAAAAAATATATATATATGTGGCCATGCCCCGGTGATGGGGTCCCCGGGGTCGAAATCGGCCTCGGGAGGGGGGCCGCGCAGCCCCCTTCCCATTTAAAAAAAAAAATATATATATATATAAAATGTCTCAGGCCCTGGGGGATGGGGTCCCCAGGGCCCACAAAATATTAAGAGAAGGGGGGCCAAACAGCCCCCCTTCTACAATAAAAAAAGAAAAGAGAAGGGCATCCTGCCGGAGGCCCCACCCCCTCCCTGCAAAACTCTGCAAATGCGCCTCCTGGCGCGTTCTGGGTTGGGGGATTAAGTCCCCTAGAATCTTAAGGGTCTTTGGGGGCCAACTAGCCCACCAGGTACCTCCAGTAAGCCCCACACAGTAGGATTGCTGAGAGGTGGTACAAAGCCACGCCCCTTTTTACGCCACTCTGCAAACACGCCTTTTGGCACATTGCTGGTGGGGCGATGAGGTCCTCTTGTGTCCTGAGGACCTCAGGATTAAAGTGGACTTCATCCCCCGAGCAGCAGTGCGCCAGGAGGTGCGTTTGCAGAGTGGTGTAAAAAGGGGACGTGGCCTCGGACCACTCTACAAGAGATAACAGGAGGGCTAGTTGGTCCTCAGGGACCCTCAGGAGGCAAGGGGACTTCATCCCCCAACCAAGAGCATGACAGGAGGCACATTTGCAGAGTGGTGGAGAAAGGGTGTGTGGCCTGTGTCCAGTCTCAGCAATCCCACTATCTGGGGCTTACTGGATGTATCAGGTAGGCTAGTCAGCCCCTAACAACCCCCAGCAGCAAAGGGGACTTTAATCCCCATCCAAGAGCGCGCCAGGGAGCGCATTTGCAGACTGGTGAGCAAAGGGGGCGTGGCCTGCTTTGAGATCTTACCAATGCTGCTGTGTGGGACTTACTGGAGGTAATAGGAGGGGTAGTTGGCCCCCAAGGTTGTCCTTGGGGGCCAACTACCCCTCCTGATACCTCCAGTAAGTCCCACACAGTGGTATTGCTAAGAGGTCTTCGGAGGCCACGCCCCCCTTTCTCAACCACTCTGCAAATGCGCCTCGTGGCACACTATGGGTTGGGGGATGAAGTCCACTTTACTCCTGAGGGACTTTGGACGCCAAGAAGCCCTCCTGGTACCTGCTGTAAGTCCTACGCAGCGGAATTCCTGAGTGCTGGTCGGAGGCCCAGCCCCCTTTCTGCACCACTCTGCAAACGCGACTACTACGTTATAGTTAGAAATTAGCATTTATAAAACCTTTGAATTTTACTGAAAAAAAACATAGGTTTCAGGGACTTTATAGATAGAAATTAGCATTTAAAAAACCTTAGAAATTCACCTAAAAAAACACAGATTTCAGGGACATTATAGTTAGTAATTAGCATTTAAAAACCTTTGAAATTCACTGAAAAAACCACAGGTTTTAGGGATGTTATAGTTAGAAATTAGAATTTAAAAACCTTTGAACTTCACTGAAAAAAACCACAGGTTTCAGAGATGTTATAGTTAGTTGGACATTTCACTCATACAAAACCAGAGAAATTCAGCTGTTATAATTTGCTGAGCTAACTATAACTCGCGCCCCCGCAATGCACTGCTGATGACATCACATATTACATCACTCATGACATGGTCAGTGACATTACTGATGACGTCACTGATGACATCTCAAATGACATCACTGATGACATCACTGATGACATCATCCAAAGAGTGTGAGTGTTTCTAAAAAGTTTAAGAATGATATATATATACGCCAAGCTGTATTCAAAGAGTAAGTGGGTGCATGAGTGTTGGAATAGATGATTTGTTGGACGTGTGATTGACTGTATGAGTGAGTGATTAAACATCTCTTAGTGAATGTATGGGTGAGTGAATAATCTGTGTAAATGTGTGTATCAGACTGTCAGTTGGTGTGTAAGTGGCTGCATGGGTTGGTGAGTAGGTACATGAGTGTCTATATGGGTTATTGGTTAGTTGTCTGAGTACCTGTATGGGGGCCTGAGTGTCTGTGTGGGTGGGTGAGGGGCTGTGTGACTCCCTGCATGGATGTATGAGTGGGTGAATCCCTGGGTGTATGGGTTCATGATTGCATCTGTGAGGGACGGTATGGTTGAGTGAGTGTGCGTATGGCTTTGTTGGTGAGTGTATGGATGTCACAGTGGTATATGGGTGAGTAACTGCATATGTGAAAGGCAGTATATGTGAGTGTTGAAGTATATAAGTGACTGTATGTGTGAGTGAGTGAGTGAGTGTGTGAGTGGCTATATTGGTGAGTGTGTGCTTGTTTCAGTGATTGTGGAAGAGAGTAAGTATATGTTACCATCTGTATGAATAGGTGAGGTGGTGTGTGTATAACTGTATAGGTGAGTAAATGGCAGTGTGATTTATTCTTTGGGTGACTGACAAGTTGTGTGAGAAACTCTATGGGTGAGTGGTAATGTGTGAGTGTCTGTATGGGTGTATGAGTGCATATATCAGTTGCTGTATTGATGAGTGACTGCATGTATGAGTGACTGTATGGGTGAATGAGTGGATGTGTGTGTAGCGGTATGAATTAGTGAGTGGGTATGTACTAACTGGTATTGGTGTGTCTATTGTTTCAAAAAAGGTAGTCTGTATTTTAGAGTGGGTGTATGAAAGGTGATATTAGGGTGTGAGGAGGTGTATCAGATATTAAGTGGATGATGTCATCAGTGATGTCATTTGAGATGTCATCAGTGATGTCATCAGTGATGTCAGAGACCATGTCATGAGTGATGTATTATGTGATGTCATCAGCAGTGCATTGCGAGGGCGCGAGTTATGGTTAGTTCAGCTAACCATAACAGCCAAATTTCTCTGGTTTTGTACGAGTGAAATGTACAACTAACTATAATGTCCTTGAAACCTGTGTTTTTTTAGTGAATATATATATATATATTCCACACGAAGGTTGCCACCAAATGAAGAGCCACTCAGGTAAGTTTGTTTGTCCTTCAATTTACTTGCAGCTACAATCCGTTGATGCAGTAGCCAGAACCACCATTATTATTGCCAGACGCGTTTCGGGTAAGTTCTCCCTTTATCAATGGCACATTAAGTCCTACGAGACTCAGTTCGTTATTTCAACTCTTTTTTTCAATGGGCGTGGCCAGCACGGCCTTCTGGTACATGTAGTCCGTTGCAGTGCAAACTCATAGTGAGAAGGTCTCTTCTTGCTATTATTTTCAAATAAAACACCACAGTGGGCCGGGTTTGGGTTCTGCACCTTCTGGACCGTGTTGCTCCGGCTGCAAGTACGGCTTACCTCCCGCATAGTAGAGACTTCATTTCATGTCTCACCGGGTCCGCTGTTTTGCGGTGGGGCTCTCCGCGACTGTGGCCAGCCGCTATATATTCCACACGAAGGTTGCCACCAAATGAAGAGCCACTCAGGTAAGTTTGTTTGTCCTTCAATTTACTTGCAGCTACAATCCATAGCTACAATCCGCAGAACCACCATTATTATTGCCAGACGCGTTTCGGGTAAGTTCTCCCTTTATCAATGGCACATTAAGTCCTGCGAGACTCAGTTCGTTATTTCAACTCTTTTTTTTTTTTTGTACTGCAACGGACTACATGTACCAGAAGGCCGTGCTGGCCACGCCCATTGAAAAAAAGAGTTGAAATAACGAACTGAGTCTCGCAGGACTTAATGTGCCATTGATAAAGGGAGAACTTACCCGAAACGCGTCTGGCAATAATAATGGTGGTTCTGGCTACTGCATCAACGGATTGTAGCTGCAAGTAAATTGAAGGACAAACAAACTTACCTGAGTGGCTCTTCATTTGGTGGCAACCTTACGTGTGGAATATATATATATATATATATATATATATATATATATATATATATATATATATATATATATATATATATATATACATATCTACATATAGATATAGATATATATATTGACTGAATAAAACAAAGGTTACAGGGATGTTATAGTTAGGCTCAGATATCACATGCACAAAACCAGAGAAATTCAGCAGTTATTGTTAGCTGAGCTATCTATAACTCGCGCACCCGCAATGCACTGCTTATGACCTCACATATTACTTCACCAATGACATGGTCAGTGACATCACTGATGACCTCACTGATGATATCACTGATGACATCATCCACATAATATCTGACGCACCCACTCACACCCCAATGTAACCTTTTAAACACCCACTCCAACTTCTACACTACCATTCTTGAAACTATTGACACACCCATACCAGTACTTACATACCCACTCACTGATTCATATGTCAACACACATATCTACTCAGTCATCCATACAGCCACTCGTATACCAACTCACTAATAAAGCCACTGATATATCTACTCACACAGCCACTCACATACTCTCAGTCACCCATAGAGCTACTCACATACCTACTCACTCACCCATAGTCAATCACACAGCCACTTACGCGCCTATACAGTTATACACACACCAACTCACTTATTCATACAGATACTAACACATACTTACTCACCTATACAGTCACTGACACAAGCACACACTCACACATACAGCCACTAATATACTCAAACACGCACCTATACTGCCTTTCACATATGCAGTTTGTTGGAAGTGGAGGTCCCTGTCGCTTACCGCCGCCACCAAATGCTGGAGGCGTGCACCCTCGACCCCTCGCTTAAACGTTAGGCTAAGTAAGGACACCGTCTGAGATAGCCCTGCTCACCCCCTTAGTAGCTTGGCATGAGCAGCCAGGCTTATCTCCAAGGCACAAGTGTTCAGTATGTGCAACCACGCTCACATTAACCCCATGATGCCATCACAAATAGACTCCACACGAGTATTGATAAAAAGAGTATAATCTTTATATAAGAAATTATACGATACGACCACACAATACAAAATCAACACATAAGAACGGGTAGTATTCTTTCCGATGGGTTGGTAGGTTCTAATCCCAACCACCGCGTCTAACCAACAGTTAAGCTCTTCTCTAACCGTTTCCCGTTAGGTTAGACCAGTCGTATTGCTAGAAACACACACGTTGCATAAGGAAACAATACTCCAATGCGTAACGATATTTTCTTATACTGTGCAACAGAGAAATAATGCCATCCGTAGCGCCATAGTCATGTACTTTGCAATTGAAGGAATAATGCAATGCGTATCATCACCAGCATGCCCTGTACCAGGAAGAAACAAAGCAATGCGTCACGCTACAATCCTGTGGGGTGCAATAAAGAAATAATACACTGCGCCATGTTATACTCAGATACTGTACACTGACTAAATCATACAATGCGCTACGTTTCAATCAAATAATATGCATGGGAGAAATAACGCAGTGCGTAGCGCACCAAGCATAAAGTTTGTTAGGCACAAATTAGGTCAGGCGTCATACGACAGTTCGATAGTTCGTTAGCAGCAATAATGCAATTGTGTAATACGACAGTTTACATGCTCCAGTAACAGTGCCCCCATTATGGATCAAATGATGACACACAAAGTACTGCTTCCCACTCCGGCCCCAGTACTGCCCCGTCCTGGGTCAGCACGGGCCGGGATCCGAGCCGAAGCAATGGCTCGCGCAGCTGACTGAGCAGGATGCTGAGAGAGTGTCCCTCCGGGCCCGCACCCCACCCCAGGTGTTGATCCACGTTACCTGGGGGGGCGCGATCCCACTCTCCTCCCCCACATCAGCGACTTGGGCCTTGATCCAGAACTCCGTCACAGGTTTTGGCGGACTCGGGCCGGCGGCTCAGCTCTTCCGTGGCTGCCGGTCCGGGCCGCTACTGATGGACTCCGAGGGCCCTGATGACTTGGCCCTCACTCCGGCAGACTCGGTCCACACCGAGACCCGCCCTAAGCACTGTGGAGACTTTACTTCAGTTTGGTGCACAACCTAACCCGGCACTCCTCACCACCACCTCAGGTTGTACTTCGACACGCTCACCGCGCGTCCGAGACTTGCCTCTTCTCTGGTGCTCACGACAATCTGGCACTCTTCACCAATGCTCCGCTTGCACCTCAACACGCACCCTGCGCGTTCGAGCCTCGCCTCTTCTCCCGGTGCACACGATGTCCAGGCACTCTTCCTCATGCCCTGGCTGCACCACGACATGCACTCCTGCGCATCCGAGTCTCACCTCTTCTCCCGGTGCACACAATGTCCAGACGCTCTTCCTCATGCCCTGGCTGCACCACGGCACGCACCCTTGCACGTCGGAGACTCACTTCTTCTTTTGGTGCCTACGAGGCCCATGCGCTCCTCACCAACACCCGGGCTGCACCACGACACGCACCCAGCGCGTCCGAGACTCACTTCTTCTGCTGGTGCACACGATGTCCTGGCACTCCTCACCAACGCCCTGACTGCACCACGACACGCACACTGCGCGTCCGAGTCTCGCTGCTTCCTTTGGTGAACACGAGGCCCAGGCGCTCTTCACTAGCACCCGGGCTGCACCACGACACGCACACTTGCACGTCCGAGCCTCGCCTTGTCTCCCTGTGCACTCCACAACCAGACGCTCCTCACCAACGCCTTGGCCTGCACCACGACACGCACTCTGCGCGTCTTAGACTTAGCTTACTCCTGCGTGCCCACGATCACACGGCACAAATTCTGAGGGCCTCAAGTGGCACAAAGCACGCACACACCGCGTTGCTTGGGACTTCTCCAGAAACTTTTATGTCCTGTATTTCCAAACAGGGAGCCAGCTCACTTTGGGCCCTTGGGGTTACAAGACACAGCACACAGCACAGTCTTCTTCAAGCAGGGGGACCCAGCGCCTCCAAGCACAGTCCCAACAGTCTCTTCCTTAGTTAGAACATCAAACTGCAGACCAGCCCCAGATCACGAAGCAAGGATTGGTCTATCCACCACAGTCTCTTCAGTTGTTCCTTCTTTAGCAGAGGTTCCTCTTGACCACAGAATGGGTCCAAGCCTTTTCAGTCTCAATCCATATCTGTTTCATTCCAACGTTCAGGGGTTTTAGCTCTCATAGTTATACCCCTTACTGTCTTTGAAGTTTGCATGTGCTCAGGGGTCCCTGACCCCTCCCTAAATCAGTTCTGGGTGTCTCCCTCCCAGTGTCATCTCTCTCCCTTTGATACTGGGGGTCTGGATCCTTAATCACTCAGCAGGAGACAGGTCAATTGGTTTATAGCATCAGCCCAGGCCTGTTCACCTCCCGGGCTTCTCCTCCCCCTACTCTCTAGATGCAGGGCAGCCTGGTGCCATCTTAACCCCTCCCTGGGTCAAGACCTCTCCCAGCTCCTCTCACCTTTCAATTCCAGACAGACAATCCACATTTCAGAGACACACAGAAATGCTCAGAGCACAAAACTCAGCCACTTCTAAAAGAGTGGTTTATAAACACACAGTGACAAAACCACCTTTACAGAAAGATGCATTATGACACTGTGAGTTCACACATACCAAACTTCACCTCTCCATTATAAACTGACAGGAAACTAGGCTAACAAATACAACACCTAGCCTCCCCCATTCTGTCCTATGGGCAGAATGGCCTTTCAGCAGTGAAAAACAAAATGGAGATCTTTTCACTGCCAGAACACAACACACACCTCAGTTTATGTTCTGCCTTTTACCTACACTGCATCCTGCCCAGGGGTTACCTGAGACCTATCACAGGGGTGCCCCATGTGCATGTAAAAGGGAAAGTCAGGCCTGAGAAGTGGTTGCACTTGTCAGGACAACATGCTAACTTAGCATTCTGCACCCAGGCCCTACACTGAAGGCCTGAGTTCCCTTCTCTGCGCGCCCTTGCATTACTAGCTCTTGCACACACAGTGCACATCACTAGGGACTTTTACTAGTAAGGCAAACATACCAATCATGGCCAACCAATCACCATACATTTTACACAGGGAACTCCTGTACTTTGACACTGATCAGCAGTGGCAAAGTACCCAAAGCATCTAAATTGGCATCTCTAGGTCAGGAAAACGGTCTAGGGGGAAAGCAAAACGTTTAGGGAACTTTAACCAAAAAGGCCAAGTCCTACACAATTACTCACCCATATACCACTGACACATCCATTCACTCACCGACACAGCTATACGTACACTCACCCATACAGCTCCTCACAGACGCACTCATGAATCCATAAAGCCACTGATTAACTTACTCACTCATCCATGCAGGGAGTCATGCACCTCCTCACCTACCCACACACATACTCATACACCCATACAGGTACTCAGACAACCAATCAATAACCCATATAGCCACTCATGTACCTACTCACCAACCCATACAGCCACTTACACACCAACTGACAGAATGATACAGACATTCACAGAAATTAGTCACTCACCCATGCATTCAGAGACATGTATAGTCACTCACTTATACAGTCAGTCACGCACCCACTAAATCATCCATACAGGCACTCATACATCCACTGATTCATCAATACACCTTGGTGTATATATATTTAACACTCATAAACTTTTTAGAAACACTCATAGTCACCGGATGATGTCATCAGTGATGTCATTTGAGTTGCCATCAATGATGTCATCAGTGATGTCACTGACCATGTCATGAGTGATGTAATATGTAAGGTCATAAGCAGTGCATTGCGGGCGAGCGAGTTAACTGCTGAATTTCTCTGGTTTTGTGCGTGTGAAATCTAAGCCTAACTATAGTGTCCCTGTAACCTTTGTTTTTTTCAGTGAGTTTCTAAGGTTTTTTAATCCTATTTCCTAACTATAACAGCCCTGTAACCTTTGGTTTTTTCTGTGAATTTCCTTTTTTTTAAATTTATTTTTTTATTTTGTACAAGGCACATTCTATAACCAAAATTATGGTACAATCAACACCAGATATTTATCACAAATATACATTTCCCAGTTTGTACTAATTTCAAAAACAAATAATTAATACTGCATTAATACACCTCATTATTTTGCAGATACGACCGGTAGTATTAAATCATAACCCTCTAGCCCCACCTGAGAATAGGTATCAACAATATTTGAACAAAAAGCAAACATCAGATACTACTTAGCAAACTGTGATTATACCTTTCCTACGTTTGCTGTATCCAATCTGTAACTGGGGCCCATATTTGGCATCCCAGGGCTCTTTTTTTCCTACCTTTTGTTTTATAAATTGAGGATTCTAAATTATAAATAGCTAGCAACCTTGACCGCCAGTTAACAAACGTAGGAGGATCAGGGCTGATCCATTCACTGGTTATACATAAGCGGACCAAAGCCATAGCAATAAACAAAATTGCAGTCATAGATCTCGACCTTGTATTCCTTCCCTGATATATCCTACAACCAAAACAACCAAATCCGCAGTAATACTTATCGACGTTCCTAATATAGTAACCAGAAAATTTTCAATCTCTTGCAGGAAAAGAACTAGTCTAGGACAGGAGAAGAACATATGAACCGAATCTGCAGCTTGTAGTACACACCTATTACATTTATCCCCCCTCGAACCCCCCCATTTAGCAATCCTCCAGGAGTATAGTAAAGGTCAAAAATAGACATAAAATGCTGGCTCCTGAGTCTTCCAGTCATTAAAATCTGATTCGCCAATTCCAAAGAAACCTCTATATTTATTTCGACATTCCCCAACTTATTCTCCCACTTTAAATTCCATATACCAATATCATCCGGGAATACTTCCAATAATTGTTGGTAAATCTGTCCTATTGAAGATTATTTTCCTATTCTTTCAATCAAGGGACTTTTTTCCAGCCGTAGCTCTGCACCTGACCCGATCCTCCCTAAAAAGCTACGGACCTGTAGATATTTAAAAAAATCTTGTTTAGATAGACCAAATTTCCCCTGCAAATTTATAAAGGATAGAAGTTGGCCACCATCGAACAAATCACCGAAAAAGAGAAGTCCCTTCGACCCCCATCTAAATGTAGCTTGATCCCGAAAAAGTGGTGGGAGAAGGCCGGAGGCAGAAAATGGGGTATAGACGTTCAAATTTGGATTTATTCATCTTTCGCCTGATTTGTTTCCAAACTAGATAGGCGGCCTTGAGTACCTTAAACTTAGTCTTTTTATAATAACTAGGCTCTAGTATCCTCACCAAACAGCTGTTAACTTCTTCCCCCAACCCAAATTCATAAATGGTTGGTCTATTAGCAAACGGAATCTCAGCCTTAGCCCCGATTAAAAGGGGCCCCATCTGTTGTATCATGGATGCCCAATAATACAGCAAAAATGTAGGATACCCCAGCCTCCCCGATGTCTTGGAAGAATCATCCATTTGAACGCCCTTCTCGGTCTCCGGTAGCCCCAAAGAAATCTGGAGCAGATCCTCTCTACCTTTGTGAAACAAGAAACAGAAAACTCAAGGGGGATTGTTCTAAATAAATATAAAAATTTGGGGAGGACCAGCATTTTTAAAACATTACAGCGCCCATGGAGAGAAAGATGTAAATGATCTAATCTTTCCAGGTTTCTATTAACCTTATCCATCACAGGTATAATATTCAGGTCCGGAATTTGATCTCCTACCGGTGTAATTTTAATTCCCGAATATGTTGCTTCGGTGACAATTGGCAGATCTGCCGGAAACTTACTATGTGAGTGAAGCGTCTGGGTTTTATCTATATTTAATTTATAACCTGAAAATCTACCAAACTGTTCTGCCAAAATCCTAACGGCTGGAAGTGCCAAGGAAACATCGCTGGTTAGAACCACAATATCGTCGGCATAAGCCAGTGTTCTACACTCCATATTGTGAACTCTGACAGGTTTAATATTAGTGCTCAAATTCAGCCTATTAAGAAATAAATCAATATACAGTGCAAACAGCAGGGGGGAACAAGGGCACCCCTGCCTCGTGCCTCTACTAATACTAAATAGTCTTGACTCCTGTCCAGAAATACGGATAACCGCTTCTGGGCGTACATATAGGGCCTTCACTGCTTGGATAAATTCCGAACAGAACCCCTTCCATTGCAGAACATACCACAGGAATCGCCAGGAGACCCTGTTGAACGCCTTCTCAGCGTCCAACAGGATCACCCCTAACGGAGATTCTGTTGCCTGAGCCCAATCGAGGAGAGCAATTACACATCTCACATGATCAGCTGTATCCCTTCCCGGAATAAATCCATGCTGATGATCTGAAACCAAAGGAGTAATAACTTTACCTAGCCGACAAGCCAAGACTTTTGAGAAAATCTTACTATCAGAGTTGATAAGTGAGATAGGCCTGTACGAAGAAGGATACAGCTCAGGCTTGTCTTTTTAAAAAAAAAAAAATTATAGTAGTTTTTCGCCAAGAGTCAGGGATAGAGCCCTTTTGGGCAGATTGAAATAATATCATAAGATCTTGTTCAAGTACCTGCCGGAATGTCCTGAAAAATTCCAGAGGGATGCCATCCGGACCCACCGCTTGTCCAGTAGCTAACGACATTATAGCTCCCTCCACTTCTTCCCTAGTATTTGGTGCTGCTAATATCTCATTCTGATCATGTGTAACCTTAGTTGTCTCTAATTCTAAACAAAACTCCTGCATCTGATCGTCTCCACCTATAGTCTCACCCTCTGCATATAATTGATGATAATACCTATTAAACACATTCAGAATTTCAACCGAGGAGTCCTGTATCTGGTCAAGGTGGTCCTTAATCCTATAGATTCGATTAGCAACTTCCCTCTGTTGTAATTGCTTTGCTAGTACCCTGCCTGTGTTTTCTCCTATTTCATATATTTCGGCCCTATGCTGGGCATATTTAGCAGCTATCTCCTCACCAAAGTGCTGGTGGATTTTCATTTTTAAGATAGCAATATCCTTTTGAGATTCCTCAATGCTTAAACTCCTTGTTATTTTCCCCATAAGTTCTATTTCTAATAATCTTAGCTGTTCAATCCAGCTCTTAATTTCCCCAAGTATTCTCCTCTGATTAGCTATAGAATAACTAAGAGTCTCCCCCCGTACCCCTGCCTTAAAGGCATCCCAGACCTTAGAATCAGAGGCTGTATTTCTATTGACTTTGAAAAACTCTTCAATCCAGCTTCCCATGTGAACACAATATGCCTGGTCCAACAACAATTTTCTTTCAAAAGTCCAGGACTTGTGTTTAATTTTGGTACTCATTGGTAATTCTAATATTACCGGGTTATGATCTGAGATAACCCTGGGTATGATCTCGATCTTGGCAGTCTCGGCAATTTGAGTGGAGACAAAAAAATAGTCCAGACGCACTAATTTCTTATGTGGAACTGAATAAAAGTTGCTCTTGGATCGTCTCTTTTGTGCCTATACCACACATCCACCAACCCATATTCCCTAACTAAGCCTTGAGTAGCTTTAAAGACTTTAACTTTTTTACCCCTATATGGGAAACTACTAGTTATATCTAAATCACTATCTAGATGTATATTAAAGTCTCCACAAAGAATTAAAGGATGAGGCCATAGTGCTAATTCAACACTCAAGTAATGCATCACTTCTGGATCATCTAGGTTAGAGCCATAAATAGAACAAACTGACAAAGGGGAGTCGTTAATCATAATTTCCGCAATGACCCACCGCCCCAAAGTGTCCTCTTTTACCCGTTTGCAGATTCCAAGGCTATGCTTTGCCAAAATGGCTACCCCTTTGGTCGTTGTGCCTTGCCTGGAACAAGCAAGCACTTCAAAAGCCAAATCCCTCAACCACCCACGATTGTTCCAGGATATATGGGTCTCTTGTAAGCATAGCAGATCAATTTGCATAACCTGTAGAATTTTAGCGGTCAAACCTCTCTTTTTCCTATCATTCAGGCCACATATGTTCCATGAACAAATGCGAATTCTACCAGTCATCACCGTATCTAAGCTATTCCAACTCGAATCTGGCCGGCCCAAACCCATAGCTAGTTTTCATAGCAACAAACATATTGTTCTTTCTCTCATAGAAACAAGTACCATAACCCTGGCTAACAAAAAACAGCAAAAAACAGCAGTGCCACCCCCTACCCCCTCACTCCTCCCCCACCCCATGCCCACCAACCCGCACCCTTCCCCCCTTCCCACCCTCCTCCGAAATGAGGCATAAGGACCATAGTCCTCGGTGATGGGAAGCAGATAATCCACCCCCAGGTTCCCCCCCCCCAAAAAAAGAGGGTGCGAAAAAAAAACAAGAAAAAGAAGCCCAGCAGGAAGTACAACATTAATCCCAGTCATCTATAGCAATGAAGCACCTTATATATTCCAGTACATATGTTTGTTCAATTTTGTCCCAATATCCACCTCAGATTGAATTTAAAAACTCTTTCGCTAGAATTTCTGAGACAAAAAATTGGGTCTGACCCTTATGTATAATTTTCAATTTGGCTGGATTTAATAAAAAAATCTGTGCCCCCTTCGCCTGAAATAAAGGAATCAGTTGCCGAAGATGCCACCTTCTCTCAACTGTGACCTGGCAAAAATCAGGTCGAACAAAAAATTCGCACCCCTTTCCCACTCTCTTCCTGTCCGGATCTAGCCAAATCATAAATTGCTTCTCGTAATAGAAAATTATTAAGACAAATCAAAATTGCTCTCGGTCTTTCAGTTGATCCCCCAGCTTTTTTCCGTTGATTGAAAGGGAATCGATGGGCTCTTTGCAGTTCAACTTTCCAATCCCATTGTTGAAGCTCGGGAAAGGCTTCCAAGAAGAGTTCCACTACGAATTGCCGAACATCGTTGCCCTCCACTCCTTCAGGTACTCCCAAAATCCGTAAGTTGTTTCTTCTGGAGCGATTTTCCAACTCAGCCAGCTTCCAGGCTGTATCATCTTTCTGAGCCTTCAGAGATTCAGTAATAACCTTCTGCTAAGCTAGCTCATCTTCCAGTACTGAAATTCTAACTTCGGCTTCCCCAAATTTAGTTGCGAACTCAGAGCAAGTCTTAGCAACTCTGCGCACAACATTCTGCAATTTTCGAACCGCCCCCTGAGTCCGTAACCCTTCAGCCCTGGTCTCCTCTCGATGAGCCATTATACTCTGGTAGATGGTAGAAAGAGTAATTTCCCTTTGCGGTTCTATACTTGATCCAGCTGCTTCTTTGGAGATTTCACCATGCCCCACTTCATCACACAAATTTGGAGAGATCGAGTAGTCCCAGACCAGTGAGCCAACTGGGCCCAGAGCTGTGTTTGCCAAAGACTCAGGTTGCTCCCTTTGTTTCCGAACAGTCCCATTACTTAAAGATACCTCATCACCCGTCTCCTCTTCATCCAACTGTAGACTGCTCGTGTCGCTTTTATCCTCTGCCCATTCTCTCCCAGGACTCTCATCCCCAGAAGAGTTAGAAGGGTCCGACATGGAGTAAAACTTATCCCCCGAATCTCCTTCTTTAGCTCCACCTGTAGCTGACTGATCCACATTCTGCGAGCCCAAAATCCCTTCTTCCCCCCTTTCCAGACTGCAACTTACACAGTTATAAGTAATATTCTCTTGATCCTGGCCTGCCCTTAGTGGTTTAGTAGATAACGTAGCAACCGGTACAGATATTTTGGCCTCGTTCACAGATATTATATCTCCTGGGATATCGGATCCAACCAAGGCCAGCTCACCCTCAGATACAGTAGGGGGAATTACATTAGTTACCGCAACACACTGCACAACTTCTCTCAAGCACTTCAAGCCGCCCTGGGCCCCCCTGCTCCCTCCACTCTCCTCACTAGGAGCAGCCACAGCAGCAGGAACAGAGTCGATACCTTGTATTTCCAGGGGTAATGCTGCTACATTGTTTCCAAGGTCTGCCATAACATTGTTTCCGCATTCTGCCGGAGCTTCAACAGCCTCCGAGACTTCCACTACACTCTTCCCCTTGCCGGTTTGTATTTTAAATAGCGCTGGAACTGTTAAACGGCTACGGGTGAAGGTGCTGCCTTTCCCTGCCGAGACTGGAGAGGAACCTTCTGCTTGTCGGCGTGCTCCACTGTTGCCTCCTCTTCCGCTACTGAGCTTCGCAGGACTCCCAGCGCCAGGAACTGTGCCCACGGGAGGCCCCCGGGCCTTAGCGCCCATGGCTGCATTTTTCGGAGGCATCGTACTAGGTGAGCAGAAAAACAGAGTTGTGTGCCGCCAACACACAAAACCAGTACAAAATAATCGTGAGGGCTGTGGAAGAATCAAGCGCCAAGACCGGTACCTCCAGAACATGCCGCAATTCATCTACCTACGTCCAAATCACACTACATCGCCTAGGACCGAACCGTGAAGCGGGGGGGGGAGTTAATCCAGGAGAGTGCCGATATCCAGCTCACTCAGCCGAGCGAGTGGCCGCCATCTTGCCTCTCAGCAAAATGTTAACTTCCATTTCAGTGAATTTCCATGTTTTTTTAAGTAACAATGGTGTTTGTAGAATGTTGTGGAAAGGGGGTGGGGCCTCTGACCAGCTCTCAGGAATCCCGCTGTGTAGGACTTACAGCAAATACCATGAGGGCTTCTTGGTCCCCAAGGTCCTTTAGCATCCAAGAGAACTTTATTCCCCAACCAGTAGTGTGCCAGGAGATGTGTTTGCAGAGTGGTGCAGAAAGGGGGCATGGCCTCCGAAGACCTCTTAGAAAACTGACTGTGTGAGACTTGCTGGAGGTAACAGGAGTGATAGTTGCCCCCCAAATACCCTCAATAGCCAAGGGGACTTCATCCCCCAACTAGTACTATGCCAGGAGGCGCGTTTGCAGAGTGGTGGAGAAAGGACATCCTTGATGATTGCACAGGTAGTGCCTGTATGATTCTATGAGTGCCATTGTCAAGGACACACTTTGAATACTGGGTGTTTTTAACAAAGTGTAAAACACATCTAGAGACATATTTTACATAAGGTTTCAGTGTAGCTATTTAGAAAGATACTCATTCAACTTTCCCCTTTGTATTCATTTGTCGAAATAACTAAATCAAAAGTGCATTTTCCTTCTTCACAGCAACACCGGAGGTCCCATTGACATCAGTAGTCACGAATACAAATGACAAAGTGTAAAGCAAATATGTAGACATATTTTACACAAAGTTTGAGACTAGCTGTTTAGTAACATATTGGTTTAACTTTATTTTAACAACACATTTATAAAAAAAAACAGTTAAAAAAAATAACTCAACATCTGAACTCATGAATAGAACAGAACTACCAAACACCCATCAAACTCATTGTTACCCAAACTCACGGGGAATTAGGGACTGCTGCAAAACTAGTGCAATGCATAATCTGCAAACATCACATGAACGAGAAAAGTAAGGAATATCATTGGATAATATACTTTCAGTAAAATGAATAGCAAGTATACACCCACTCCTCCTTCTTGAATCTTCTTTTCCAGAACTTTATTGTGAGCAGGTGGTAGATTTTGGCTGGAGACTTTTTTTGGACTCATGTGGGACAACGTTCATGTTATATCATCTTAAAACCTATCATAGAAAACGTCTCAAACTGCTGATCAAGCAGAGGGAGGCTGGAAGACCATCTACATCAGTTGCAGCAGCAACAATTCCTGGCCAGAAAGTCCCTTCAGAGGTACAGACTACTACAACAGATATGGCTTCAGAGTTTTCAAGAATGGCCACGTATTGCGTGCAATGCGATGGCAATACAAGGGCATGCATACTTGGTGAAAACGGCACGTTGTTGTTCAACGCCAAAACTTAGATTTACTAAAAATTTAAATCTAGTATTTTAAGGGCACGAATATTGTTTTCTTCCTCAAAATACGATGCTTTTGTTTGGGGAATTTCAATTTGTGTATCCAATATGAAAAGCTTGTGTTTGATCGACAAATGCATACATAAGCAATAACGGTCAAGCTGATGTTTGAGTACAAATGTCTGCAGTGATTACATTTACAAAGTATATTTAAAGATAATATTCGAGAGCTAATTCAAACATTTCATAATCTACATATATGGAGCTGTTTGTGATATTGTCAGTGGTTATGTGAGGCTTGAGTCTCTACAATTGCTGTAACCGGTTTACTGTATGAACCTCAAATACCTCTGTAAACTGAGTAGAAGCTCTGCTTATGAGGCTGTACGAACTTCATACGTCTGCTGTGTGAGCATTTTGAATAAGCACTGGCAAAGCCAATAGGTACGCCTTTGGGACCTATTATCTTTGCCTATGCTTTTTGGTGATGCTCTATATCATTGGTAAAAAGCATAATCCATTCTACTGATACTGTGCAGCATTGGCAAAAAAAAAAAAGAACAAATGAATCGCGATGCAATTCATGCACAGTGCGTACGCGCCATAAAGCTACTGGTGTCCGCATAATTTAGTAGGCATGCATTATAATATATCTGTGCACAAGCATCACAGTCTATTTGCATGCCTACTGAATGGCACAATTGCAACATGGGCACAATTGCAACATGCCAGATTGGTATTGAAACTTCCCCCACGATCATAGGCCACAGCAGTTTTGAAAGCCTTACATTGGTTGCCAGTGCATAAAAGGGTCCTTTTTAAAATTATTTTATTTACATTTAGAGCCTACAGATCTATTGGGCCAAGATAATTAATGGCCAGAAGGACTGTACCACCAAAAGGACCCTAGATCTTCCCATGAGAATCTTCTAAAGCCCTACCCTTTCAAACTCAGAACTCGAGGAGGGAAATCTTTCTCAGTTCTGGGTACTAAGGCATGAAACCAACTTTGCAGACATTTAAGATTCATTGAATCAGAAGTAATTTTAGTAATCAGTTGAAGACCTGGCTTTTTGCAACCCCTAATTTGCACTGTTAGCCCCTTCTTCTCTGATGTATTATCATTTACTTGATTTTCTTGTTTGGTTGAAGCACTGCTGTTTCTGTGCTAGTGCCAGGATGCTCCTTTGGGAGGTGCAAAGTGCTCTACAAGTAGCCAACTCATGAATTCATTTAATCTTCTTTGTTTTTTTATTTACCAATCTAAGTGGCAGAATTGCACTGAATTGCACTAAAGCTCATTTCAGCAAGCAGAGTAGCCCAGCAGCAAGTGGAAGCTGCTGGACCCTCCAAAAAATGTTTAAAAAAACAGAGGTTTCAAAAAAATGAAAAGGACCTCGAGGGGTGTGCAATGGTGCCTTGGGTGGGGGAAACAAAGGATAGTGGGTGAGGAGGGATACAGTGAAAATAAACCTGGGTGGGAGATGAAAGGATAAAGGAGAGAGACAGCAACACAGAGCACCGGGTGGGGGAATTTGGTGATGGGGAAGAATATGAGCGCACCACACGAGGGAGAGAGCAACACACAACATGGGGGGCAAGTATTTAGCAGGGAAGCCAACAAGGGAGACAGTTGGAAAACACATGCATTCTCATGGAGTACTTCACAAAATAGAAACAAATAGTGCCCTAGAAGTGAGCAGTGGAAGGATGAAAGTCAGCCAATTAAAATGATGGCAAAGAGGCTATGCTCCAAGGGAGGGACAAACGCAAGAAGGGGAAGCAAGACTAAGGAAAGCCATTCAATAAGAAGCAAGCAAATGAGATTGATAATAATGTGAAACAATAAAAGCAGTTAGAGGGCCCTAAGCCCACTGTAAGTTCTTGGTATAGCTCACAAAAGGTATTTCACTACCAGACAGCTAACTGCAGTCTGGTAAGCGAAACCAAAAATATTATAAGCCATGCGAATCACATTCCAGGCTATCTGGATTTCCTAACGCCAGTGGCTTTTTAACCAGATTTTAAGGAAATTGTGCTGAAAATACAGAATATGTATACCAGTTTTCAAAGTAAGCCCTGTCATTGCTGGAGAAGGTTGGGAATACTGGGCACGCATGAAAGTATTTGAATATTTCATGATTGCCCTCTAAAAAGGAATGTTTTTAGCCAAATTAGGTAAAAAATAGTGTTTTAAAATTAATCATTAGGACCCTTTTTTATTAAACGTTCTCCAAGAATATCCCCGCCCCCCTTGCTTTTTGAATCCCCCGGGAGGAACTTACGCTCGCACACTTTCCACTCAATAGCCAATTTAAATAACAATTGTGTTCTAAAATACTCAATCTGGCCCCATTTTACATAACTTTCTGAATGGGATTATCCTCTGTTACCCTAAGCCCACCAGTGGAACCTCAGCTCATTCGACCAGCTCACTTGTCTATGCAATTCCAAGTGGGTATTTAAACCGCACCAATTTCAAAGTTCTCCAACATCTACTTTTCACAGCAAGCTTTCTGGTAATTTGAAATTGTAGGTGTAATTGTTGCCTAATGTAATGGAACCAAAAACTTATTTATAGGACGATTATTATTGTTATTTTAGTACATTATTATACATTAATATTTTTTTCATTTTGGACTGTGCCTCTTGTAATTATTTTGCCAAGGGACTGACCTGTTGTTAATTCTTCCTCTCCGAGTCAAGACAGTGTAGATGAATTACAGTGCAGTTGACGAGTGGACAAGAGGCACTGTGTGATTGGGGAAAACGCATGGATAATGGGCAGACAGTGCCACATTTCCTACCAGAACACCCTATTTTTTCAGGAGAACCCACTACAGTAGATTAATGTAATTGTAATTGTTATTGCATTTATATAGCGCTTACTACCCCTGATGAGGCGTTGAAGGCATTTCTGGGAGTAGCACACTACTCCGGAACCTAAACAGGATTAGTGGTTAATTCGTATAGGGAATTATGAAATTTGTTTGAGCTGTGAGGTCTGTTAGATGAATTGAAAAGGACAGTGAAGTGAGAGAAGACGGAAGGGTCTAGAAAGTGTTTATTTGGGTAAACAGCCTTTTCAACGAGTTTTTTACTTCGCGATACCATTCCAACGCATGCACTACAACGCATGCGTTGTACATCGCGAAGTCATTACTACACATTTTTTTAGAACGCATGGTCATTTACCACGCATGCCTTTACAACGAATTTCGTTGTAAAGGTATGTATAGTAAATGGCCATGCGTTCTAAAAACATGTAGACGATCCACGTCGTTGTAAGGAAACAGAGGCTGTTCCGTTTCCTCATAACGACGTGCACCGCCCCTCAGAGACGACGTGAAGCAGGAACCAGGAGGAGAGAGGAACCATGAGGAGAGAGAGGTAAGGGGGATTGGGCATGGGGTGGGGGTTACTTTTTTAGGGTTTAGGGGGGTCGTGCTGGGGGTAGTGTTTTAGGGTTTAGGGTAGTGTAGTGGTGTTTGTGTAGTTTAGGGGGTCGTGCTGGGGGTTGTGTTTTAGGGTTTAGGGTAGTGTTGTGGTGTTTGTGTAGTGTAGGGGGTCGTGCTGGGGGTAGTGTTTTAGGGTTTAGGGTAGTGTTGTGGTATTTGTGTAGTGTAGGGTAGTGTTTTAGGGTTTAGGGTAGTGTAGGGGGGTCTTGCTAGGTAGTGTTTGAGTGTAGGGACAGGACTGGGGGTCGGGGGGGTCGTGCTGGGGGTAGTGTTTTAGGGTTTAGGGTAGTGTAGTGGTGTTTGTGTAGTGTAGGGGGTCGTGCTGGGGGTAGTGTTTTAGGGTTTAGGGTAGTGTAGTGGTGTTTGTGTAGTGTAGGGGGTCGTGCTGGGGTAGTGTTTTAGGGTTTAGGGTAGTGTTGTGGTATATGTGTAGTGTAGGGGGTCGTGCTGGGGGTAGTGTTTAGGGTTTAGGGTAGTGTAGATGGGTCGTGCTGGGTAGTGTTTGAGTGTAGGGACAGGACTGGGGGTCGGGGGGGTTGTGCTGGGGGTAGTGTTTTAGGGTTTAGGGTAGTGTAGTGGTGTTTGTGTAGTGTAGGGGGTCGTGCTGGGGGTAGTATTTTAGGGTTTAGGGTAGTGTTGTGGTGTTTGTGTAGTGTAGGGGGTCATGCTGGGGGTAGTGTTTTAGTGTTTAGGGTAGTGTTGTGGTGTATGTGTAGTGTAGGGTAGTGTTTTAGGGTTTAGGGGGGTCGTGCTGGGTAGTGTAAATGTAGTGAGAGTACTGTCACTTACCTTAGAAACTTTTACCACGACTATACCTTTACCACGCATGTTTTTGCATTGTAATGGCATGCGTGGTAAAGGCATAGTCGGGGTAAAAGTTTGCGTTGTAATGGTATCTCGTTGTAATTGACAACGCGTACTAATACCCGCGTTGTAATGGTACGCATTGTATTGGTACGCGTTGTAACGAGTGCTATTAGTTTATTTGGAGATCAAAGCAGCAGGAGGAGGTTTGGGATGAGTAGAGGGGAGGGGATAAGAGTCAGAGGAAAGGGTTTAGAAAGGCTTGTTTGGGAGATCTGAAAAGTAAAAGAGATTTGAGCTACTGCAAGGAAGAGCAGAGGAGGGAAGAGTCTAGAAAGGGTTATTTTGGGGATTATAGTAGGGGTAGAGGAGGTAAGAGTCTAGAAAGGGTTATTTTAAGGATCATAGTAGTCAGAGAGTGGAGGTAGAGGATATATTGAGAGAGGTATAGGGTGAGAAATAGGGTAGTGCATTGGAGAGAGTAATAGATTGAGGTTTGGGATAAGTCCAAGAGTTGAGGTAGAGAATATGCTGAGAGAGGTATAGGGTGAGATATAGGGTAGTGTATTGGCAATGCTGAATTAGGAGCAAAGTAATAAATATAAAGATACATAAGTACTTGGAAGGTATGTATGTATGTGTAAGTAAGGTAATATATCTAGATTTAAGTTGTAATATATAAACTCAGACTTTCAAGTGTTGGTGTGCTTTAAGCTAATTCATTTGTGTGTATATATATATATATATATATATATATATATATATATATATATTCCTTCCTCCACTGGCTCGGTTGTGCTGGTTTTTCGGAGCTCTCTGACGGTGCGGAACCCCGCGGCAGAGCCCAGCCGCAATCAATTCCACAAATTACTTTTAACAAAAGGAGGTTGGGTCGCACTCACGAAGGGTTTAAATTAATCCTTTTATTCCTTATTTCACAGGGTGAAAGCAAAAACGACGCGTTTCGGTCTACCCAGAGACCTTGGTCACCAATAATTGCGATGCTTAAACCAGTCAATTAAATACATTGTAACTGAAATTAGGTCATTTCCTGTTAATACTAACATCGCAAAGCATTTTGGGAGATGTAGTGATACTTTATAAATGTTTACATTTCTCACATAATTTTTATGAATGCCTAATGAAAAAATAATAAAAAATTAAAAATTAAATAAAGCAAGGTGAACATGTGCAATAATTAAATTTAAATACAAAAATAGACAAAGATTGTTTTGTTTATCCAGATCCTTAACCATATTTTAGATTTTACTAAATTTCATCAATTTTATCTTTTCTCCATTAGTTTATTGATATGACTTTTTATCACAAATTTAGCCCTCCAGTATTTTTTTTTTGTGTGTATTGAAAATTTCTTTATTTTCCTTTTGTGAATAGAAGGATCAGTTCGATGTCTATCATGTGGAGAAAACATAAATCGTGATTTTCAGTGTTGAAGCACACACCCAAGTACAGGGAAGCAAAGTTCATGGTTTATAGATGTATATACAGTTCTTCACTTTGGTTCAATCCATATGGAGTAAATGTTCTTAAATTCAGAATCTGTCGTGATTCCCTTTGACGTCGTTTTCTCTCCCTATTTCCACCATGTTCACTCCGCCCTACTGTTTCCTTTGCATAAAATTTCAAAAGTTTCCAGTCCCCTCCGTGATGTTGTTCCATGTGTTTCGCTACTGCGTTTGCTCGATCTTTATTGATTGTTGCTCGGACATGTTCCAGAATCCGTTTTTTGAGCTCACAAATCGTACTCCCTACATATTTCAGGGTGCAAGGACATTCAATCACGTAGACCACAAATTGACTTTTACAAGTGATTAACTCCTTGATTTGCCACATTCTGTTATTTGCCATTCTTATTTCTGTTGTTTGTTTTGCTATTTGGCACACTTTGAAATTGTGACGTTTCATGAATCCTTTAGTTTTTAGCCATTGGTTGGGTTTATTTGTTTTCCTCTGGAGATGGCTGTGGATTAACTGGTCTTTTAAGTTTCTTGCTCTCCGGAATGTTACATTTGGGTGTTTACCCATGATTTTACTCACCGTGGAGTCCAGTGGGAGTATTTTCCAGTTTTTCCTCAGTATTTCCTTGATTTTCTTTGATTCAATTGAGTAATCCATGATTAGTCTAATTATCTCAGAGTCTTTGGTTTCCTTTGATGGTTTTATTTTTAAGGTTTCTTCTCTTGTTTTTTGATTTGATTTCAGCCAACATTTATTTATTGAGCCTTTATTGTAACCTCTTTGTTTGAATCTCCTTGATGTTACTGTACTATGTTTGTTCCATTCGTCTTCCTCAGAGCAGATTCGTCGAATTCTTAAGAATTCGCCGTATGGTATGTTTTGGATAAGTGATGGTTGGTGGAAGATTTCCGCATGCAGTGTGGCATTTGTTGCTGTCGATTTGCGATGTAAAGTTGTCTGAATCCGAATGTCTTTTATGTAGATTTTTGTATCCAGGAAGGTCACTCTCTCTTTACTGATGGTATGAGTGAATTTAAATTTGGCTGTTGTCGAATTCAAAATTTTAAAATATTCCTGGAATTCTGTCTCTGCCCCATCCCAAATGATTAGGAGGTCATCGATAAATCGAAGCCACATCACGGTCTTGTTTACGAATTCATCATTTTGTGGATGCCAAGCAATTTGCTGTTCCCACCAACCCATCGCTAAACACGCGTAACTGGGGCTAAAAGAAAACCCCATCGCTGTTCCTTTGTTCTGCTTATAAATTTCTTCTCCAACTAGAAAGCCAACCAGTGGCTAAAAACGAAAGGATTCATGAAATGTCACAATTGCAAAGTGTGCCAAATAGCAAAATAAACAACAGAAGTAAAAATGGCAACTAACAGAATGTGGCAAATCAAGGAGTTAATCACTTGTAAAAGTCAATTTGTGGTCTACAAGATTGAATGTCCGGGCACCCTGAAATATGTAGGGAGCACGATTTGTGAGCTCAAAAAACGGATTCTGGAACATGTCCGAGCAACAATCAATAAAGATCGAGGAAACGCAGTAGCGAAACACATGGAACAACATCACGGAGGGGACTGGAAACTTTTGAAATTTTATGCAATGGAAACAGTAGGGCAGAGTGAACGTGGTGGAAATAGGGAGAGAAAACTACGTCAATGGGAATCACGACAGATTCTGAATTTAAGAACATCACTACATATGGATTGAACCAAAGTGAAGAACTGTATATACATCTATAAACCATGAACTTTGCTTCCCAGTACTTGGGTGTGTGCTTCAACACCGAAAATCACGATTTATGTTTTTTCACATGATAGACATCGAACTGATCCTTCTATTCACAAAAGGAAAATAAAGAAATTTTCAATACACACACAAAAAAATAAAAAGCCCACTGACGGGCTAAATTTGTGATAAAAAGTCATATCAATAAACTAATGGTGAAAAGATAAAATTGATGAAATTTAGTAAAATCTAAAATATGGTTAAGGATCTGGACAAACAAAACAATCTTTGTCTATTTTTATATTTAAATTCAATTATTGCACATGCTCACCTTGCTTTATTTTATTTTTTATTACTTTTTCATTAGGCATTCATAAAAATGATGTGAGAAATGTAAACATTTATAAAGTATCACTACATCTCCCAAAATGCTTTGCGATGTTAGTATTAACAGGAAATGACCTAATTTCAGTTACAATGTATTTAATTGGCTGGTTTAAGCATCGCAATTATTGGTGACCAAGGTCTCTGGGTAGACCGAAATGCGTTGTTTTTGCTTTCACCCTGTGAAATAAGGATTAATTTAAACCCTTTGTGAGTGCGACCCAACCTCCTTTTGTTGAAAGGAATTTGTGGAATTAATTGCGGCTGGGTTCCGCCGCGGGGTTCTGCACCGTCAGAGAGCGCCGAAAAACCAGCACAACTGAGCCAGTGGAGGAAGTAATGTTCACAAGCTGGAAACGGTGACTGCCGGCAAATCGAAGAAAAACAGAGAAACGCAGACGCCGAACAGCGGTGACACGCCGTCCGAGACCGGAGGGTTAAGGTAAGCGTGTTCATAGCCCAGTAAGCTAGCGTGATATTAGAGGAAATAACGGTGCATGAAAGCGCAAAGCCGGTTGACCTGAAAAGAATTGAAACAAATGAATTATGTGAAAAGCCACATTGAAGCTTCATTGTAAACGTGTGGAAAAGGAGGCTTTTGGAAACTTTGTTTCATGGAAACAGACAAGGGGTTTTCTCCGGTTTGAAAAATCACGACAAGCCTTAATTAATCTACAGGAAGGTGAAAGCTTTGTAATGGAGAAAAGGGAAGCAAAACGTAGTGAACTTTTGGGTTCTTTCTTTGACCAAGAAAGTAGTGGTTTGAGTGAAACAGAACAAAAATCTCTCCCAAGAAAAACGGATACAAGGAGTAAATTGAAGCTCTGGGAAAAAGTAAGCAGAAAGGAAATAAATAAATGGTGGGAGTTAATCACCCTAAAGAAATACTCAGAGGTACAAAGGGTACCCCGAGGCTTGAGGATATCACTAATGCCCAGCCATCAGGATTCAACGAATGAATTAATACAAAAATGGGGGGAACATATCTTAAACTCCTCAATGGGCTTAATGGTGATCTTAGTAAAACATGTAGAAATAGGTCTAAATAAAATCAAGGAACAACTACAAGAGCTAGAGAAAGAAATAATGACCTTAGCATTGAATCCGGAGTTGACAAAATTTAAAGCAGAACTAGAGCACCAGATTGAGAAACATGAGAAACAGTGAGATTATGTAAACAGACAAAATTCCAGCGGGACAAAGACGATTATGCTGAAGGTAGAATTTTTACTTATGTAAGGAAATTCGATACGTTCAAACAACAAGACAGAATGGACAGTGCAACCCATATCTCCAGTAGCATCTCTTCATTGACCTCAACGGATGCAAGTGAGGGTGGAATAGAAACAACTGGGGAAAAAGTAAAACGTACTTTTTTAGGGGATATGCGGTTAGTACTGCAACAGCGACAATGGGAACAAAACAGGATTACCCAACAAAGTCAAAGAGGAAGAGGAAGGGGACGCCAATGGGAATCCAGAAACAAAAGAGAAGAGGAAAAAGGAGTAAGCGGAACAACGGAAAAGATCGGAACAACTACGAGGAGTATGCGCCAGAAGAAAACCTTCTAGACAAAATGGAAGAACTATCAGTAGTAAACCTTTCAAAGAGAGAGATGACCGAATCAGAAATATCTCTGTTGAAACATGGCATTAATTTCTGTCCAACCGAACAAATGGACATGGCACAAACACGAATAGACCTCTATAAATATGTGAGGAAAATAAAACTTGCAAAGATATTCACAGAAAATAAGGAAATGCGGGAGTATAGGAAAAATATCATAAAACCTGTGTTTACCTTAATGGCAAAAGAGTCTGATGACTTACTAACTTTGATAAATCTGGATGCAGAAAAAGAGAGTGACAATATAACCTTGCAAACGGCCTGCCCCCAAATGGGAGCCGGTGTAACTGGAAAGAGACCAAACTCACAGTTTTACCCCCAATTAACACCGGGAAACAAAATTGGCATTTTCTATGATGCGGTAATTCAAGACATCTATAAACTTTAAAAAACGAACACTCTGATAATCTAACTAAACAAGAGAGAGAAGCCCTTTTCAACTTAACTCAGGATAAACAAGTAGTAATTAAGATGGCCGATAAAGGCGGTAACATCGTCATCTGGGACCAGAATGAATATGTGATAGAAGCACAACGACAATTAAGCAATACTGAGTATTATCAAAAATTGGAAAACAACCCCACAATGATCTTGAAAAGGGTTTTAGATAAAAAATTAATGGAATGGCTATCATTAAATCTTATTGATGACGATGAACGGAAATATTTAACAACAGATTTTCCAATCACAGCAACCATATATTTCCTACCAAAGCTGAATAAGGATCCGACAAAACCACCAGGTAGATCGATCATATCGGCTAAAGGCTCCCTTCTGGAACCAATTGCAAACTACATTGATTATTTCTTAATGCCATTTGTCTCAAGTCTAAATTCGTATATTAAGGACACAAGTGACCTACCGCGACACCTACAGGGAATACCATGGCAGGAATCATATAAGCTCATCACAATGGATGTAGTAGCTTTGTATTCAAATATAGAGAACAACATAGGAGTCAGAGCCTGTGAGTTTTTCTTAAAAGAAAGAAAATACACTACACCAATCCTAACCAAATGTTACTGGAAATGATCACAATATGTCTAACTGAAAACATCTTTCTAGTTGGAGAAGAAATTTATAAGCAGAACAAAGGAACCGCGATGGGGTTTTCTTTCAGCCCCAGTTACGCGTGTTTAGCGATGGGTTGGTGGGAACAGCAAATTGCTTGGCATCCACAAAATGATGAATTCGTAAACAAGACCGTGATGTGGCTTCGATTTATCGATGACCTCCTAATCATTTGGGATGGGACAGAGACAGAATTCCAGGAATATTTTAAAATTTTGAATTCGACAACAGCCAAATTTAAATTCACTCATACCATCGTTAAAGAGAGAGTGACCTTCCTGGATACAGAAATCTACATAAAAGACAATCAGATTCAGACAACTTTACATCGCAAATCGACAGCAACAAATGCCACACTCCATGCGGAAAGCTTCCACCAACCATCACTTATCCAAAACATACCATATGGCGAATTCTTAAGAATTCGACGAATCTGCTCGGAGGAGTCCGAATGGAACAAACATAGAACAGTAACATCAAGGAGATTCAAACAAAGAGGTTACAATAAAGGCACAATAAACAAATGTTGGCTGAAATCAAATAAAAAAACAAGAGAAGAAACCTTAAAAATAAAACCATCACAGGAAACCAAAGACTCTGAGATAATTAGACTAATCATGGATTGCTCAATTGAATCAAAGAAAATCAAGGAAATACTGAGGAAAAACTGGAAAATACTCCAACTGGACTCCACGGTGAGTAAAATCATGGGTAAACACCCAAATGTAACATTCCGGAGAGCAAGAAACTTAAAAGACCAGTTAATCCACAGCCATCTCCAGAGGAAAACAAATAAACCCAACCAGTGGCTAAAAACTAAAGGATTCATGAAATGTCACAATTGCAAAGTGTGCCAAATAGCAAAACAAACAACAGAAATAAAAATGGCAAATAACAGAATGTGGCAAATCAAGGAGTTAATCACTTGTAAAAGTTGATTTGTGGTCTACGTGATTGAATATCCTTGCACCCTGAAATATGTAGGGAGCACGATTTGTGAGCTCAAAAAATGGATTCTGGAACATGTCCGAGCAACAATCAATAAAGATCGAGGAAACGCAGTAGCGAAACACATGGAACAACATCACGGAGGGGACTGGAAACTTTTGAAATTTTATGCAATGGAAACAGTAGGGCAGAGTGAACGTGGTGGAAATAGGGAGAGAAAACTACGTCAAAGGGAATCACGACAGATTCTGAATTTAAGAACATTCACTCCATATGGATTGAACCAAAGTGAAGAACTGTACATACATCTATAAACCATGAACTTTGCTTCCCAGTACTTGGGTGTGTGCTTCAACACCGAAAATCACGATTTATGTTTTTTTCAAATGATAGACATCGAACTGATCCTTCTATTCACAAAAGGAAAATAAAGAAATTTTCAATACACACAAAAAAAAAGCCCACTGGGGGGCTAAATTTGTGATAAAAAGTCATATCAATAAACTAATGGAGAAAAGATAAAATTGATGAAATTTAGTAAAATCTAAAATATGGTTAAGGATCTGGCTAAACAAAACAATCTTTGTCGATTTTTATATTTAAATTCAATTATTGCACATGTTCACCTTGCTTTATTTTATTTTTTATTTTTTATTATTTTTTCATTAGGCATTCATAAAAATGATGTGAGAACAAGTGGGGACCCTTGGTCACTTTCCTCTCACGAGGTCTGCCATCAGCTGTCTGTCCTCCCTCCATTAGAGACCTGCACCTCTTCCAATTTTAGTCTTCCCCTGATTGATTAACGCCAAATGCCCCAGAAAGTCCAAGCCGCCACCATCGTTCTGGGGAGGGGGGAGAGGGGGAGGTTTTTGTTATTTATTTTATGGGGATTTGTTCAACTAGGGGAGTTCACCTTATTTTTAGGAGCTCCTTCCCATTGGAAGGTCTTGACGAAACCCCATCGCAAAAGAAAGATGGGTTGAGCCAGTACTTTCTCTCTTCATTATGTAATTGCGATCTGCTCCGAGCCTATACTGAATAGGAATCTGTACACTTCTCTTTTGTATTACTCTATGGGACACTGGCTGGGACGTAAGCCTTGCAATGTGCCTTTGCTCACCCCCTTAATGTTAACTATATACAATAGCTTCTCGCGATGAGTGACCTGATGCAAACTGTTCTGGTTGTATGTTAAAAATGCATCAATAAAAACAAGTTTGATAAAAATTATGTGAGGGATGTAAACATTTATAAAGTATCACTAAATCTCCCAAAATGCTTTGCAATGTTAGTATTAACAGGAAATGACCTAATTTCAGTTACAATGTATTTAATTGGCTGGTTTAAGCATCGCAATTATTCGTGACCAAGGTCTCTGGGTAGACCAAAACGCGTCGTTTTTGCTTTCACTCTGTGAAATAAGGAATAAAAGGATTCATTTAAACCCTTCGTGAGTGCGACCCAACCTCTTTTAGTTAAAAGGAATTTGTGGAATATATATATATGTATGCACAACATACCTTTGAGGAAGGGCGTAGCCCGAAACGCGTCAGGTGGCACGGTGACCGCAAGATCTTCCCTGTGCTGTGTGTGCCTCCTGCGAGTGCCTCTCAATCGGGGGCAACTCTTTCTTCTCACAATTGACGGCCAGCCCAGGTCATGAGAGGCACCGCCGTGTGATGTGGCTCCGCTGCTGTTGGGGACGATAGCGGCATATGGAGCAGGAGGAGGGGGAAGGCTTCATGTGCGGGAACCGTGTTTTTAAGAACTGTGTAATCACAAGTCACCAGCAGCCCACAAGGGTTATACGCAAGGACTTCCAGTCCCATAATGCTTGGATTTACTCACCTGAGTTTGGAAATAAAAGAGGGGAATACTGGAAATTGAGTGTTTGGTGATTTGTGCACAACATACCTTTGAGGAAGGGCGTAGCCCGAAACGCGTCAGGTGGCACGGTGACCGCAAGATCTTCCCTGTGCTGTGTGTGACTCCTGCGAGTGCCTCTCAATCGGGGGCAACTCTTTCTTCTCACAATTGACGGCCAGCCCAGGTCGTGAGAGGCACCGCCGTGTGATGTGGCTCCGCTGCTGTTGGGGACGATAGCGGCATATGGAGCAGGAGGAGGGGGAAGGCTTCATGTGCGGGAACCGTGTTTTTAAGAACTGTGTAATCATAAGTCACCAGCAGCCCACAAGGGTTATACGCAAGGACTTCCAGTCCCATAATGCTTGGATTTACTCACCTGAGTTTGGAAATAAAAGAGGGGAATACTGGAAATCGAGTGTTTGGTGATTTGTGCACAACATACCTTTGAGGAAGGGCGTAGCCGAAACGCGTCAGGTGGCACGGTGACCGCAAGATCTTCCCTGTGCTGTGTGTGCCTCCTGCGAGTGCCTCTCAATCGGGGGCAACTCTTTCTTCTCACAATTGACGGCCAGCCCAGGTCGTGAGAGGCACTGCCGTGTGATGTGGCTCCGCTGCTGTTGGGGACGATAGCGGCATATGGAGCAGGAGGAGGGGGAAGGCTTCATGTGCGGGAACCGTGTTTTTCAGAACTGTGTAATCACAAGTCACCAGCAGCCCACAAGGGTTATACGCAAGGACTTCCAGTCCCATAATGCTTGGATTTACTCACCTGAGTTTGGAAATAAAAGAGGGGAATACTGGAAATCGAGTGTTTGGTGATTTGTGCACAACATACCTTTGAGGAAGGGCGTAGCCCGAAACGCGTCAGGTGGCACGGTGACCGCAAGATCTTCCCTGTGCTCTGTGTGCCTCCTGCGAGTGCCTCTCAATTGGGGGCAACTCTTTCTTCTCACAAATGATGGCCAGCCCAGGTCGTGAGAGGCACCGCCGTGTGATGTGGCTCCGCTGCTGTTGGGGACGATAGCGGCATATGGAGCAGGAGGAGGGGAAGGCTTCATGTGCGGGAACCGTGTTTTTAAGAACTGTGTAATCACAAGTCACCAGCAGCCCACAAGGGTTATACGCAAGGACTTCCAGTCCCATAATGCTTGGATTTACTCACCTGAGTTTGGAAATAAAAGAGGGGAATACTGGAAATCGAGTGTTTGGTGATTTGTGCACAACATACCTTTGAGGAAGGGCGTAGCCCGAAACGCGTCAGGTGGCACGGTGACCGCAAGATCTTCCCTGTGCTGTGTGTGCCTCCTGCGAGTGCCTCTCAATCGGGGGCAACTCTTTCTTCTCACAATTGACGGCCAGCCCAGGTCGTGAGAGGCACCGCCGTGTGATGTGGCTCCGCTGCTGTTGGGGACGATAGCAGCATATGGAGCAGGAGGAGGGGGAAGGCTTCATGTGCGGTAACCGTGTTTTTAAGAACTGTGTAATCACAAGTCACCAGCAGCCCACAAGGGTTATACGCAAGGACTTCCAGTCCCATAATGCTTGGATTTACTCACCTGAGTTTGGAAATAAAAGAGGGGAATACTGGAAATCGAGTGTTTGGTGATTTGTGCACAACATACCTTTGAGGAAGGGCGTAGCCCGAAACGCGTCAGGTGGCACGGTGACCGCAAGATCTTCCCTGTGCTGTGTGTGCCTCCTGCGAGTGCCTCTCAATCGGGGGCAACTCTTTCTTCTCACAATTGACGGCCAGCCCAGGTCGTGAGAGGCACCGCCGTGTGATGTGGCTCCGCTGCTGTTGGGGACGATAGCGGCATATGGAGCAGGAGGAGGGGAAGGCTTCATGTGCGGGAACCGTGTTTTTAAGAACTGTGTAATCACAAGTCACCAGCAGCCCACAAGGGTTATACGCAAGGACTTCCAGTCCCATAATGCTTGGATTTACTCACCTGAGTTTGGAAATAAAAGAGGGAATACTGGAAATCGAGTGTTTGGTGATTTGTGCACAACATACCTTTGAGGAAGGGCGTAGCCCGAAACGCGTCAGGTGCCACGGTGACTGCAAGATCTTCCCTGTGCTGTGTGTGCCTCCTGCGAGTGCCTCTCAATCGGGGGCAACTCTTTCTTCTCACAATTGACGACCAGCCCAGGTCGTGAGAGGCACCGCCGTGTGATGTGGCTCCGCTGCTGTTGGGGACAATAGCGGCATATGGAGCAGGAGGAGGGGGAAGGCTTCATGTGCGGGAACCGTGTTTTTAAGAACTGTGTAATCACAAGTCACCAGCAGCCCACAAGGGTTATACGCAAGGACTTCCAGTCCCATAATGCTTGGATTTACTCACCTGAGTTTGGAAATAAAAGAGGGGAATACTGGAAATCGAGTGTTTGGTGATTTGTGCACAACATACCTTTGAGGAAGGGCGTAGCCCGAAACGCGTCAGGTGGCACGGTGACCGCAAGATCTTCCCTGTGCTGTGTGTGCCTCCTGCGAGTGCCTCTCAATCGGGGGCAACTCTTTCTTCTCACAATTGACGGCCAGCCCAGGTCGTGAGAGGCACCGCCGTGTGATGTGGCTCCGCTGCTGTTGGGCACGATAGTGGCATATGGAGCAGGAGGAGGGGGAAGGCTTCATGTGCGGGAACCTTGTTTTTAAGAACTGTGTAATCACAAGTCACCAGCAGCCCACAAGGGTTATACGCAAGGACTTCCAGTCCCATAATGCTTGGATTTACTCACCTGAGTTTGGAAATAAAAAAGGGGAATACTGGAAATCGAGTGTTTGGTGATTTGTGCACAACATACCTTTGAGGAAGGGCGTAGCCCGAAACGCGTCAGGTGGCACGGTGACCGCAAGATCTTCCCTGTGCTGTGTGTGCCTCCTGCGAGTGCCTCTCAATCGGGGGCAACTCTTTCTTCTCACAATTGACGACCAGCCCAGGTCGTGAGAGGCACCGCCGTGTGATGTGGCTCCGCTGCTGTTGGGGACAATAGCGGCATATGGAGCAGGAGGAGGGGAAGGCTTCATGTGCGGGAACCGTGTTTTTAAGAACTGTGTAATCACAAGTCACCAGCAGCCCACAAGGGTTATACGCAAGGACTTCCAGTCCCATAATGCTTGGATTTACTCACCTGAGTTTGGAAATAAAAGAGGGGAATACTGGAAATCGAGTGTTTGGTGATTTGTGCACAACATACCTTTGAGGAAGGGCGTAGCCCGAAACGCGTCAGGTGCCACGGTGACCGCAAGATCTTCCCTGTGCTGTGTGTGCCTCCTGCGAGTGCCTCTCAATCGGGGGCAACTCTTTCTTCTCACAATTGACGACCAGCCCAGGTCGTGAGAGGCACCGCCGTGTGATGTGGCTCCGCTGCTGTAGGGGACAATAGCGGCATATGGAGCAGGAGGAGGGGGAAGGCTTCATGTGCGGGAACCGTGTTTTTAAGAACTGTGTAATCACAAGTCACCAGCAGCCCACAAGGGTTATACGCAAGGACTTCCAGTCCCATAATGCTTGGATTTACTCACCTGAGTTTGGAAATAAAAGAGGGAATACTGGAAATCGAGTGTTTGGTGATTTGTGCACAACATACCTTTGAGGAAGGGCGTAGCCCGAAACGCGTCAGGTGGCACGGTGACCGCAAGATCTTCCCTGTGCTGTGTGTGCCTCCTGCGAGTGCCTCTCAATCGGGGGCAACTCTTTCTTCTCACAATTGACGGCCAGCCCAGGTCGTGAGAGGCACCGCCGTGTGATGTGGCTCCGCTGCTGTTGGGCACGATAGTGGCATATGGAGCAGGAGGAGGGGAAGAGCTTCATGTGCGGGAACCTTGTTTTTAAGAACTGTGTAATCACAAGTCACCAGCAGCCCACAAGGGTTATACGCAAGGACTTCCAGTCCCATAATGCTTGGATTTACTCACCTGAGTTTGGAAATAAAAAGGGGAATACTGGAAATCGAGTGTTTGGTGATTTGTGCACAACATACCTTTGAGGAAGGGCGTAGCCCGAAACGCGTCAGGTGGCACGGTGACCGCAAGATCTTCCCTGTGCTGTGTGTGCCTCCTGCGAGTGCCTCTCAATCGGGGGCAACTCTTTCTTCTCACAATTGACGACCAGCCCAGGTCGTGAGAGGCACCGCCGTGTGATGTGGCTCCGCTGCTGTTGGGGACAATAGCGGCATATGGAGCAGGAGGAGGGGGAAGGCTTCATGTGCGGGAACCGTGTTTTTAAGAACTGTGTAATCACAAGTCACCAGCAGCCCACAAGGGTTATACGCAAGGACTTCCAGTCCCATAATGCTTGGATTTACTCACCTGAGTTTGGAAATAAAGAGGGGAATACTGGAAATCGAGTGTTTGGTGATTTGTGCACAACATACCTTTGAGGAAGGGCGTAGCCCGAAACGCGTCAGGTGGCACGGTGACCGCAAGATCTTCCCTGTGCTGTGTGTGCCTCCTGCGAGTGCCTCTCAATCGGGGGCAACTCTTTCTTCTCACAATTGACGGCCAGCCCAGGTCGTGAGAGGCACCGCCGTGTGATGTGGCTCCGCTGCTGTTGGGGACGATAGCGGCATATGGAGCAGGAGGAGGGGGAAGGCTTCATGTGCGGGAACCGTGTTTTTAAGAACTGTGTAATCACAAGTCACCAGCAGCCCACAAGGGTTATACGCAAGGACTTCCAGTCCCATAATGCTTGGATTTACTCACCTGAGTTTGGAAATAAAAGAGGGGAATACTGGAAATCGAGTGTTTGGTGATTTGTGCACAACATACCTTTGAGGAAGGGCGTAGCCCGAAACGCGTCAGGTGGCACGGTGACCGCAAGATCTTCCCTGTGCTGTGTGTGCCTCCTGCGAGTGCCTCTCAATCGGGGGCAACTCTTTCTTCTCACAATTGACGGCCAGCCCAGGTCGTGAGAGGCACCGCCGTGTGATGTGGCTCCGCTGCTGTTGGGGACGATAGCGGCATATGGAGCAGGAGGAGGGGGAAGGCTTCATGTGCGGGAACCGTGTTTTTAAGAACTGTGTAATCACAAGTCACCAGCAGCCCACAAGGGTTATACGCAAGGACTTCCAGTCCCATAATGCTTGGATTTACTCACCTGAGTTTGGAAATAAAAGAGGGGAATACTGGAAATCGAGTGTTTGGTGATTTGTGCACAACATACCTTTGAGGAAGGGCGTAGCCCGAAACGCGTCAGGTGGCACGGTGACCGCAAGATCTTCCCTGTGCTGTGTGTGCCTCCTGCGAGTGCCTCTCAATCGGGGGAACTCTTTCTTCTCACAATTGACGGCCAGCCCAGGTCGTGAGAGGCACCGCCGTGTGATGTGGCTCCGCTGCTGTTGGGGACGATAGCGGCATATGGAGCAGGAGGAGGGGGAAGGCTTCATGTGCGGGAACCGTGTTTTTAAGAACTGTGTAATCACAAGTCACCAGCAGCCCACAAGGGTTATACGCAAGGACTTCCAGTCCCATAATGCTTGGATTTACTCACCTGAGTTTGGAAATAAAAAAGGGGAATACTGGAAATCGAGTGTTTGGTGATTTGTGCACAACATACCTTTGAGGAAGGGCGTAGCCCGAAACGCGTCAGGTGGCACGGTGACCGCAAGATCTTCCCTGTGCTGTGTGTGCCTCCTGCGAGTGCCTCTCAATCGGGGGCAACTCTTTCTTCTCACAATTAACGACCAGCCCAGGTCGTGAGAGGCACCCGCCGTGTGATGTGGCTCCGCTGCTGTTGGGGACAATAGCGGCATATGGAGCAGGAGGAGGGGAAGGCTTCATGTGCGGGAACCGTGTTTTTAAGAACTGTGTAATCACAAGTCACCAGCAGCCCACAAGGGTTATACGCAAGGACTTCCAGTCCCATAATGCTTGAATTTGCTCACCTGAGTTTGGAAATAAAAGAGGGAATACTGGAAATCGAGTGTTTGGTGATTTGTGCACAACATACCTTTGAGGAAGGGCGTAGCCCGAGCACGCGTCAGGTGGCCCGGTGACCGGAAGATCTTCCCTGTGCTGTGTGTGCCTCCTGCGAGTGCCTCTCAATCGGGGGCAACTCTTTCTTCTCACAATTGACGGCCAGCCCAGGTCGTGAGAGGCACCGCCGTGTGATGTGGCTCCGCTGCTGTTGGGGACGATAGCGGCATATGGAGCAGGAGGAGGGGAAGGCTTCATGTGCGGGAACCGTGTTTTTAAGAACTGTGTAATCACAAGTCACCAGCAGCCCACAAGGGTTATACGCAAGGACTTCCAGTCCCATAATGCTTGGATTTACTCACCTGAGTTTGGAAATAAAAGAGGGAATACTGGAAATCGAGTGTTTGGTGATTTGTGCACAACATACCTTTGAGGAAGGGCGTAGCCCGAAACGCGTCAGGTGGCACGGTGACCGCAAGATCTTCCCTGTGCTGTGTGTGCCTCCTGCGAGTGCCTCTCAATCGGGGGCAACTCTTTCTTCTCACAATTGACGGCCAGCCCAGGTCGTGAGAGGCACCGCCGTGTGATGTGGCTCCGCTGCTGTTGGGGACGATAGCGGCATATGGAGCAGGAGGAGGGGAAGGCTTCATGTGCGGGAACCGTGTTTTTAAGAACTGTGTAATCACAAGTCACCAGCAGCCCACAAGGGTTATACGCAAGGACTTCCAGTCCCATAATGCTTGGATTTACTCACCTGAGTTTGGAAATAAAAGAGGGGAATACTGGAAATCGAGTGTTTGGTGATTTGTGCACAACATACCTTTGAGGAAGGGCGTAGCCCGAAACGCGTCAGGTGGCACGGTGACCGCAAGATCTTCCCTGTGCTGTGTGTGCCTCCTGCGAGTGCCTCTCAATCGGGGGCAACTCTTTCTTCTCATATATATATATATATATATATAATCTACTGGCGGTCGCCAGTAGATAGTTATAGTTACAACCTATTATCCATAGGAAATCCGCGACATTCTATTTGAAATAACTCTCTTGCCGGTTGACGTATCTTCGCAAAATTTTCAAACTTTGTGGCCCGCTCCGGTCCGCTCCAACCCTGAAAGTCTCGGGGGATTCGTCAAGCGGGGGCCGAGAAAAAGGGGGGTCCCAAAACGCGTTTTCCCCATGCAATTTTCCATAGGAAACTTTAGACACGGCTACAGCCCGAACTGCTGAACGGAATTACACCAAATTTGGCAAAGAGGTAGTTCTTGGTTCAGAAAGAACCCTTTTTGTTAAATGGTGTAAATCCGTTCAGTAGTTGCTGAGAAAATCAAAAGTAAAAAGATAGTGATATCTATGGCCGAGTAGGGTCCGCGTACCCTCCCGATCACGAGCTGCATGTTAATTGGCTGTCAGCTGGCTGTCAACATTCCGATTCAGGAAATGTTGGCAGCCATTTTGTCCCTCGGTAGAACCGAGGGACAGAAACTAAGTGCGCAAAGCGCACAAAGGGAGCAGGGTAGAAACACCCTGACCCCCTAGGTTTGCTCAGGGGGTCCCACAAGGACCCCCTGGGCAAAAAAAAACAACAATTTTTTTTTTAAAAAATCGGCAGGATGCGCTCAGGGTGCGCGAATCCTGCCGAAAAAAAAAATCGAAGCGCGGTCTCCCGCGCTTCGATTGTATTTTGCCCCCGGGTGGCCCAAGTCCCGGGGGCATGGTGGGGGGTTAATTTTATGTGTGGGGGCCTCAAAGGGCCCCCAAGCCCGGGGACCGCCACCCCCCGGGGCTTTTTTTAAAAATGGTGCGGGAGGGCTCTGAGCCCTCCCGCAGCCCCGGGACCACCCCTCCCCGGGGCTTTTTTTTTAAAAATTGAAAAACCTGTGTGGGGGGCTCCAGCCCCCCACACGCCCCGGGACCGCCACCTCCCGGGGCACTAAACATTTAAATATGGGGGTCCGTTACGGACCCAGAGCCCGGGGACCACCACCTCCCCGGGGCTGTGCAATTTAAGGGAGGGGGCCGCGCAGCCCCCCTCCTGGAGCCCTTGATGGCCCTGGGGACCGCCACCCCCAGGGCCGGCTCCTGCAGTGTCCCGGGGTGCCTACCCCGGGACACTGTAGTTTGCTATGGCAGGACGGGAGCCTCGCGGCTCCCGTCCTGCCATAGCAAACTGCTTTGGATATTGGAAGAGAGAGCAGGAAACCTGCTCTCTCTTCCAATATCCAAAGCCGATTGCTTTCCACATGGGGAGCTGCATCTTAGCAGCTCCCCATGTGTAAGCAATGCCGGCTCCCAAGGGACGCGGGAGCCGGCGGGACTGTGGGGGCTTGGGGACCCCCCACAGTCCCCAACGGAGAAGGGCCAGCCCCGGGGGATGGGGACCCCGGGGCAAGTAGTAGCCCGGGAGGGGGCCACGCGGCCCCCTCCCCAAAGTTTAAAAAAATAAAAAAATAAAAAAAAAGGGTATGGCCGGCCCCGGGGATGGGGTCCCCGGGGCCTTAAATGGCCAGAAGAGGGGGCCACGCAGCCCCCCTCCAAAGAATAAAAATAAAAATAGAGGCCATGCCCCGGGGGATGGGGTCCCCAGGGCCAATACAGGCCCAGGGAAAGGGGGCCACGCGGCCCCCTTCCCGTTTTTAAAAAAAAATTTACTTAAAAAAAGGGGTAAGGCCCTGGGGGATGGGGTCCCCAGGGCCCAAAAACAGGAGAAAGTAAGGGGGCCACACAGCCCCCTTCAGGGGACAAAAAAAAAAACGATCGGGCCCGCAGGCCCCGCCCCTTCCTTCACCACTCTGCAAACGCGCCCCTGGCGCGTTTGCAGAGGGGAACGAATTCCCCTTGAATACTGGGGGTCCCTGGGGCCAACTAGCCCACCAGGAACCTCCAGTATGCGCCAGGGGCTGCGTTGCAGAGAGGTGTACAGAGGCCACGCCCTTTTTACACCTCTCTGCAACGCAGCTCTGTGGCGCTTTTGGATATACCTGTTGGGCTAGTTGGCCCCCAGGGACCCTCAGGATTCAAGGGGAGTTAATCCCCGACTTAAAACGCGCCACGGGGCGCGTTTGCACAGTGGTGAAGGGAGGGCGGGGCTCAGGTGACATCTGTGCTAACGCGCCCCGTGGCGCGTTTTAAGTTGGGGATTAAATCCCTTCAATCCTGAGGGTCCCTGGGGGCCAACTAGCCCAACAGGTACATCCAGAAAGCGCCACAGAGCTGCGTTGCAGAGAGGTGTAAAAGGGGTGTGGCCTCTCTACACATCTCTGCAACGCAGCCCCTGGCGCATATTGGAGGTTCCTGGTGGGCTAGTTGGCCCTAGGGACCCTCAGGATTCAAGGGGACTTAATCCCCCAACTTAAAACGCGCCACGGGCGCGTTTGCACAGATGTCACCTCAGGCCCCGCCCCTCCCTTCACCATTGTGCAAATATTCTTCTAAAATCATCCGAAATACGAATTCCGATTTACTCACCTGTTATCAGGAGAGACCTCAGTGCTGCATCTTTCAGCCCAGTACTAATCCTGAAAAGTAATTTTAACCGTATTTACCAGTAACTTGAATTTCCTTCCATAGGATATCATTGCCTGCTTTTTGCTGAAAAAGTTTCTAAGTGTTGATTTTTGAAACATACAAATATTCCTCTAAAATCAGTCGAAATCCGAATTCTGATTTACTCAGCTGTTATCAGGAGAGACCTCAGTGCTGCATCTTTCAGCCCAGTACTGGTCCTGAAAAGTAATTTTAACCGTACTTACCGGTAACTTGAATTTCCTTCATAGGCTAACCTTGACTGGTTTCACTTGGAAATTCTTCTAAGTGTGGAGTTTTGGAACTTTAAAATATTCCTCTAAAATCAGCCGAAATACGAATTCCGATTTACTCACCTGTTATCAGGAGAGACCTCAGTGCTGCATCTTTCAGCCCAGTACTGATCCTCAAAAGTAATTTTAACCGTACTTACCAGTAACTTGAATTTCCTTCCATAGGATATCATTGCCTGCTTTTTGCTGAAAAAGTTTCTAAGTGTTGATTTTTGAAACATACAAATATTCCTCTAAAATCAGCCGAAATCCGAATTCTGATTTACTCACCTGTTATCAGGAGAGACCTCAGTGCTGCATCTTTCAGCCCAGTACTGGTCCTGAAAAGTAATTTTAACCGTACTTACCAGTAACTTGAATTTCCTTCCATAGGCTAACATTGACTGGTTTCACTTGGAAATTCTTCTAAGTGTGGAGTTTTGGAACTTTATAATATTCCTCTAAAATCAACCAAAGTACGAATTCCAATTTACTCACCTGTTATCAGGAGAGAACCCAGTGCTGCATCTTTTAGCCCAGCACTGACCCTGAAAAGTAATTTTAACCGTACTTACCAGTAACTTATATTTTCTTCCATAGGAATCCATTGTCTGGTTTTTAGCAGAAAAGTTTCAAAGTGTCGATTTTCACAAACTACAAATATTCCTAAAAAATCGCCTGTATGACTTAAACGCATTCTTTCAACTGTTTACAGGAGATGCACCAGTGCTGGATCCAGGATCCAACACTGAGTAAGAAAAAGTAACGATAACAGTTTTTACCTTCTAAGTGAATTTCCTTCCATAGGATAACATTGGTGATTCTATGAGAAAAAGTTTCTAAGTGTCAACTTTTAAAGTACAATAATATTCCTTAAAAATCACGACTGTAACCAAAACGCTTTTACTCAACTGTTTACAGGAGATGTCCCAGGACTGAATCTAGGATCCAGTCCTGTGGTTAGAAAAGTAATCCATAAAGTAACTAATTGCATTTAACTAGAAATTCACATTGAGCTGAATGTTGCATTGTGTTTGAAAATGTGTTGCCCATTGCAACAACTGTAACTACTGTACTTAAAAGTCTATTGCCTATGTGCAAAGTATTTAAACTAAAGTAATTCATTCTGAGAAAGTATTTTTGTAATGTAATGTATAATGTAATTACAATGTAATTTAAAAAATAAAATATGTAAAAAAAAATTGTTTCTAAAAATGTAGTAAATCAGTATGAAAAAAATTTATATAACAATTAATACATTTAAAAATTGTCATTTACAAAACCTTTGAAATTCACTGAAAAAACCGTAGGTTTCAGACATGTTATAGTTACAAATTAGCATTTAAAAAACCTTTGAAATTCACTGAAAAAACCATAGGTTTCAGGGACGTTATAGTTACAAATTAGCATTTAAAAAACCTTTGAAATTCACTGAAAAAACCATAGGTTTTAGGGACAGTTATAGTTAGTTGGACATTGCACTCGTACAAAACCCGTGAAATTCCCCCGTTATAGTTAGTCCAGCTAACTATAACTCGCGCCCCGCAATGCACTGCTGATGACGTCACATATTACATCACTCATGACATGGTCAGTGACATCACTGATGACATCACTGATGACATCTCAAATGACATCACTGATGACATCACTGATGACATCATCCATGTGATAATTTCATGCATCTTCTCACACCCTAATATAACCTTTGATACACCCACTCTAAATTACAGACTGCCATTCGCAAAACCATAGACACTCCAACACCAATAACTACATACCCACTCACTGATTCTTAGGTCTACACACACACATCCACTCACTCACCCGTACAGTCACTCATACTTATGGTCACTCAGTACAGGACTATCATATGCACTCATACTCCTATATAGACACTCAAACACCGCCACTCATCCATAGAGGTACTCACACACCTAGTCAGTCATGCAAATAATTAAACACACTACCATTTACTCACCTATACAGTTATACACACACCAGCTCACTTACTCATACAAATACTAGCACATTCTTACGCTCTTATACAATCACTGATACAAGCACACACTCATCCATACAGCCACTATCACAATCACTCACTCTCGCTTATAGCTATTTATATACTCCAACACACATATATACTGCCTTTCACATATGTAGTTACTCACACATGTACCACTGGGACATACATTCACTCACTAACACACTCTTACACACACTTACCCACCCATACAGTCTATCACAGATGCACTCTTGAAACCATCCACCCAGTGAATCACCCACTCACACATCTATGCACAGAGTCGCACACACCCCTCCCACACAAACACTCAGGCACCCATACAGATACTCACACAAGCATTCAATAACTCATATAGACACTCATGTAGCTATTCACAAACACATGCAGCCACTTACACAGCAACAGACAGACGGATACAGACATTCACCCAGTTTAGTCACTAACCCATGCATTCAGTAAGATACGTTAAATCACTCACTTATACAGTCAGTCATGCACCTACTAAATCATCCATACAGACACTTACACACCCACTCATTCTTCAATACGTCTTTTCCTATATATATTAAAAATATTTAAACTTTACAGAAACACACAGTCACTGGATGATGTCATCAGTGATGTCATTTGAGATGTCATCAGTGATGTCATCAGTGATGTCACTGACCATGTCATGAGTGATGTAATATGTGACGTCATCAGCAGTGCATTGCGGGGCGCGAGTTATAGTTAGCTGGACTAACTATAACGGGGGAATTTCACGGGTTTTGTACGAGTGCAATGTCCAACTAACTATAACTGTCCCTAAAACCTATGGTTTTTCAGTGAATTTCAAAGGTTTTTTAAATGCTAATTTGTAACTATAACGTCCCTGAAACCTATGGTTTTTCAGTGAATATATATATATATATATATATATATATATATATATATATATATATATATATATATATATATATATATATATATATATATATTGTTGTCCAAAGATGCTCTAAGCATTGAAAGGTCACTCGACCGTGCCCCCACCATCTGGCATTTGTCACCTCGCTGCTGCTTGTCTCAAGTTGCCATGCATTTCTCTCATGGCCGACGCGTTTCGAGGCAACGCCTCATCTTCATGGGCAGAAACACGCATTGAGTATCATCTCATTTCCAGTATCCTTTTATTAGAAGATTGCCCTGATTGGCTTTTGCTTCGTGCATCATGATTAGTGCATTATGGATGTTAAAGTCCTGTGAGATGAGTTACAGTTCATTCCTATAGTAGGTACAATGTCGTGTTACAAGTTAAAAGCAATTTATTCACCTTAGTAGGTTTGGCACACTTGAGGCAAGCTCAATTAATCGCTGGGACACGGTGCTGCACGGAGTCAAACATTCAGCTCCACAGCCTTTCATTTTCAGAAATGGTGCTCCTTTCCACGGTGAGCGGCCGTGTAAATCATTTTGTTGTCCAAAGATGCTCTAAGCATTGAAAGGTCACTCGACCGTGCCCCCACCATCTGGCATTTGTCACCTCGCTGCTGCTTGTCTCAAGTTGCCATGCATTTCTCTCATGGCCGACGCGTTTCGAGGCAACGCCTCTTCTTCATGGGCAGAAACACGCATTGAGTATCATCTCATTTCCAATATCCTTTTATTAGGAGATTGCCCTGATTGGCTTTTGCTTCGTGCATCATGATTAGTGCATTATGGATGTTAAAGTCCTGTGAGATGAGTTACAGTTCATTCCTATAGTAGGTACAATGTCGTGTTACAAGTTAAAAGCAATTTATTCACCTTAGTAGGTTTGGCACACTTGAGGCAAGCTCAATTAATCGCTGGGACACGGTGCTGCACGGAGTCAAACATTCAGCTCCACAGCCTTTCATTTTCAGAAATGGTGCTCCTTTCCACAGCGAGCGGCCGTGTAAATCATTTTGTTGTCCAAAGATGCTCTAAGCATTGAAAGGTCACTCGACCGTGCCCCCACCATCTGGCATTTGTCACCTCGCTGCTGCTTGTCTCAAGTTGCCATGTATTTCTCTCATGGCCGACGCGTTTCGAGGCAACGCCTCTTCTTCATGGGCAGAAACACGCATTGAGTATCATCTCATTTCCGGTATCCTTTTATTAGGAGATTGCCCTGATTGGCTTTTGCTTCGTGCATCATGATTAGTGCATTATGGATGTTAAAGTCCTGTGAGATGAGTTACAGTTCATTCCTATAGTAGGTACAATGTCGTGTTACATATATATATATATATATATATATATATAACATATATATATAACAAACTACCTCCTTTTCAATATCAAAAGAAGTCTGTCACTCAAGAGGGGGTGTGGCATCAAGAAACTTTATTCAACAACTGTGGCCTCAGAGACGCGTTTCGGCGATTACAGCCTTTGTCAATCTGAATTTCAAACGCGTTTACTAAAAAAGTTCCTTGGGTAAGTGTTCATTTCTGTCAAAATGAAAACGACACTCGGTGCCTTTAATCCCATCAAGCTGGCGTCTTGGTAAACGTAATTCCACAGCCTGATCGCCGAGTGCTGTTAATGTTGAAAGTATTCACAAGTAAACACGCTGGCAGTTTTAAAAAATATACAAAACAGTGCTGAGGTCTTCCGTTTCTTTTTTTCTTTCATTTCTGAAGTCTTTGCCACTCACCCCCGACTTCTCTGCCTTACGCAGAGCCCTGCTCCGTGATCCTTGAACATTGCATGCAGGCTCAGGACAGGCTCCATCACAGAGTGCCTGCCGATCATGCCAGAAAGACAGTCCATCTCTCACAGCCGTGGCGAGCACGCTGCGCCCAATCCAAACAAGCCTGCCAGGTGTCAGGTACGGGGGCTGGACGGTTGCTACTACGCCATTCTCCTCCATTAGCGATCTACCGTCCAGCGCCTAATCGCAGGTGGTGCCCATGAACGACGCTATCGCTACGCGCCCAATATAACAAACTACCTCCTTTTCAATATCAAAAGAAGTCTGTCACTCAAGAGGGGGTGTGGCATCAAGAAACTTTATTCAAGAACTGTGGCCTTAAGACAGAGGGAGTCAAGACACATTATAGGAATGATGACCCGTCAGCCCAACGGGCATAACATTGACGAAGAAATGGCTGTGCACTTGCATGACATGTAGACAGTAACAACATGAGACCCTTGATAAACATGCCACTGGGGTGTACAATGGTTCAACAATGGTTTATGTGCATAGCTGCCTTGCGCGAATTCTGTCTCACTGTAAATAGTTTACACTGTTTTTTTTATCTTCTACAGGAGGAAAGGAAGGGACCATGTCTGAGACAAGTGGCACAGGGATCCCTACCCTTTTCTTCAGCTGCGTCCCAATCACAGATAAGATCTTTATCAATTTTAGCAATCTGTTTGTTTTACAATATCACTTAGGGTTGATGGACAGTAGGGGACACAACACAGAGGGCGAAACGTACAGTGAATCCTTACAGCCAAGACATGTGCCTCAGTCGGCATTCCACTACCTAACCATACCACTATAATTACAGGCACATTCGATTTGACTTCTGAAATTCACCAAGAGGCATGATTATGCTATTACATCACCACTATGGTGTAGACACATAATTTGAGCACTATTAATGCCATTCATGTCTGTACAAACATGACATGCTTTGCCGGACATCACGTGACCGGACATGCTCTTTGCGTGACATAGTTGACCAGAAGACTAATGGGCCCTACAGCAAGTATTTATTCCCAACATGGAGCGCACATACACATCTGTCAGGCTTAATCGCGCAGCGTCTTTACTTGAACGATACGAACCTCACTAATGTAAACATTACACGCACAGACCGACTTCTGACGGTTTTCGCACTTTTCAAAATGGCGCTTGCACAATGTCTCAGGCAGTACTTGATGTTACAGGACATCAGTCTGCTTTCTATGCACATTTTACATCTGTCAGGCTCATACACGCAGCGTCTTAATTCAAATGATGCAATCTTTATCAGTGCAAGCATTGCGCGTACAGATCGGCTTTTGACTATCTTCAAAATGGCGCTTGAATAATGTCCGGGGTAATGTTTTGAGGCCATAGGACACCAGTCCGCTTTCTATGCACATGTTTCACAAAAGTATGTAAAGCAATCTCTGTGTTGTGCCCGTTGTGTGAACAAGCCCCTTGAGGGTGAAACGCGTCACGGCGGGTTTATGAATCAAATAAACCCCTCTTGGATGTAACCTGGACTTGATACTTATTTGCTCTGAGAGCGCGATTGGAACTTCGTTCGTTTGGTAATTGACATACCGGCCCACTCCGCCGGCATCGCGCCACCCCTCCAAGGGCTACAATCTCCGAAGGAGTAACTTGTTTTTGGTATCGATTGTGGAGACTGACGGCCGGCCACACGAAGTGATTTTCCGGGTTCAGGAAATAACCCATGCAGCATTTTGCAAAACTCGATATCTCGTAACAGGACCCCAGCAGGATCCCGCCTCACGCTATCTCGGGACCGGGATACACCGTGAAGGTAAGGACGTCGGAGGTCTGGATGTGAGGGACATTGAATGGCAAGAGGGGAGTGTACTTTTTCAATCTCTAGTGCGAATGCAATCAGCTGAACACTGCATGACAGGCACCGAACGAACACAAGTACATCCCTGTCTGAACCACAATTAGGGATAATCACGGTGACAGGAGTCATTATAACGTGGTGGCAAGGGGAACTCTGTATCATAAACAGGGGGAGCAAGCAAAGTAGTCATTTCCAGGTGAAGGTTATTGGGACTCAAGACAATTCAAGCATGGAAGACGAGGATGAGCGCAGAGCAGCTGCACAGATGCTATTTGCAAGAGCACCTGGTGTGGGGCGCAGCATATTGACAACAAACCGAACAGAAACCACTATCATGGAAAAACTTAAAAAATATGAGAAATTGCTGAAACAAGAGATGTCTAAATGGTGGGAGGCCACATCACTCCAAGATTATATTGACAAACAAATGGTGCCCCGAGGACTAAGAATTTATATAACTCCTTCATATGATTCACCAGATCCCCATATGCTGGAGGAATGGTCGACCAACTCGGCTAACAGTTCGAGAAACATGTTGGCCATTTTGGTGAAATACGCCTGGTCTGACAGAGAAAATATCAAAAAAGAAATCGGGCGCATTAAGGATGAATTACATTTACTTGAAGATCAAGAAGCAGTCACCAAATTTGTAGACGAAATGAGGAAGCGGCTGAAATTGGTGGAGGAAGACATAAAAGCAAGGAAGCAACGTAAACTCCACAGTGACTGCGGTGATTATGAGTCAGGCAGGATTCTAACTTACAGCAGAAAATATGATCACCTTTATGACACAGAGGAAATAAAAACCAAGAAAGCCTCAACACCAATAAACAACAGGGATGAAGAGGTAGCCTGTCAGAGTGACATTAACACAGAGGAATCTGAACAAACAGCCACCTCCGAAAGCTCAGCATCGGAAGGGGATGAGACAGTCCGTCCAAAGAAAACTTTTTTAGACGAAAAAAGGAGCCGACAAACAACACGGGCAACATCCAACACGAGTCAGAGGGAGGATTCCCCAATGGCAAAGGGCCGGGGAAGAGGCAGAGCAGAGGGCACCAGAGGAAGAGGCGGAAGAGGTGGAGGCAGAGGCGAAGGAAAAGAGAACGCATCGGAGCAAGTGGGAAGAAAACAGACACGCTCCAAGAAGACACAATGATGGATGACAGCATGGTAAACCAAACCATCATAAATTTATCTTCTAGGCAAATTAGCAATAAGGACAAAAGAACCTTATGCCTTGGGCTCTCATTCTGTCCAACCACACCCATGAATTTTGTAGATGACAAGATCGATATTTTTAAATTTTGCAGAAAATTGAAATTAAAAAAGTGGCACAAACTTAAACCAACAAGAAGTAGAAGAACACATCAGACCATGAGAACAGAAACAGACGATGGATTGACCATAGGGGACATTGATACCCTTATGGTACTACATGAATTACAAAGTGACCCCGAAGGAACGAGCTTAAGTACAGACACTCATCGTATTTTAGATGAGATGGAAATCAGTTATGATACAGCTGCCTGCTCGGGTTTCAAACCCAAGTCTACCTTCTTGCCTACCATGAACCATGACAAAATAGACACCTTTCAGGAACTAATGGGGAAGGAACTTTTAGATTTCAGGCAAAAGAACTGGCCAAAGAAAATGAAGAAATTCAAATTCAATTTAACTTTGTCTCAAAAAAAAGCAATGCAAGATCTGGCAAATGATAACAGTATTGTGATCAGACCCGCCGACAAAGGGGGCCATATTGTCATTTTATCCAGGGAGATGTATATTGATGAAGTTGTAAGACAACTGAGTGACACCAACACCTACACCAAATCGGATAGAGTAGAGTATAACAACAGTGTTACCATGATCTGGGAAAAACTAAATGAGTGGAAAGATAAAGGGTTAATTGAATGGGAGGAATACTGCTATTTGAAAAAGGATTTCCCCATCTTACCTGTATTATATCTGCTTCCCAAGATTCATAAAAGCAGAACCAATCCCCCAGGCAGACCCATAATTTCCTCTAGAGGAAGTGTTCTAGAGAATCTTTCCCGGTATGCGGACCATTACTTAAGGAATTTGTAATCGACTTGCCCTCGTATGTGAGGGATACCAAGGATTTTTTCGGTAAAATCAACAATTTACAATGGGAATCTGATTTTCTTCTTATAACAATGGATGTTAATTCGCTGTATACAGTGATTAACCATGACCAGGGAGTGGAAGCTTGCGCTAGGTCCCTAAAACGGAAACACATAAAATTTTGGAATCATTCACAGATGATTTTAGATATCATCAGATATTGTCTGACCAATAATTACTTCATGTTTCATGGTGATATTTTTAAACAATCCCTAGGTACTGCGATGGGTACGAGCTTCGCTCCCAGTTTTGCGAACCTCTTCATGGGAGCATGGGAGGAGGACATCAGGGCAGATATCAATATGACCAACTACCTTACCAGGGTCAAGCTCTGGCTTAGATACATTGACGACCTGTTTGTTGTCTGGCAAGGCAACAAACAGGAAGCCCAAATCTTTCTCGAAGAACTCAACCACAACACAAAGAATCTTACTTTCACAAGTACCATCAGTAACAATCAGGTTGAGTATTTGGATACAAGGGTAGAGATAGTCAACAACAAAGTGGTGACACACCTTTTTCGCAAAACTACTGCAGGGAACACACTTTTACACGCTCTGAGTAGCCATCCTGAAACATTGAAGTGGAGTATCCCCTATGGGGAATTACTCCGTGCAAAAAGAAATTGCAGCACGGAAGCAGGTTTTCTCAGAGAACAAACAACCATGATTGAGAGATTCAAGGATAGGGGATACCCCACATGGGTTCTCAAGAAAGCAATAGAGAGAACCGGGCTTGTCAATAGAGATGCGATTCTTGAGAACACACAGGCAGCAGAGGATGAGGGTAACGACACAGAGACACGCCTGATATTGACATACAATGGGAACTCGGAACAAATTCGCAAGAGCATAACACGAAATTGGAACCTACTCAGATGTGACCCAGTAATAGGGAATACATTATCACCACGTCCCAAAATCACTTACAGGAGAGGACGCAACCTCAAAGATCTATTAGTACATAATGATCTACCCAATAACACAGGGGAGAGGGGTATCGATTTACAAGGTTTCTTCCCCTGTGGCCATTGTAAGGCCTGCGGGAACAGCCGCATGCGAAAGGAATTCTGGAACACAAGCACTAGCAGGATGGTTAACATTAAACAATTTCTCACCTGCAGCAGTACATTCGTAGTTTATGTCTTAGAATGTCCGTGCAATTTACGATATGTGGGTAGTACGACACATATGGCAAAAAAAAGAGTCCTTGAACACATGAGGGCAATAACCAATAGGGACCAGCAGTATCCCGTTGCACGACATTTTGAGGCTGAGCATTTCTCTGATCCCAAGAAACTGTCATATTATGCAATAGAACAGGTCATCTCCAACAGAAGGGGAGGTAACCGGGTATTGAAATTAAGACAGAGGGAGTCAAGACACATTATAGGAATGATGACCCGTCAGCCCAACGGGCATAACATTGACGAAGAAATGGCTGTGCACTTGCATGACATGTAGACAGTAACAACATGAGACCCTTGATAAACATGCCACTGGGGTGTACAATGGTTCAACAATGGTTTATGTGCATAGCTGCCTTGCGCGAATTCTGTCTCACTGTAAATAGTTTACACTGTTTTTTTTATCTTCCACAGGAGGAAAGGAAGGGACCATGTCTGAGACAAGTGGCACAGGGATCCCTACCCTTTTCTTCAGCTGCGTCCCAATCACAGATAAGATCTTTATCAATTTTAGCAATCTGTTTGTTTTACCATATCACTTAGGGTTGATGGACAGTAGGGGACACAACACAGAGGGCGAAACGTACAGTGAATCCTTACAGCCAAGACATGTGCCTCAGTCGGCATTCCACTACCTAACCATACCACTATAATTACAGGCACATTCGATTTGACTTCTGAAATTCACCAAGAGGCATGATTATGCTATTACATCACCACTATGGTGTAGACACATAATTTGAGCACTATTAATGCCATTCATGTCTGTACAAACATGACATGCTTTGCCGGACATCACGTGACCGGACTTGCTCTTTGCGTGACATAGTTGACCAGAAGACTAATGGGCCCTACAGCAAGTATTTATTCCCAACATGGAGCGCACATACACATCTGTCAGGCTTAATCGCGCAGCGTCTTTACTTGAACGATACGAACCTCACTAATGTAAACATTAAACGCACAGACCGACTTCTGACGGTTTTCGCACTCTTCAAAATGGCGCTTGCACAATGTCTCAGGCAGTGCTTGATGTTACAGGACATCAGTCCGTTTTCTATGCACATTTTACATCTGTCAGGCTCATACACGCAGCGTCTTAATTCAAATGATGCAATCTTTATCAGTGCAAGCATTGCGCGTACAGATCGGCTTTTGACTATCTTCAAAATGGCGCTTGAATAATGTCCGGGGTAATGTTTTGAGGCCATAGGACACCAGTCCGCTTTCTATGCACATGTTTCACAAAAGTATGTAAAGCAATCTCTGTGTTGGTGCCCGTTGTGTGAACAAGCCCCTTGAGGGTGAAACGCGTCACGGCGGGTTTATGAATCAAATAAACCCCTCTTGGATGTATCCTGGACTTGATACTTATTTGCTCTGAGAGCGCGATTGGAACTTCGTTCGTTTGGTAATATATATATATATATATTATATATTTTCTTTTTTTTCCTATAGTGAAGCAATTTTAGATGAAAAGTTATTAGAAAATTTTACTTATTTGTGCAGTGACATATATACATGTTAAATATAGAATAATATAACCATAAGTTATATTTACATTTGTTAAGCAGAACTAATAAAAATCTATATATCTATTAACATGATTAATATACATATTTATGCAATCTAGGTACACATATATAATCCAAATAACTGGTTATTTACACAGGAATATGCTGTATATTTATGTTTGAGTACGGTGGTTATGTGGGGAAGAGCCAACTCTTGAGTAGTCTTCTGAAAATAAGGTTATCCAAGGATCTTATGTTTGGGGGTAAAGAGTTCCATAGTTTGGCTGCTTGAACAGGGAAGGATGTGCCACCTATGTTTTTTTTTTGTATGGTGGGATTTTGAGATGAGGTGCCAATCTAGAGGGGAGGTTCCTTTGTTGAATGTATTTGATGATTTTATTCCTGATGATGAAAGGCCCTGTTCCATGTATAGCTTTGTGGTTGATGCAAAACAGCTCGAATGTGGATCTTCTGGCAACCGGTCCACAATGTAGGGCCTTCAAGCCAGTGGAAATGTGGCTTGTGGCTTTATATGTAAGAGTAGTCTGGCAGCAGAGTTGTAGTCTTTTCATAGTTGTTAAAAGATGATCCATGGTAGAGGCTATTGACGTAATCGAGTTTTGACAGAACAAGAGAGATAGTAGCCTGGACCCTGTGTGGAAATCCCAGGTGAGGGAAGATGCGTCGGAGTGTTTTAATAGTATTGAAGCTGGATCTTGCTAGTTTGTCCACTTGGGCATTCATTGATAGCTTGGAGTCCATGGTAACTCTGAGGTATTTTACTTCCTTAGATACTTTAGGCGGTGTTCCCAGATCATCAGGCCAGGCGGTGGGTGGGTCATAATCTTTCCAATAGCCCCACGTGAGTATTTCAGTTTTGGAAGCATTCAATTTGAGATGGCTCCCTGTCATCCACTGATCAACGGCTCTGAGGCAACTGAACATTTGTGAGTTTCCAGAGTCTTTGGGGCTTTCCAGTTTAAGGAGTATTTGTGTGTCATCTGCATAGTTATAGCATGTGTGATGAAATTGATTGATCAGTGCCGGTAATGATTTCATGTAGATGTTGAAAAGCATGGGTGAGATGATAGAGCCTTCAAGGATCCCTGCTTTTGTGAAGTACGGTTTGAATGAGAAAGGGGATATGGATGACATTTGTTCTGTTTTGAAGGTGGGATGTGATTCACTCAAGAGCAGTCCCCTCTATGCTGGCTTCGTGGAGTCTTTGTATTAGAGTGTCATGGTCAACTGTGTCAAAGGCAGTGGAGAGGTCCAAGAGAAGTAGTGCAGCAAACCCGTTCCGGTCAACTGTGTTTTAAGGTCATCCCAGATGGCAATGAGGGCAGATTCTGTGCCTCTTCCTGGACGGAATCCTGTTTGGAAGTCTGAAAGTATGGAATTATCTTCAAAGAATTGTGACATCTGGGTGAATGCTGCTCTTTTTATCAGTTTGCCCAGGAAAGGTCCATTTGTAATCGGTCTGTAGTTGCCGGGTTTAAGTGGGTCTAAGTTTGTTTTCTTTAGCAATGGGCGTATGTATGACTTATTACTAGTGTGGTACCAGAGTTAGAAGAATTTTCTTGAAGGTTTGTGAGGACATGGGTTAGAAGATCTGCCTGCAGGCCTGCTTGCTTTGACCAGGGCCATACATTTATTGTGCGATATTTGTTGGAAGGAATGCAGAGGCTGGGTTAGCCTACTCTGAGGGTTTTTTTGGAAAAGGGTTGGTGGTGGTTTTTCTTTGTTTTACATAGGAATTCAGTATGTCTTCTTTGGTTGTGTAATGATTTGTTAGTTGGTCTGTGAATTCTTGAGTAATGGGTTGAGCTCCTAGTCAATTTAGTTTACGAAATTCGGTGAGAATTTTATAGAATTCTTTATTTGCACATTTAGCATTTTGAATTCTGTGTGAATAGTATCTTTTCTTAGCTTTTTTGATTGCTGAATTGTATAATCTGTTAAGTTTCTGTAGGTGAATTTTGTCTTGATTTTTGTTTGTTTTGAGCCAGGCACGTTGCAGCTTTCAAATTTGCTGTTTTATCTTTTTTTATCTCTGTATTTATCCAATGTGCCTGCTTTCTTTTGTTCTTTTGTGTTGTTCAGAGTAGTAGTTGGATACCAAAAGCTTCTTGTAGCCACTCATATAGTTCTTAAATGTAATCTATTGTTTCTAGATCTGTATTGGATGTTAGTTGTGTTTCTAAGTTTCACAATTGAGTTTGTTTCACGGTCGATAGGTAGATGCATGTACAGTTGTTTTAGGTGTGTAGCTTTGTGGTGTTTTATGTTGGAAAGCAAGCAAATGGTGGCCTGACCATGTGACTGGAGTAATCATTTGAAAGGTAACTATTACTGGATTCGCAAAAATTACATATAGGATGTGTCCAGCGATGTGTGTAGGTTTGTGGACGATCTGATGTAGGTTCAGTGCATCTAGTCCAGTGATGATTGTTTTTGGATGTGGCATATTTTGTTTGTCAAGCCTAATGTTTAGGTCACCAAGAATGCATAGGTTGGAGTGTAGTGTTATTAGGTTTGAAACTATGTCTAGAAGTGTGTCTTAGAATGTTGCACTGCTAGGTGGCAGTATTCTTCTCCTCAGAAAAGCCCAAATTCTGATGGGCGAGGAGGGAAATGTGCCTGTCTGAATTTTGAACCTTTGGCATCAAGCTAGTGTTTAAAGAAACAATTGTAGGTGCGATTAGTATACCTACCTCTTAGCACACAACCGGTGGCATTTTGATGTCCCACCTTGCTGACTGTCTATCTCTTAAATATCAAGATGTGTAACCTGTTGGGATCATGATGATCCTGACTGAGGCTTTTGTTTTACAACTATTGATAGCCATTGTAAAAGATCAGGGCTGTTAATATTGGCTACCGGAACCAGATCTACCACTGCCCTTGCCTCCTGTTCAACACTCAGATCCCTGCCTGGCTCCCACCTCACCTAGCAGGCAGTCCACAGAACACTCACTGGCTGTCTATCCCAGGGTTCTGTATCGTCTGGACGCTGAGGGCGCTGTCTGCTATTTTCACATCAAGGATGCCTTTTAGAGCCCCAAGCGAAGGCGGCATAGATTGGGTCCCCCAATCGGAGTGATGAGAGGAGAGGCTGGGGCTGGAGTGATTCTGGAGCAAAGAGGAAGCCTCAGATCTCCATACTGGTTTGGCAGTGGCAGTGTTAACAGCTGGATGCATCAAGGACTCTTCATTCTGGGTTTGGTTTGTCCAAGGTAAGACAAATGCCTTCCAGTAGCCATGTGCCCTTGCATGAAATGTACTTTACTTGAGTAGGACAGGTCACTATAGATAAGGACCACAGAGCTGGAGGAAAAAGAAAAAAAGAAAATAACAGCAGAAAAAACTCCAGGTTGAGACGGAGCACTCAGAGGAACATTAAAAGTAGTTTAGGGGACAACTCAGTGATTTCACAGCAACCAGTTGGAAACAAAGCTGAATGAAACATAAGTCCCCTGACCAAGATTCTGTAGAGGAGAACTGAAAATGGTACAAAAATCAAAGCAACAAGAAAATATGAGAAAGGCTATACACCTGACGGAAAAAAAACTTTGCCTGTGTAGTGAAGCTTATTTTATACTGTGGAACTTGAAAACAAGGAGCAGAAAGGGAAAGTGGGACTGAGCAGTCATCTTAAGTTGGTTGACCTTCATGTTCTAATGGTACATAGCGGCCATCTGGGATTGGTTTCTGTAGAGGACGTAAAACACTCTGGTGTGGGACTGACAGGTTTGTGCAGAGGAAGCTGCAATAAAGTCCTTATAGACTCAGGGGCAGATGTATCATCATTGCAGTTTGCGAGTCCTTAATATCGAATTTTAGCGATTCGCTATTAAGGACTCGCAAAATGCAATGTATGTAGGTTTCGCAATAATATTTGCGATTCCTACATATTCCCTAATTGGAAATCACAAATTGCGATTCGCAATTAAGGAATACCTTCCCATTCATTCCTATGGGCCTAGAGGCCCATAGGAATAAATGGGAAGACATTCGCAACTTGCGAGTACCCATTAGGTACTCGCAAATTGCGAATGCAATTTCAAGGGTGCAAGGGTGCCAAAAGGACACCCTGTTGCACCCCTGAAATATGCATGTGTGCACATGTGGCGCACATACATGCCCTAAGGGCATGTATGTGCGCCACATGGCACTTTGAAAAATGCAAAAAAAGTGCATTTTTCTAGGAAATCGCAAATTACCACCAACTTGAAGTTGGTGGTAATTTCGCGATTTCTTAAGGCAAAATCGCACAACTTGGGTGCTTCCAGAATTGCATTTAAGGAATCGCAATTTGCGATTCCTTAAATGCATTCATAAAATAGGGAATCACAAATTTTGCGATTCCCTATTTTGCGATGGCCTTTTGGGATGATACATCCCAAAAGGCTTTTCCCGTTCGCAAACGGGCCGATTCTGAGAAGCGGCCCATTTGCGAACAGGAAAAACGGATCTTCCCATTTGCGAACGGGAAAAACGCTTCATACATCTGGCCCTCAGAACCGTGGCTGGCAACCAGCCCGCATCCTCCAAAATGCTGCAAAATAACAGCAGAGGAGGAGCCTCCAAAATGCCAGCATGTGAGAGCTTAGAAGAATGACAATAGAGAACCAAGAGCGAGCCATGAGAGAGCCCAGAGTTATGACTGTGCCTGAATGACAAATAGGCAACATCAGTCATCCTCCAAGCACAAAGTGCCGCAGCCTCCACATGTAAGTAGAGCGAGAACTACCTGCCCCTGCTGCCACAAGATTGCATCAGGTTGGTGAATTAGGTCTGACATTGAGGCAAGTAGTATAGAGCCAATGAATCATGTTGCTGAGGGTTGGAGGATTTTGTGGTTCCTCTAGAGCAGAGGTCTTCAAACTTTTGGATGCCGAGACCCCCCTGTCAAATTTTTCAGATGTAAGGACCCCCTCCTGAGAAACATCTCCCGAACTTGGTACTCCTCATCATAGACAAACATACACGCCCCAGTTCGCACTGCAAATCATTTTTATGGTGGGGAAATATTATTAAACAGTGTTTAGCAAGTCAAAGGTTTGTGGGTGACTGGTCACATGCTAACTACACATAAATCAACAATAAAAACAGCCCACCAGCCCATAAAACAGGCCAGCAAGCAGCCAATAAAAAGCCCACACACTGACCTGCCTGGCCACCCCTTTGAGCACTGCCAGACTGCCCTATAGGCAGGGCTACTGGAATTATGCGACAACGGAAGGACCAAATTATGCCGCAGTTTCAAACTTGTAAAAGCCGAGCTGTATAGGTGTTTTGCAAGGTATGGAAGACTGCATGCATTTGTGCTTGCTGCAGACAATATTTGTGGTCATAGCACAGAAATCAAAGGTAAAAACAGTCCACCAGACCATAAAACAGGCAAGCAAGCTGCAATAAAAAAGCCCACACTGACCTGACTGACCGTCCCTTTGGGCACTGCCACCCTGCCCTAAAGGCAGGGCTAATGGAATTATGAGGCAGGGGAGGACCAAATTATGTGGCAGGGTTGATTAAGTTGTGTGGTAAATTTTTTTAAATAATGCTATGTGATGTGGCATCGACATTTTTTACACATGGTAACACTGGGCAAAGATTTCACCTCATCTGTACCAGTTTATAACCAAAATATACAGAAAGATGTCTAGTCATCCTTTGTGAAGGGCCTTCCACTCCGCCGTGTCACCACATTAGAAGCTCATCTGGCCCTGGCCAAGAGCAGCAGGGGTCCCTTAAAACCCAGGCGGTCTTGTGCAGAGTTAAGCAGTTCACCCACACCTCTTTCCTCCCACCCCTCCCTTCTATCCCTTTCCCCTCTCTCAACCCTGGATCCTTCTCTCACTTTGCAGGCCATTTTCTTTCACCCCTTTTTTCAACTTCTGAACTCTCCCCATTCAATCTCTCACTTCACCTTTAATCACCTCTCGCCATTCTGTCTTTTCAATCCTCTCATCTCTAACAGTCTCCCTCATTTATCTCATGGCCTCTCTGGCCCCATCTCTTCTCTCAACCCTCAGCACTTCTCATTCACCTCAAGCCTCTCCCTTCAGATTTCTGTCTTATCTATTTGTATCTTACACCTCTCCAGTCCCCCCCATTCATCGTTCCATCTCTCATTTGTTCTTCCACACCTCTTGAACCAACGTCCCTCTTTCTGGTCACCTCAGCACCCACTCCAGTACTCCCTCTATTCCCCTATCGCTGCTCTCCCTCACCCATTTCGCATCAAATTCTCTTTTTACCTCACAGATCACCTCTCAGCTGTCTTCTTTCACCCTTTAATAGTAGCCCTCCAATCTGCCTTCACCTTTCTCTCACACTAACCTGTCCCCTTGTGTTTCCGCACTTCCTTCGCCACTTCACATTTCTCCTCATACCTGACCTCTTAAATCGAATTCTCTGACTCCATTGCTGCCCTCCTCACCTCTCTCGTCTGTCTTCTCTCATCCTGTCTCCTCTCATCCTCATCTCTCTTCACCTCTCACATCCTCCCCTCTCACCCCTCCCACTCTTCCATGTCTCTCACCTTGGCTCTGCTCACTTCCCTCATCCACCCTTTCTCTCCAGTCCCCTCTTACACCCTCATCCCACCTCTGGCTTCACACCTCTCTCCTTGCCTTCCAGTCGGCCTTGCATACCCCCATCTCCAATCCCACATCTCTGTAAGATAAAGTATGTTTGCCCTGTCTCTCAATACCTAATAATCACGCACAGACCGTGCCTTGTCTGACCAGGCTCTTCCCCTTCATCCCTTCAGTGTTATGCCCCCTCCAAGCCCCCCCTCCCCGGCCCCCACCAAGCACTCTACCCTTTTGTCAGCTGCATGATGGCAGCACCATTTCTAAAGGGGAAAGATTGCACCTGCAGCCTGCACCACAGCAGTACTGTCCGAACCCTGCCTCGGGAAGAAAGTAAAAGGCACACCCCTAGCCCCCTGAGAGCTTAGGTCCGAGTGCACACGACATGTGACGCCTCTGGTTGGATTCTCATTATTTCATGAATGGCTAGTTTTGTCTTAAAAAAAACCTTTTTGTTTGAAAAGATTGTTCCTTCCGGTGGTGCAGGTGGGAATGTAACTGCCTCCCTAGAAGACTTTAAGGCACAGATAGAAGTGTCAAATTTAAAAGAATGTAGGACAACTTTGCAATAAAAGTCGAATAACAGATATCAGTAAGTGAAACTCATGCTATTTACCAAATGTAGCTGGCTTGGTAGATTCCACAAGGACAGTACACAGTGGGGTTTTAAGGTGTGTACGCAGTAGTCGGGAAGAACTGAGCTGATTGGGGTAATTGATAGCAGTAAGTGCCCTGCATGCACACTCACGGTGAAGCAAGCACACAGAGAAGTGTGAGCTACACAGGGATTTCCATTTGGACATAGTGAGTGCATTTACCTCGGGCATCTGGTCCTTGGGTTTTGTTAAGAATGGCTGGTTTTGTCTTTAAAAAAAACCATTTTAGTTTTAAAAGATTGTTTCTTACATTGGCGCAGGTGGGAGTGTGAATGCCTCCCCCCTCTCCCCGCCCCTCACCAACCCCGAGCCCGGGATAGCCAATGTGGGCTTTCCTCAGGCCAGCCGGGCAAACGGAGGTCGGAGAACGGCAACAGCTAACAGCGAGGGCAGAGCAGAGGAATCCCAAAGACAGCAGTGGGGAAAGCGCGGGCATAAAAATAAAGGAGTGTTTCAGATTCCAGTTCCAGGCAGAAGTGCGACCGGGAATGCGTGACCCCCTTTTTATGACTCCACGGCCCCCCTGGGGGTCGCGCCCCACAGATTGAAGACCCCTGCTCTAGAGCATGGATACTCACAAACATTTTCTCTGGGGCCATAAAGTACAGTTTGGGTTGTGCCAGACGGCCGCATCTATGCAGGGACATGCCCAATGCACAACTCACTCCCCCGTTTTTTTTTTATTTAAAGGCGCATTAGCCCTCTCCCAAAAAAGCACATTAGCTCAATTCCAAAAAGTGCATGTCACACAACTTTTATTTACTAATCTGTCTGGGATTTGTAAATAAAAAGAAAAACAATGCACACCTCATTTTGTAGGTGCAAGCATTCATGTTAGTGTGTGCCTACAAAATGATGCGCCTGCCATGTCATAGTACCTTTTTTACATTATTTTCAGCCATGCTGCATATACACCATGACTAAAAATCATTGCCAATGCCAATATGGCTCAAAAAATTAGACCTATTGACTTTGTCAATGAATGTCAGTTAAGGGTCCTGTATTATCAAAACAGCACAAAACATACACTTACAACATCGTTTTTTGTTTCTGGGCTTTGCTTCTACAGTCATTTCAGCTTGTTTTATGAGCAGTACAGCCCTGTTCATGAAAAAAGCTTCACTAACTAAAGAAAGCAAGCCCAGAATTACAAAATCATGTCGCTTGGCTAACACCAGCAACAAAGAAAACAGCACGCAAGCAGCAGCTTTCCCTGCTGCAACCCTTGGCTTACCAGGAAGACCTACGGGCCGCAGAAGAAGGTGTGCCCGGCCGCCAGCGGCCCACGGGCCGTACTTTGAGAACCACTGCTCTAGCGGATACCCTCACAAGTGATAGTGAGCTTAACAGATACACATAACGGGACTTGTTTAGGCACGATTGGCATAACTAGACCTTTAGCCTGCATTGGGCTGCATTGGGCATCAAAGGCGGTGGCCATGGTGGGAAACAAAAAGGCCACCCGCCCATTCACTATCATAACCCACTTTCGCTCCTAGAAACCAGCCAACAGTGTCTTTGACTTTGGCCCTTCACAGCGCTCTGCCGCCTCCAGGCTATGTTCTCGCTACACAAATTCTACATATATACATGAATACAAAATAACTGTCTCATATCAACATTGAAGATAAATCTTGAAACATAGAAAGAATATGTTAATGAGTCAGCCTGGATCCATGAAGATGGTGGTGGGACTTAGCTGGAATGTACTTTGTTCCTGACATCATGGGTGGGAGTTGAACTTGGACGGGACTAGCAGTGATCTGTGGGTGTTAAAAATGTGGTTTCGGTTTGGTTAGGGTATGCACCTAAGCCAGGCAGAACCCACCACTCTAGTCAGGGCAAGTAAGTTACATCACCCTCTGGTAGCTTGGCGCAGATCAGGCAGGCTTATCATCAGAGACAATCTGTAAAGTGTTGGTGCAACACACTCACACAGAAACACAATGAAAATACCACAAAAGAGACTCCACACAGGATTATATAAAAATATAGTATATTGTACATAACATCCACCAACATGATGTGTCATAAATACTGTGCATATAATGTAATTACTTCAGAGAGTACTCATCATTTTGGAAAATACAAAGCAAAAATTCCATGTATCAGTAACCCCTTAAGGCATGTAATGCAACAGTACAGTATCTAAATCACAGTAGGACATTCACTTTGGAATTAACCAAATCAGTGTTTAAACTACGTGAGCCTCTTAAAAAAATTCAGGTAATCTTGCAATTCTGGAAGCTGGTGCACTTCTCTTATGATAATTAGACTCCCCCTGGGGGATTTGCGAGCAGAGCGTAAAGGGAACCACAGCTACGGGAAGCACTGCCACAAAATTGCTGGGACTGACTAAGTCCGATCACAGGTAATCCAACACGTAGTAGTATATACAGTGGCGGGGCTGGGGCAAGCCACTGCATGGTCAGGGCCCGTCCGCACCCAGTGAAGTGGCCCAGTAATACTTGAGGATACTTATAATCGGTTGCAGAATATGGGAAATACTACCATCCCAGAAGCCGATGCGCTTCTACCATGATAACTCTGGTCCCACAAGGGGTTTACACGCAAGCGATTCAGGGAAGCCGGCTGTGGGGCGTGCCACAACATTTCAAGGACCACTCATGTCTGACCCCCAGGGAATTACAAAGTACCTCTGAACACGGCCACAGGACTGGGGCAAGCTGCTTTGGATCAGGGCCCACCCGTGTCGGGTGAACTGGCAAGGTTCCCAGTGGGGGGATCCGTTGAGGGTGCCAGCGGCCTCAGACATGAGCCCATACTGCCCTATGCTGTTCCTCAGGCAAATGTAGGTGGTGTGGATGCCATGGGTAGGATCCTCAGACTAAAGCTGGGGATTAGTGCTGGCTCCACCTGCATCACTCGGCAACCAGGCGTTGCTGAAAGGGGTTGCGCTGAGTGGGGGTTTCTCACACAGCTGTGGCATTTAAAACCCAGTCAGCGGTGCCCTCACTCAGTACACAGCTCAGGAAGGCTGATTGCCTTTGTCTCGCGGGGTAAAAAGGGCAGTTATGTGCAAGAGGGGCCACCAACAGGATCTCCTCTGAGTCAAGCGCGCTGAGCCCAGCGCTAGCATTCCCCATACAAGGAGCTTGACTCTCCCAGAGCAGAGCGCTGATGTCTGCAGGGAAAACTTCTGCAGAGGTGAGACAAATGAAGCCGGTAGTGAGGTCTTTGATGCCCCGGAGACCTCGGGGGAGAACAGGGGGGCAAGCAGACAAGCCTTTGGAGAACACTTGATGTGGGGTACAAAGGAAGGTAGCAGGCAACAGGACAGCACATAAGGCAGTTGAGCAAAATGGTAATTTCCCCTGGCAGCACAACAGTCCTCCAGCAATGTACAGGTTGCAGAGCCAGCAGCATCTGGTTACAACTACCATGCAGTGTCTGGTTAGACCAGAGTCAGGAAGCAGAAGGGAGCAGGGCAACAAGCAGAAAAGCAGTCCTGTTGAGTCCTTTAAGCAGCACAGCAGTTAGTAGACAACAGGGCAACAAGCAGAAAAGCGGTCCGGATGAGTCCTTTAAGCAGCGCAGCAGTCCTTCTGATAGAGGTTCAGTTTCAGATATAAAAGTGCTTCTAAACATGGGGTCAGAGCCACTGAACTTATACTCCAAAAATGTATTTGATCCTGGATGACTTTAAAGGAACCCTTTCAACCCAGACCTGGCTCCAGACATCAGTAGGGGGTAAATCAGCCCTTTGTGTGAGGGAAGGACACAACCTGTACAAATGTTAAGTGTGAACAACCTCTCCCAGCCCAGGAAGACCACCAGTATGCAGATGAATGCAGATATTTCCTTGTCACACCCAGCCCTTCCTATCTTGTGGCTATCTGGAAAGTATGCACCAAGTGTAGCTGTCACCCAGCCCTAGACGTGGATTGGAGTCAGGCTGCAAAGCACAAAAAGTAATAAGCACAGAGAAATGCTAACTTTCTAAAAGTGGCATTTCTAAAATAGTAATGTGAAATCCAACTACACCAATAAGCAGGATTTATCACTGCCATTCTAAATATACCAAACTTGGCAACGCCACTCCTTTCAGATCAGGACTTACCACATTAGTATATATAGGGAATTCCCAATGCTACTCTATGAGAGAAGTAGGTCCTGCAGAAGTGCAAAATAGGCTGTTTGTCACTACCAGGACATAACACACATAAAGGCACATGTCCTACCTTTTACTTACACAGCACCTTGCCCATAGAGCTACCTAGGGCCTTTCTTATGAGTTACCTATGTGTAATAAAAGGGGAGTTTAAGGCTTGGCAAGTAGTTTTAAGTGCCAAGTTAAAGTGGCAGTAAACTGTGCAAACAGGCCTTTTAGTGACAGGCTTGAGACATGTTTGAAAGGCTACGTCTGTGGGTGGCACAAGCAGTGCTTCGGGCCCACTAGTAGCATTTAATTTACATGCCCTAGGTATATGGTATACCAATTTACAAGTGACTTACAATAAATCAAATATGCCAAACAGGTGTAAACCAATCATACTATGTTTAGAGGAGAGAGCACATGCATTTTAGCACTGATTAGCAGTGGTAAAGTGCTCAAAGCCCTAACATCAACAAAAAGGTTAGAAAATAGGTGGAGGAAGGCAAAACGTATGGGGATACTCCTGCAGAAAGGGCAAGGTCCAACAGTGAGGCTTACCTAGCGAAAGGGCAGATGATATGGCTGCACACTCCCTCACCAGCAGTTCTTGGCCAACTTGTTTGCCTAGAAATATATGCATTAACTGCCTATCTTGTTGAGTTTCATCTTGCAACATGTTGTCAATAGTTAGTGTAATTAGATCTGGGCGAAACATCAATTATGCTGAAGTAATCAGAGTCATTTAGGTAATTCTGCATTGTTCTTTGATGCAGAGCAACCGATAATAACGCAATTACGCTATCTCGCATAATAAAGAGTCATTTTGGAGAAAAACATTTACCACACGAGATCATTTAGTGAGCGCAAGCAGCTGCTCTTGCTGCTGTTTATGTTCTGATGCATTTAGCACTATTTTCTTCGCACAAAATGCATCCTTGTGTCCCTTTTAGACATGAGGGTGCACCGGGCACTAAGAAACTAGTGATAAATGCTGGGAGTAAGTTGGGGGAAAATCCTACCCAAAGTGCACATTTAGTGAGTGCGAGCAGCTGCTCACGCTCACAATTTATGTTCTGTTACATTTAGCGCTATTTCTTAGTGCAAAATGCATCCTTGTGTCCATTTTTGACGGGAGGTGGCATTTTTGTGCTCAGAAAGTAATGCTAAATGCAGAATTACTGTTTTTGGGTAATTCAGTGTAATCTTGCAGAATATTGGGGTAATTCCATGTGATTACGCTACACGGATTTACACAAGTTACGCCCACCCCCAGTAATAATGTAATGAATCCCTATGTACTCATCTATTGTAACTGTTCTTATGTAGAGCGTTTCATCACTCATTTTGGTATTTTCAATGCTATATAAAAAGCTGAAAATAAATAAATACATGATTACACAATGAGTTGAGAATTCAGAGGAAGGATGCAACTCCCAACTGGAGTGTTTCTGGCCTGACTCCACAGACCTACGGGCTCAAAGTCATCATAGCAACATAATGCATAACTTTATTTTAAAACAAGGAAGTGCACTATGTCCTTTTGGACCTCTTCATATCAATGAAATGAATTCCAGGCAAGGGCCTGGGAAGGACTAAATACATAAATGTGACCTGTCAATTTCGATTTCAAATAAGCCCAATCTCCTCTATGCAAAATGAAACCCAAACAAAAAGAAATTAAAAGCACCACACTGAGCGGTTCTACCATTTGGACAAACAATGAGCACCAAAGAGGTAATTTCAGGTTTGTACTGGGCTATGGAAGCCAGAAGGGTAGGTCTGAAAGGTCAATGTGTGGCCATGTTTTCTGGCTGTTTGTTATCTAGTCTGGTGGGCTATTTTTACTATTGATTTCCATCATTTCCCTGATATTACAGCAAATATTACCGGCAGAAAGCCCAAATACATGCAGTCTCCAATACATTGCAAAACTCCAATACCGCATTTCTTTAAAAGTTCAAAATTGTCCTAGTTTGCAAATGTGGGCCACTTGGTTAGCTTTCCAATTCGCTAATAGGTGCCACTTTTATTTTGGTGCCAAGTTCTATTTTCTGTCGCAGTCCGAAAATCCATGAGAGCCTTTTGCCTCTGTGAGATTTCATCATAACTCGTAGTCCTGTTCCCCTTTTAGAACATACAGTTTTTACATCACGCCCACCCCCTGGAAGTAATTTGCTTTAGCATGACCGAGACGCTTGTAATTTAAGAGAAACATATGGGGTAGTCCTGCACCTTTTATGATATTTGGGTGGGGATAAACCAGTGCTTAATTTGAGCCGGTGGTTTCTGGTGCTCAGCACCGACACTTAATCATCAACACCAGCACTTTTCATGAGCACCAGTTAAGGACACATTCATTTATTGGGAGATTAAGTGATTTGCCTAGAATCACAGGATGTTGAGCCAACGCAAGACTTGAACCTGGTTCCCCAGCTCCAAAGTCTGCAGCTCTGGCCATTACACCATATCCTCTATGGACTTTCATGGTTAGTAGATGGTTCTGTTTTAGGCAGCGCTAACAGGAGAAATTGGCTGATGCAAGCTGCCTCCTGAGGAGAGCCCCAGCACTTACCTTTTTTTTACAAATTAACCACTGGGATAAGCATGGAATGTTTCTGTCTTGGAGGTGCCAGGGCTAGGAGTAAGTGATATAATCAGAAAAACTGTGAGGGCTATGGGTGTTTCTTGTGCAGTCATGCCATAGATCGAAGTGGGCAGAGAACTTTATTAATTTGATCAAAACAGTTCCCATACTTTTTATTTTGAAAACGACCGACCGTTCCTGAATGGTTGAGTTCCTGCAAGCTGAAAGGGGAGAAAAGGGGACCCCTCTATGTAAAATAGTAGCGCCAGCTAAAGCAGAAACAAGCCTTCTCTCCTAGATGCATGCTACCTGAAACAAATGCAAATTTGTGCAATTGGTTGATCTGCAAATCTAAAGACTGCTTGGGAGACAGTATAGACTTTAATTGCTAGAATCTGAAATGTGTCCTTTTACCCAATGGAAACCAATAGATAGGGTTTGCATTAGGTACAATCCGTGTATTACTAAAAACATAACTTTTGAAAGCACTGTAAACATTTAAACAAAATCTTTTTGCACATTAAGTGAAATCCTAATTACTCTGTATGCAACCTATCGTACTCTATGTAGTAAATTTTATAAACTGCAATGACTTACTTTTTTCACAGTGCTTTAAGTCACTTGCTTGGACCTCAAAGCACTCTAAACTACACATCACTGTTTCCCCAGTGCACCGATCAGGATTCAAATCGGTGACCGTCCAGTTACACCCACAGACATCTGAAGTGATTGCTATGAGCAACGAGCAGCCCTATCAAAAAATGCATTCACTCCGGACTTCTCGGGCTCGTGCCTCGGCACTGTGTTTTTTCAGCCATTTGACCACGTTGTTGTCCTCACTGGGCTGTCCCTGGAATGGAAGGCCGTGCCGCCTGTGCTCTGATCTCCCTGACATTTGGTGGCATTTCTTAACGAGATCTGACAACCACGCTGCCCAGATCAGCTTCCACCAGCGCACATGCTCCTGTTATCTCCAGAAAGGGCACCCCTGTGACAGTATCCCCTAGAAGAGAAGTCAGCTCATGGCGCATTATCTCCAGAAAGGGCACCCCTGTGACAGATTCTCTAGAAAGGGCGTCCGCTCGTGGCGCAGGCCCCCGAAAGGGCACCCATGTGACAGAATTCCCTCGAAGAGAAGTCAGCTCGTGGCTCAGGACCCCGAAAGGGCACCCCTGTGACAACAGAGTTCCCTCGAAGGGAAGTCAGCCCGTGGCGCAGGCCCCCCAAGGACACCCCTGTGACAGCATTCCCTCGAGGGGAAGTCAGCTCGTGGCGCAGGACCCCGAAAGGGCACCCCTGTGACTGTGACAGCATTCCCTCGAAGTCAGCTCGTGGCGCAGGCTTCCCCAAAGGGCACACCTGTGACAGCATTCCCTCGAGGGGAAGTCAGCTCGTGGCGCAGGACCCCGAAAGGGCACCCCTGTGACTGTGACAGCATTCCCTCGAAGTCAGCTCGTAGCGCAGGCTTCCCCAAAGGGCACACCTGTGACAGCATTCCCTCGAGGGGAAGTCAGCTCGTGGCGCAGGACCCCGAAAGGGCACCCCTGTGACAACAGAATTCCCTCGAAGGGAAGTCAGCCCGTGGCGCAGTCCCCCCAAGGACACCCCTGTGACAGCATTCACTAGAAGGGAAGTTCGCTCGTGCTGCAGGCCCCCCGAGTTCAAGCACACGATACATTTTCCAACCTTTCATGGAGCAGATATTAAGCCCATTCGGGCCGGCTGCAGGGATGTAAATAGAACATCAAAGACAGAGGCATGAGCGGCGGGGAACAGGAGCCGAGTTGTAGATTTATGGCCCTTCATATCTGGACGATTTCACGGGGTGGAACACAAAAAAAAAATTAAAAAGCGAACGGGAGTCAGGCGAGTGGGATGAATGAACTAGAGAGGGCAGGTAAGAGCCAAGAGAGAGGGGTTAATTTCCTCTTTATGAAAACACGTTGTACCTCCAACTAGAGATGATCCACGGACAGCAATACAGACATGATTGCATTGTGTAACTGTGTTATGTGGCGGAAATATGTTTTGTTTATGTACAAACTGATAGCGCAGGAAGAAAACAAACTGCATAGAAATATCGTAACAGGGTTTGGAAATGAGCGCTTAGAAATTTGACAATTGGATTTTAAGCTGTGCTCACTACATGATTTTCTTAGGCTATCCAAACCTTCATGCATGGAAATATGCAAATCTAACCTAAAGTGCTACACTGCTGCCTCTCAACTCAGTCATTTCTCCTGTTTCTGACGGGCTTCATTGTAGCCCCGGTTACTTACCAGTAATCTTCATTAGTCCAAGTCCTGGTCTTCCCTGACCCAGTCCTGGTTCCTGCCCTCCCTCCCGGAGGTGGGATTGATTATCTTATGTTTATGCTATTTGTTGTGTTTTTACTTTGCTTGGTATTTCGACAGGAAGTGATACCACTGTTTCCACTTTATGGGATGGCTGACTGAGTAAATGGAGGTCATTTTAGGGGAATTATTTTTGATAGGTAGGGGATAGGTTCTGCAGTTGGAGATAAATCTCCTTTGTAAGGACTGGGTCAGCGAAGACTGAAGAGGAGGCAATGCAGTGTGTGTATCTGAGTTGTGAATAGTACAAACATTTGAGCATCTGTCAGACTGTCCTTGGAAGAGAACTCCGTCTCAAAGGCACAAGGCTAGTAAAGCTACAGTCCAGCAGAGGACGGTAGTGCCCCTGAACCAGAAAAGTACAAACAACCTCAACATATCATAGGACAGAGTCATTGTAATCTTAAACGTGCCATCAGAATCCAGCAAGGGGCACAGGATCAGGTGTCCAGACCCTAGAACCAGCCTCCAACAGAAAGTGCAGCGATTAGGATCTGAAAATTACAACAAGACACCAGGAGAAAATGTAGGCTGAGTGAACCACAACATACAATCAGCCTCTAACAGAAGATGCAAGCTTCAGGACCTGCAAAATACAACCAGACTCCAGGAGAAGATGCAGGCTTCATGAACCAGAACATACAACCATCCTGTAGTAGAAGATGTAGGCTTCAGGTCTTTCAAAGTACAACCAGCATACAGCCAAAACATAGACTTTGGGAACCACAAAGTGCTTTTAGCAGAAGATGCAGGTTGAAGACCCCAGGCACCAGGGCAGCACTACCAGCTTTCAAGAGTGAAGGCAGTCTCCAACGTAGTTCTCAAAACCCAGAACTTTTTCACAAATAAAAGACATATCTACTAGGAACAAAAAAAAACCCCAACAACCAGCCTTAAGCAGAGGGTGTAAGTTCACATGCACCAGGTCATTTCAGCTACCCTTCAGCAGTGGCCGACTACTACTAGAATAGTTCATCAAGTCAACAGCAGACTTCCCCAGACACCAACAAAGTACAACCAGCTTTCCAGGAGCCATCTTCCAGCAGAGGACCCAGGCTTCCAGAAAACAGACCAGAAGAGTGCTGCCAGCAGAAGACACATGGTGTCCTGGAACCAATAAGATACATACAGCCTGAAACTGAAGCTCCCAGTGACTAGAAAAGAACAACTGGTCTCCACCAACTGGCACATGCAAAGATGCAAGGACAGTATAACTATTTTCCAGCCATGCCCTCCACTGTGGCCCAAGAATGATGACATCAGCCTCAATCAAAGCTGAAGGCTCTTATGAACCTGAGTAGCAGAAGACTCTAACACTCAACACAGGTTGCATGTTACCAGAACCGCACCATCAACAGAAGACAAGAGTAAGGCATCAAAATACTACAAGCAGTCTACAACAGAGACAATGGCTTACATCGGCCATCAAGACACTGGAAAGCAGACCCCTCAGACCTTTTGAGATGACAGGCAGAATCACCTTCACAGGACACAGTCTACCACACGTTTCTGTGATATTCCCAGCCTACTCCATTTAATCAGCTTCAAACCTCAGACATACCCATCACCTGTAGCCTGTCAAATACAACTGCAATACAGCTACATACCACCTGTCGAGATTGAGACTCTTGGGTATCAAACAATACTAGCAACACCCGACAGATAGTACAGCCTTTCTTAGTCTGCGAAAACACACATTTTATTGTAAGTGGATACACAGTCAGCCACTCAGCCACTGTACTCAAACCAGTCACTTTCTCTAAGGGACAAATTGTACCACAAAGAGCATGACTACACCCAGCCATCAGGGTCGTAGCTTAGTCAGTGAGATTTTGGGTGTGTGAATCGCAGCTATCCTGACAAAAAAACATCATGCCGAAGGGTGGAGTGATGACCAGGGTTGAAGATACACTGTTCCCATGAGGAACACGTTCAATGCTGAGTTTCAGTAGGTGGGCCCCTGTCTAAGTTCCTGATAAAAAAATAATAACTTAAAACCTTTTAGTCATACAAATACCAACAAAAGCATAGGAGACCCTACTCAGGGCCCTCCAGACCCAACTCTCAATCCAAGAATGTATTTATTGAGGGAGTGGTCACACCCCAACCCCCCCCCCACCCCCACCCCTCCACCCCCACCCCCATCCCAGAAGCTATTCCCCTGCCAGCCATGTCAGCAGTATGCTAGAAAGGAATCACCAAAGATAAATAATGTTTTGAGGCCAGACCATAAGACAGCAGCCCTAGTCAATGGAATGTATGTGGGTTGTCACGTACGATGTATATTAATACACTTGGCTTTAAAGGCCACAGTCGCATGAGATATGGAAATATTTGCCACCTCCTGCAGTCCTGTGAGACATGTGGCAACAACATCACACCGCCACACAGTGAGCCAGGCAAGATGTCCATGCTGATGTGCTCTAAAGGCCAGTGTCTTTAAAAGGTGGCACATCCCTCAAGTGTCTCTGTCAAACTGGCAGGCCACAGCCGCACTATAAGAAAACACAATGATTTAAATAAAAATGAGAGTTGACTTCTGAAACACAGAAAGGTACTCTTATCTCCAATGGTGTGCTAGTGGCGCCCCACTGAGATACTTTTCCACCTTCTGGGCTTTAGCCTCTAAGCGAGGTGGAATACTGCCTTCTCATAGACCATGAGGCATGCACTCCACTCTCTATCTATCTGCATTCTCAAGGGCACATTGGCAAGGCAATCATGCCTGACATGGCCTTATCCCGTGAATATCTTGGAAGTTCAACCAGACAAATGGGCACAGCTTGCCAAGCAAATCCCGCTACCTGCAGGGGGAGCTGCCATTCAGACACCATGTAAGAGGACCAACCAACCTCTAGGTATCCTTCTCCTGGCTTTCATTTAATAATTGAATATCCATGCCTTTCTTTTTGGAAGTTATACACTAAACCTTGTTAAAATATCCCCATCTACAGGTTGCCACCTCCCAAATGTATTAATAACCGCTGAGTCCTTTAAGGGGCAACTGCAGACAACACAAAAATACACCTCTATTGCCCCCTCCTGTCACCCAAAGGCACTAGCAATTAATCACCAAGTTAACAAGCAAAGACCAGCACGGAATATCTGATCCAATTTATGCACTCAGATTCCGCAGCTAAGGTGCACTATAGAAGCCAACAAAATGACAGTGGTTTCCACATATGATTGACAAAAAAACATATGCTTCACTGTAAAATGAACCTATGGAATCAAGTAAACCTAGCATTTTGGGGACATAAGACAACAATCTTAAAAAGGTAAATTATATTTTCTTCTTGTAGACTTAGCTTGTTTCACACTGATAAAATGTCAGATGAATGAAAGTCAGAATATGTGGGGGCACCTCAACTCTCATTGAAATGAACTACCTTGCTAGGGCCCAAACATCTAAAGTCACTTTCAGGTTTGAGGTTTCTTTTTTCTTTTTTCTTATCCCCTTTCTTGGAGTCTCAAGCTCTTTCCTGATGCTGAATGTAATGTAGCTCGAAGCCCATCATTTCACTTGGTTGTAAAGAGTTTCAGATCTCTACTTGTTTCTCCTGTACAGCGCACATACAAACACCTGACTACATAGAGTTGTGCAATGTAAACATTTAAAATAAGATAGAGCAATAATGTGGACAGTTATGAAATTATTGAGGACAGCAACTGAGACCCTATGCTTCATTACCCCATTTCACTTCCGTAGTGCTTTAATTTCCAGTGGTACATCCTCATTTCACTCTCTTTTCAGACAGTTTCTTATATTCAGCCCAAAAAAGTATCATACACTTAATGCCATCAAGTGCTCCTCAGTTATTTACTGGGCAGCTTAGATTGCCAAGAAGTACACATTAATTTGCATTTAGGAAAAAGAGCATATATCGTTTAGGACAATTAGCATTTCTGCATGACAAAGGCTCCAGGTAGTCACATCTGGGTCCTACTCATGCACTTCACTCTGCATAGGTTCTGTCAGAGGAGGATGCTATTCATTGGCACAGGGAAGCAGAAAGTATACCTCTTCCCTCTGCAGACAGCACCGTCCTGTAGGTCCTAGCTGCTTTGTACAGTCTAGCCTTGACCACACAAGAATCCTATAGAGACACTTCTGGCTAGGTCGACTAGATTTTGAAAATCAAAAACCGGGAAGTTCTAAAAATATAGAAGTAGGACTACAATTGTGCATTGAGAGCACTCACCAACATGAACCACACAGACAATGAGGCACTAATGGGTAACTGCAGGGCTTTAAGTGAGCCGGGTCCTGCCAGTGCTCAGCACCGGCAGTTCTAAAAAAAAAACAGGTGCTGAGACTGGTCCCTATCGGGCTCTCCATTTTTGCCCTCACCCTCAGGATGGAAAAAAAAATCTTAACTCTGCATTAGTACCACCGTTCACTGCCTTTGATGCAACTTCAAAGAGACTAGTTTTAGTTCTTTCACAGTCTCATCGTTTCAGAACTGAAGCAATTTCCAAATGAGAAAAGATAACTCGTTCACATTTAGTGCCTCTAGAACCGTAATTTAAAATCCCAACTCTGATTTTAAATTACAATTCTGAAAATGCCACTTTTAGAATGTTGAAAGTTTCTTGCCTTAGCCGTTTGGTGCCTGCATCCTGTCTCTGATCACTTGACTGGGTGCAGCTGGGCTTTGTATATGCCTCCTAAACAGCTACACATAATGAGAGCTTAGGTCTGACTGAATGGGTCATCACTGGCAGGATGGGTGGGAGGAGCTGGGCCCAGCTTCACTTACACCTGAATAAGCTATGTCCTGTCTCCACACAAAGGGCTGCATACCCCCTGTAGTTAGTCTGTAGGCAGGGCATCTGTGCACTTCAAAGGCATGCCTCTAGAAGCGTATACCCACTTCAAAGGCATAACTGTGTATAAAAGAAGGACTGCAGACACCACCACTTCAGTACACTTCTGGACCTGTGGATACTCTATCAGGAAGAAAGAATGCAGTGCTGCTGCAAGGACTGCCGCTCTGCTAGACTGCTGCTCTACAAAGAACTGCTGACCTGCTGTGCTGCGCTGCTGCCCTCTTGTCTGGGGAAAAAGAACTGGACCTGCAACTCCATCTTGAACCCAGGACCCCAGAGTGATTCAAAGGGCTAGGCTGCTGGCCTCCTGATTCGAGACTCAGGGACATAACAGGCTCCCAACAGCTCCTAGACCCATCTTCAGTGAGTTCCTGACCCCCCAAAAGGCGCCTCTCAGGTCCTGGGCCCTCGGTATGGCCCTCAAACTCTTAAAGTCAAGCTTTTGGGCTCTTCGCGACCAGGCCCTTTTGCACCGGAACCGTGCTGTTCGCATGGAAAAACAGTGCGAGCCACCGCAAGTACATCTCTTCGCACAGCAAGCATTGTCAGCCAGCGTGGCCCGCCAACACGAGGCTCCAGCCCGCCAGTCCATTATACTCACCCTGCTCCTCACCCCACACCGACCACCACCAGCGATGCTCTCCTTGCTGCTGGCAACCTTCAACGTGAACGGGACTCTTGGCACAAAACTTGAGAAGGTAAACCTTCAGTGGGACTAATCTGAGACTGTATCCAACCCGCGTTCCGTTGAGGTTGGCCTGAACTTTTGACTTTGACCTGGTCGATTGCAACCAGATATCCCCGGTTGGCGCTTTATGCTTTTAGGTGCTATTTTACAGTTAATTCTTAAAAAATTCATAACTCCGGTTCTATGGTTGTATTTTTGTCGTGTTGGTCTTGTTTTATTAATTAAATTAAGCTCTATTGTTCTAACTTGTGGGATCTTTTTGTGTGGTGTTTTACAGTTTGAAGTGTTGCACAAATACTTTACACATTGCCTCTAAGTTAAGCCTGACTGCTCTGTGCCAAGTTACTAGGGGGTTGAGCACAGGTTAATTTGGGATTTGCTTGTGCCTTACTGTTAGAAATGGGGTCTCTAGTTGGCAGTTGTTTGCACCCTGTCCAAGTAGGGACCCTCACTCTAGTCAGGGTAAGGGGATTACACAGCTAGGATAACCCCAGCTCACCTCCTTGGTAGGTTGGCACAAGCAGTCAGACTTACCTCAGAGGCAATGTGTAAAGCATTTCTACATATACACACAGTAAAAATACTTCAAAAGGACACCACAGCAGTTTAGAAAAATAGCCAATATTTATCGGAATAACACAAGACCAAAACGACAAAAATCCAGACACAAGTCAAGTTATCACTTTAAGAAAGTTCAAAATAGTTCAGCCCATAAGAAACTATGGATGCGTCACTTTTAGCACAAAGTACCTGGGCTGCATGGGGCGTGGCCAAGCCACTGACCGTAATGGCCACGTGGCGTTGAAGCTCTGTTAGAACTCCCCACCATCCTCAATAATACTGGGTCGCAAACACCATCTCCCACCATCCGGCACCTGAAAACACTGGTGGTCCCCTGGGCGCTCTCCTTGTGTGCATTGGGGGAGGGCGGCACTGAGGAAGTCTGAGCGGGCCGTCTCAAAACCCCGACTGACCCTGAGGCCTGCTCAGGTGTCATGGTGGCGCCTGTAGTGTATGTGACTGGGGATCGCGAGGTGCCGCTCTAAAAAGCATGCACTGGTGAGAGGGCCGAGCAGAACAACCACCCCACCCGATCCTGTTGCACCCCATCGCACTACTACCTGTAAGCCCAGCTGAGATTGTACATGCAGACGGAGGAGCCTTGTGGAGCAGCTGCTCACCGTACAGGCCTATGCCTGTGTGAGTGCTGCAGAGACCTGTCTGGAGGCGCTTGATGGGAGTGGAGGAGAATAAGAGGCACGGGAGGCAAAAGGAGATCTGAATGAATGAAATTTATTGACTGTACAATTAATTAAAATCATTACTGTAAAACAGTTGGCGTAAAAGAGACTAAAATGCTTAAAATGTTAAAATCTTCAGTTTTTAGTGCGCTAATGTGCCCCTCTCCGCTCTTGCAAAATATGTGGCTGCCGGGGATGAAGTAGAGATCGAGTGTCCTCTCACAGGTTTATAAGCCCCAAGTGACCTTGAAAATGAACTGTTTAGACAGTCTGTGGACCGTTCATCATAACGCTTCGTTGGGACCATACAATAGCGCTGTATTAGTTATGCGGGTGGGGCGAGGGAGTGCCCTCAGTGTTGTTGGGAACCGGATTGCAGTCTTCCACTGGGCTTCCAGTGCTCGTTGCCTTGATCTGATTGTTGCCGTTCGCGGCCTTTAGTGCTAACCTAATCTGATGCGTGAGTTTCCCCAGTCTTGTAAGTATCATTGTGTTTGTTGTTGAGAAGCACAAGGCTGATGCTTCGCTGCAGGTCTTTATCCCTTTACTGATGCAGATCGGGCGCAAGAGCCGCCGGCGTTCGATGAAAAGGTTGGGGCAACAACATAGGAGGTGCAGCCAGGATTCCCTCGTATAGGGGCACAGTCTGCAGTTGATGGTTTCCCCCCTGCGGGCCCATGTCGGGTTAAAGTCAGCGATACCATTTGTGCTTAATCTCATGAAGAGAATTTTGCTTCGGGCTTGTGGTGTCAGAGCCTCGGTTAGGTAGGGCTGTGCTTTCCCTACCATGTAAGATTTGTTCAGCGGGTCCAAGTTGGAACTTACGCGAAGGGTTTTGGAGTCTAGCTCAAAGGAAATTTCCCGCACTTGTCTGTTTATGGCCTTTTTCCACGCGTTCAGTGGGATTTCCAGCATCGGTATGCTTGCTTCCTCAATCTTTAACGTGTTGACCGCTTTGCCAAGGCCGTAGTGCCAGGCCGAGCTTGGCCCCTCAAACATAGATCTTAATTGATGTTTTAGAGAGTTGACCGGGGCCCTTGAGATCCTTAGGTATAGCATTATGAGCTCCCCCTGGCACTTCAGATCTGGTCTTGCCAGGCCTAACTCTAATCTTAGTCTGGGTTTCCTCGCGGCCCTCGGAATGTAAAGCACTGATTTATATGCCTTTGCTTGGGCTATGGTAAGGAGAGCATCCTGTAGCCCAGGGAAGGCCAGGTGGCCATAGCTAATGGCAGGGAGCAATTTTGCCTTTAGGACAGTCAATATTGGGCCTGCAGAAGGACTTAGCAGGTTTTGGCTCAGTTGTTTTAGTAGGTGTATGATCTTATTGGCCTTGATGGACTGCTGTTTCAAATGGACATTCGCCTTGGCCCGTTCCGTGAGCCACACCCCATGATAGTTATACAAGGCCGCAGTGTTAATTTGTTTATTTCCCATTAACCAGTGAGCTGTCTTTTTCCGGTGGAAATTTCCAAAAATGACGACCTTGGTCTTCCCCTGGTTAACTGTCATATTGTTGTCGTGGTTAAAACTATTCAGTGCATTTAGGGCTCTTTGTAGGCCCACCTTCGTGTGGTCCATTATGACTGTGTCATCCGCGTATTGTAGCACCGGGAGCCTCACGCTTCCTAGTTTTGGTGCTACTAGACTGGCTCCTTTCAATGCGTCACCCAGATCCGCAGTGTACAGGTTGAATAAGAGGGGAGCCAGCATGCACCCTTGTTTCAAGCCGTCGTACGTTAGAATTTTGGGGGACACTGTACCGGCGCTCGTTTTGACCCTCACCCAAGTGTTTTCATATAGCGATGTAATTGCCCTCAGGAGGTTTGATGGAATGCCCCAATTTTCTAGTTTCCACCACAGTCTTCTGCGTACAACTTTATCGAAGGCAGTGGTGTAGTCGATGAATCAGCAAAAGAGTGGAGGGTTGTTCTTCTTTGTTGCCTTGACGGATAAGTGCGCTAACGCCAGGACATTGTCCATGGTTGAAGACTGTGGCCTGAAGCCGGTCTGGTAGAATGGGATGATGCTCTTTTCCTCGGCCCAGGTTTCCAGATCTTTCAATAGCAGGCGGGCATATGCTTTGGCTTCAAGATCTAGCAGGGCTATGAGCCTGCAGTTTGATGGTTTTAAATGATCCCCTTTTTTGTAGATTGGAACTAGAATGGAGCCCCTCCAGGAATCCGGGGTGTGACCTATCAAGAAGGCATGATTATAAAGCGGGGTTAGTATTGTTGCCCAAAATTCGGGGTCCTTTTTGAAGACCGGGGCTGGTATCCCATTGGGCCCAGGGGCCCCGTCATTCCTCATGTTCTTGAGGGTCCTAATGACTATTTGGGGATTGATTTGGGCTGGTGACATGGGGGACGTCTCGTCCTCGGCGCTCTCTCCCATGGGGTGGGAGCCGTGGCTAGTCACCGATTCTCCTAACTTCACCATTGTGCTCTGTTTTTGGGACGCGGGGTAGCTGGATTCTTCTGCGCTGCCTGCGTTTGAGGAGGCGATTGAATATAGGAGCTTTACGTGAGTCAGCCAATCTTGCTCTGCAACTCCGTTTTCTCTTTGCGCTCCTCTACTACTTAGCCGATTTATATGTCTCCAGAGTCCTGATAGGTTCTTCTGCTCGAGCAGGGAGAAGACCTTGAGCCATTCCCTCTCTGTGTGGGCTTTTTTGTGTTCCCACAATTTCGTCCTTAGTGCTGCCCTTAGAAATGTGACTGAGGGACCTTCAATTTGTCTGCCGCCTCTTTTCTTTGTTTCTATGGCCTTGCGCAGAAGCCGTTTGCTCTCGCGTATGTCTTTGGTTGGGTAGATGCTTCCCACAAATGGTTGCCCTTGGCGCCTGGGGCCTTGTGATTGGGGATAACCCAGCCTCGCTTGTAAGTCCTCTATGACTTTCTTCCAAGCTTTTGTGGGTGAAAGTAACGTAGGTGGGCATCCTTCCTGTTTCTGGTCCAGCCAGGTCTGAAGCTTATTGCCTGTATTGTCCGTCCATTTTATCCTTCTCAGGACACTATGCTTTTCGTCCCTCTTGACTCTCCAATGACTTGATGGATTATAGCGGTAGGTACTTCCAACTGGAACGCCGCTCTTAGTGGCCTGTGATCACTTTCCATCCTATCCTCGACTACATAGTCTGCCAGATTATTTGCCAGTTCCTCGCTGACCATGATGTAATCTATTCTTGAGCCGTTCCAGAAGGTGGGTAAGGTGTGCCAGGTTTTCGAGGTTGCTTCTTTCAGAGCATGAGTTGTGGACAGCTTGTGGTTGTCAAGGAGCTCGTGAAGAGGGGTAGTCTGGCCTGGTCCCCGAGGGAGGGATTCAGCTTGATCTAGTTCCTTTATATTAAAGTCGCCGACTAGAATAACCTGATGGGATTTATACTTATTTAGGAGCTTGTCTAATTTCCGTGTCAGGGCATCCAGCTGATCTTTCAAGGTGATCTGTGCTGGATTAATGTAGCAGTTTATTACCAGTAGGCGCATTAGGTGCGGGTTGAGTTTTAGGCCTCCGATCTGAATGGCTTGCAGCCCAGTTGAGTGCATGTTGATATCCGTGACTGCAAGGGCACTTGTATGTTTTATGAAGACTGATAGCCCGCCAGCCGGTCGGCCAAAGATGTTCCTTTTAGTTGCCGCGACGTGATGTTCATGGTACCCTGCCAGGGGGGTGCTGGACAGCGCCCACGTCTCTTGAAAGCAGAGTATGTCTCCAGTTTCCAGAAATTTTATCAAGTTTTCATTTTTACTAACTTTGCTGATCCCTGCGATATTCCAAGAAATAATGGATAGTTGCTGCTTGGGCTGTGTTCCTCCCCTGGCCGCTCCCCTGCCCGGTTTGGTCTTGCGGTTGTTAGGGATGCTGTAGCCAGCCTCTTAAAATTCCAGATTGGTTCGTTGCAAGGGGAGTTGCGCAAATGACCCGTTGGTCGTTTTGGCAGGATATCCTGATTCCCATGGAGTCCTTTAAGCCTGTCCAGCTTCTACCATTGGAGCGTGCGGTGTCGATCCCGTGCAGCACCGACCAGGGCCCTTTGCCCCCGTTTGCTGGAGCCAGGACGTGTGGATATTTAGGGTGCGTCAGGATCTGAACATCGATGCCCCACTCCGCTAGTTTTATGGAGTTATTCAGAACGGCTTGTTGTATTCCTTTTTGTTTTGAGCCCAGCACTGTTGAGTCGCCATGTGTGTCCCCCTTGATACTCTGGAATCTCACCCATTCTATATCCCCGGATTGTGTTTGATCTAGGGGGGCAAGATGTTTAAAGAGGCAAAGAATATTACTCCTGTTGAGGATATCATGCTGGCCCGTGCTATAGAATCTTGGGGTGAAGACGATCTCGTAGACGGATGTTGGGGTGCCCGGGGATTGAGCCGCTTTCCCCCTTCCTAGGGCGTTCTCAGGCAAAGTCGATCCAATACTTGTGCATCTTTGTGAGTTCATCGCGACGCCTGCTTTGGAGCTATTGCTCTGATCTTGGTTGCTCCTGTCGCTGGGCTGGAGCACACTGTTCAGCTGGGGTGGTTTTGTGACGTCCGGCTGCAACGATGTTATAGCCGTTACTTGCGTGAGAGTTGGCTCTGCAGGTGCTGTGCTTATTCCCTCTTTTACTTTGTTGCCTGTCTGTCGGCCCGAGCTTGCTAAAAGCTTCTGTCCGTTTGCTATGGGGGTTCCTAGTGAGTTTGACTCCATTTGCTGGTCTCCATGGAGCAGGGCAATGGAGGGGTCCTTCTTGCCCCAATTTTTGGTGCTGAATATAGGGTAAAGTTGACTGATTTTAGCATCCCCTTGTGGGGGCAATTGGTCGATCATTAATAGCTGCGATCGTCTCCCTCTTAACTTTATTTTATTCTGTTGTTTCTTCAGCTTCTTTTTTGCCCTTCTCGATGGAGTGGGTTCATGTAGGACCGTTTTGCTGATGATATGTTCCTGTGGGTCGGTTGCCGAGCCACCACTGCCACCACTGCCCCTTCTTTCCCCGCAGTTGGGGCTCTGTGTCCCTTGGACTACTACGGGGCTAAGGGTGGGATTCTTGGTCCTTGAGGCCGCCTTTTGCTCTGTTCGGGCGGGTGGCTGCAGGCCGGGGGGGCGCCTTCTGTCGCGGCCTGTGGATAGCTCTTGGCCTTCACACTGTCTTCTTTATTGCTCGGGGGCAGTGTCGCTCTGTTGCCTTTTGCCATCTCTATAATTCCCATAAGGACCTCAGGAAGCGACGCCCATTTTTCCATGAGGGATGAGCACGAGCAGGAACATTCTCCCCGGTTAGAGCCCAAATACTGAACAATTATATTTTCTAGTTCTTCCACCCTTGAGCTTATGTTGACTAAACGGCCTGCAATCGCTTGAAGGAGATCTATTTGAACTTCCATCTTAGATGACTGCCACAATAGAGCTCTATTAGTGGCGTTGTTTGTGACCATTGTAGGTGATTTCATCTGGTCTGCGTCAAGACTTTCATCTAGGGTGGAGGGATCAGCTTTTGTATTGGGGGCCCGTAGTGATGCTTGTAGCCCTAGCTCCAGCAGATTTGGGGTTAGTTCAAGAGTTCTTTCTATCTTTTGACCTAAATTTTGAAGGAACGACGCGGAGAGCTCGCCTGCTGCGGGGGATTCTAGGCGCAAGTCCACTGAGTGGGGCCGTGGGCTCATAGGTGTCGGTGAGTGCACCGTGCACTCTGCAGCCTGGGAGTCTTGGCTTTGGCTTTGGCTTTTAGAGTGGTGGATTTGCGCCCTTGTCTCTGTGGTTGCAGTGTGGACGCCTTTGATCGGAGTTGTCTCATGGTCCTTACCGATTGTGAGAATGTGCCCTTTGTCTGTTGGTGTTGAGCGGATTTGGTCACTAATATATTCATTGGTCCGGACTGAGGTTAGTAGGTCGCAGGCTGAATTGACCGGTTCCTGCTCCTTGCTTGACGCTGCGCCGAAGAATAGGCCGAGGAATAGGCCATCCTGGGATGCACTAAGGTGGTCTAAGGGCCTCTCGTGCTGCCTGTTGATGCTGCCCTCTTGAGCGGGATGTAAATTGTGGCCATTGGAGGGTGTGTCCTGGGCTAGAGTCGTCTGCTGGCCCTTTGTGGTGCCCTGGTCGGGGCGGGGGTGGCAATTTTCTTTAAAAAGTGTCTAATCGACCCCCTTTGGTCGATTTCTTCTAGCGATGCGTCCTGGCTTTCTGTTAATGACTTGCTCCTTGTGATCCTTTTGGTGGAGGCATGTCGTTTGGCGAGTTCCTCTGGCGTTGTACGCGGTCGGCCCTTTTTCTGAGGGCCCGTTTTGCTTTTGGAGCGCCAATGGGGCTTGTCTGTCTGGCAGAGAGTCAGAGAGTCAAAGAGTCTCCTGTGCTCCTATGCGCCCCTTGGTGCTGTCCCCGGCGCGGAACTGGGATCGAGATGCTGATGCTCGACGTGCAATGTGCGTGGGCCGGGGGGAGCCGCGCTCAGCTACACTGGACTGCCGCTCCTTGTCGATACGTGCCTCGCAATGCCAGAGCTTCCTCAGGCTTCCAGGTGCTATGCAGGGCTGAGCGAGGGCTATGCAGGACAGCCCCTCGTTAAGTTGAAAGGCGGCAAAGCGGCAAGAAGTGGCAAGAGGTGGTGGGATGGTGAGATGACAACCCAGCGAGTAGCGGGAAGCCGGCAAGGCGCGGTGACGGCGTTCACCCGATATCACCTCGTTGCTCCTCGTTGCTCCTCATTACTCGTTACTCCTCGTTGCTTGCTCAGCTGTCTCACAGTACAATAACACAGACCACAGAGGACTTTTCCCAGGCACGAGGTAAGGCGAGCCCGAGCGATCCCCGTAGGCCCCGTGGTGACAGGGTCCGCGGGTAAGCCTGGGGAGCCAGTCGCCGGGCCGGTTGGGCCAGCCCGCTGCTACTCATGCTTACAACCTATGCGCTTGCCTCCTCCCATCCACACAGTGGAGCCAGCTGGCCCTTCAGGGAATTGGAGGTGCGGTGCTACGTTCACTGGGATCCCCGGACCGCCATTGGCGCATCGGAGGCCGGCGGACACACCACTAAATAACACACCATAGTGTCTCCCCCCCGGGGCCTACATGGATACGGTCCCCAATGGAACAGAGGTGCAAGACGTCGACAACTATCAATTGCATGCTGGCCAGCCACCCCTAGCCGCTTAATAATCCCTCATTGCGGGATGCATTAACAGGGCCTTCACACCCCGCTGGTTCAGGTGCAACACTGGGGATGTAAAATCAGACGTGGTACGTTGATTGGCCACGCTCACTTGTACTCCTCCAACTGCCGTCAGACACACACCTTTGCGCTAATCACCAGGCTACTTCTAATTGTGGAAACAAGATGGGTCCTGGTGGCTCTTTGCTGAATGCCTGGGTGCTGCTGGTAGTCCTTTTTAACACTCACCCCTCGGTGGCACGGTTCTACGTCCATGACCTAAAGAACACTGCTGTGAACTCTCCTGGAACTGTGGTGGAGCCTTATGTATATCGTCAATATAACCATTATAATTTCTGCCTGCCAGCATATCCTTACATTATACATAACCTCCCCACAGGTGAGATACGCCACCCAGGCATTGTTTACATCGGCCGATACCAACACAAACCCATTCAAGCTCGAACTCCTGCTCTGACCCACACCTAGTGGGATATGGTTTGTGGGGACCCCAAGCAGCGTTGCCTAACCTACAACAAGCAGAAACCTGGATAATACCCAACATCAGAAAATGGCAGAGGGGAGTACAACACATAGCGCAGAACCTACCTCCATAATCAGCATATATTCAATAATGGCTGAACTATGCTCCCACTTTCGAGCCATAGATGGCCAGTTTGATACTCTAGACAAGAGACTTGATGCAATGGGTGAGTGCCTTGATGGCCATGACCACCAACTTGAGGCGGCCAAGGGGAGAGTGTCAGATTTGGAAGACAGAGCAGCTCAGATGACTAAAAAACTGACCCGCCTTGAACAACTAATGAAGACAGTTCAATGAAGAATGAAGACCTAGAAGTCAGAAGCAGCAGAACAATATTCATATACAAAGAGTCCACGAATACTGGCCGAATAGATCTGTTTGTTGAATGGCTACTGACGGAACTGTTCAGCACCGAACCATTCACCTCAACATTTGTGATCGAGCAGTCCCACCAAACATTTGGACCACATCCCAACACGGTCTGGCAGCCGAGGCCACTTATCGCTCGACTGCCAAACTTCAGGGACCGAGATACTGACCTACGTCTGGCCAGGAAAATATGCCCATTGATTTGGTAAGGATCATCTATTTCCATATTTCCTGATTTTACCGCTGTGGTTCAAAAGGCCCGCCACAAATATACAGGTGTAAAGGCCACACTCTGCAATTTGGGCCTTCGATATGGCATGATATATCCGTCATGATTGAGGGTGAAGGTGAATGGTAAACCACGAGTATTTGACACCCCTGCTGATGTCCAGGCCTTCTGCGGCAGATATTCTGAGGAAAGCTCCCCGTCTCAGCAGAACTCTCCCAACAACTCACCACCAGATATCCAGTCCGGCACAAGCGCCCATCTCTTTCCTCTAGGCTGACGTTCCGGACCATTCTTCTCTCCATGGTTTCCCAGTTGATGGCGTCATCACTGATCGTCCAAGGGGACTTTTATTATTGTTCTACACTTTTATGATGGCTTAATTACTGCTTAGACAACCCAATTTATGATTCTGCACTCTAACCTGCAGACAGTGGGGACCCGACATAGGATCTCCGCCCCCCCCAAGTGTTACACATGCAAAAGTTGCATTTTATACTACTCTATGATTAAAGAAATGATGTCTTCTAGATTGTTGCTAAGTTTGGGGTTCACTTGACAGATTGTCGGCAGGTGTGGAAGGGGGGATAGGTATCTCAGGGATGTTTTAGTTTATTCCACTCTCATAAGTCAGCATTTTATCTTTGTACCATACCGTGCGTACTGCTGCAGTCTTCTCTTGTTCTTTCCTACCTAATGCCATTTCATGTTAATATCCGCCCATTCGCAGACGTCACCTGAATGTCCTGGAATATATGGGGTTTAAATAACCTGTGTAAAGGTAAACAAGTGTTAGAATACCTACAAAGCCACACTGTAGACATAGCCTTTCTACAGGAGACCCACCTATCACCTAGTCAGACACCTACTTTTGCAACCACTCAGGGACCACACAGTTTTTGTTCCAGTTATAGCACCTATGGAAGAGGAGTGTCTATTTTAATTCATAAACAACTACCTTCTCAACCATACACTATCCACACTGACACAGAAGGCAGATATCTTCTAGTGGCGGGTCACCTGCTAGGGTATCGCGTACTGTTGGTAAATATATACACTCCAAATGTCGATGACCTGGAGTTTTATCAAAAAGTGCAGACACAGATCGATCAGGTAGAGGTGGACCACATTTGGGGGGGGGGGGAGACCGTAATATACTCCTAGATGCAACATTGGACAGCACTGCACAGACCCCATTAGGCAAACCCCGCTCTAGGCTCATTCTACAAGACATATGAGATACATGTACACTAGTAGACACCTGGTGCCAGCAAAACCCTACCAAGTCTGCCTACACATTTCATTCAACGCAACACAATACTTGGATACGACTAGATTTCTGGCTCCTATCCATGCTCATTCCCTGGATTAGGTCTGTTACACACCTCCCACATACTCTGTCGGATCATTGCCCTGTAACTCTGATCTTGCACATCCCCAGGGAGGGGGGGTGTTGAGCAACAAGGGAGATTCCCGAATATGGCTCTGCAAGATGAACTATTCAGCTGCGAACTCCAAGCTGCTATTATGGAATACTTCGAACTCAATAAGGGCACTGTTGAATCCCAGGCTACACTGTGGGAAGCCTTTAAGGCGTACACATGAGGTGTCTGCATCTCCAAGCATGTGGGAGTACTGCGGACATACGTAGATCGTTGGCCTGAATAGAGACAGAATTGGGACATTAGACAAGACCACAGTCCTACAGAACTCGGCGGATTATCTGCAGTGCCGGGCTGCTTCGCTTGCGGGTTTCAGAGAAACGGCAGAGAGGGAGGCCAATTACCTTGGGAAATATGCTAAAGAACGAAAATATGGGGAGGGGGAGAGGGCGGGCCGTACATTAGCTAGGCTACTGCAACCATCCAGGGGTCAATCCTACATATTGGGCCTACAGAGACCCCATGGCACTCGTGTTACAGATGCAATGACTATCCAGGCAGAGTTGCTTGAATATTACACTAATCTATACACTTCGCGACTAGTTGGAAGTGACACAGACATACCTAATTACCTAGAGGAAGTGGCTATGGTCTGGCTTACTTCAGTACACCAGCAGTTTCTTAGTGAACCTTTCACCACTGAAGCGATTATTCAAGCTATAGATGCAATGGATGGTTCTAAAGCACCTGGCTTGTATGGCTACAGAGGTGCCTTCTACAAGGCATATAAACATATATTTGCACCATATCTCCTAGAAATGTATTCTGAAGCACTAGAAAAGGTGTGCTTCCACCCACTCTCTGTGAAGCCGTGATTACGCTACTTCTAAAACCGGACAAAGACCCTTTGACCTGTAGTTCGTATCGACCACTATCCTTGTTAAATTTTGACAGTAAAATTTTAGCGAAGATGCTGGCAACTCGCCATGCGTTATTAATATAACAAATAATATCAGCACAGTCAGGATTTGTCCCACATAGGTCAAATGCACTTAATTTGCACACAGAATGGCCCTTTCTCCATGCCACCCTCCGTAAGATGGGATTCCTCTATGGGTTTACATCACTCATCACCCTCCTTTACGCACAACCAACTGCACGCATTAGAACCAATGGCATGCTGACGGCCCGTATACAATTTCACGAAGGACAACACAGGGGTGCCCCCTCTCACGATTGTTGTTCATAATAGCGATGGACCCACTGGTGCAACATCTTCAAATGAACCATCTACATAGGGGGGGTTACAGTTTAAACCCACTCCGCTCCTGGTCACGCTATAAGCTGACGATATTATCATCTATGTGCGACATCCAGCTGAAAACCTAGCACCTATACTTCGGAGATCACTCGCTATGGACTGCTATCTGGTCTGCATATAAACTGGACCAAGTCCAAAGTATTCCCCCTGACAGCAGTAACCACACAAACATGCCTCAAATTTCCCTTTAAAGTGGTGCTATACATCAGTCTGCTACCTGGGTATTGATATATGTAGAGATAGAGACCAGATCATACATCTCAACTATGGCCCGGCAGTAGATAAATTGACTGCCCAGCTAGAGAGATGGATCCACCTTCCTCTATCAATAGCGGGTCGTATCGCTATCATCAAAATGACGGTACTGCCCTAATTTTTGTACCTTTTTCACAACAGTCCCATCCCATTAACCAATGCTTTTTTTGCAACACTCTGTGGTATACTCATACAACTAGTCTGGGGGTCAAACAACCCAGGATAGTGTGGCATACTCTGGTACTCCCATACAAACATGGGGGCCTGGAAGTTCCCCACATGCACCTGTACACCCTGGTGGCGCAGTGCAGTTTTTCCAGACATTGGTACCATACAGACATACGAATACCATAGACTAGGCCAGAGATTGATCTCACTGACTCAACTCAGCTAAAAGCACTATTGCCTATGGGACTTCCACGAGATCCATGCAATGTACAAACATTGTCTCCAACTAGCTGGGCCTAGCAGAGATTGATCTGTCTGCTCTGTGGAAAAACCTTGTTTTCACCTGAGATACCTCTAGCTGCTAACCCCTGGCTGCCCATAACGCAAGAGAAGCTAGTTCAATGCATTCTCCTGAAATACTCACTGCACACCATTGGGGATCTTTTCCCTGAAGGGCACGTGTTTTCCGGCACAGAAGATACAAGTTTCCAGGACGCTCCCTATATGGACCATTTTGTGTTACAGAGGCTCCAGAGGGCACTCAGAGCCCACGTTTCGTCATATACGTTGGCGCCAGAGGAATTTGTACCCCCAACACTGATAATTACTCACTTAGAAGGGGACTGGTTCATTTAGAAGCTGTACCATGCTAGTTTGAAACCTATTACTTGCCCACGACTCAAAACTTAGGACGGCCTGGGAAACAGATCCCGGACATCCCTTAACAGATAAGGTTGGCACAATTGCTGCACGCGGACATGCCTAATATCCCTTAACCATCACCATAAGATGGTACACTATAAATTTTTACAACAAGCATACGTTACACCGGCTAAGTTAGCACACATAGACCCAACTCGATTATCTGATAGCCCAAGATGCCAGACATCGCTAGCAGACAATGCACACATGACATGGATTTGCAATAAGATCTCCCCATACTGGAGAGAAATGTTTGCCAAACTTTCTCTTATGACCCACACCATCAGAGAGCCCTCCACCTTACTGGCCCTGTTGTGCTATGTACACAACTTGCCTAAATCAATACGCCGCTTTGTAGCAATTGCCCTACTACTTGCCAAGCGGGAAGTAGCCATGCAATGGGGGAATAAATGCCCGTCCACCTCAGAAGCATGGATCCAGTGTATAATGTACTGCCACACCAACAGTGAGCTTTATGCTTCTCTCCAACCACTCACCTCTAGAGCCCGAGATATCTGGCAACCACTTAGGGACTACCTACTTACACTCGACTCCCCTGTAGAGGAATAATGATCAGAAAAACCCTCCCTAACGTGCACCTAATGCCGAATGGGCGAAATACACGAGGTGAACATAAGAAAACAGTCTGCTATGCTGAACCATTGTCAATTTTGAGGTGATACATGTTAATTTTTTTACTCTGCTGTTAATTTATATACTGGTGAATGTCACTGCTATGTAACAACAGCTACTATTTATTTTATGCCTTCCTATATAAATACGTTTCCAATCCACCAGAGGTGGGAATGTGAAGTGCTATGTATGGTGCTGTGAAAATTCAAAAAATAAAGTAAACAAACCAAATAAAAAAGTACCTAGGATGCATCAAAATCAAAGATGAAAACAGGCGCTGGGGAGGTGAGGCGCCAGAAAGGCAAATCGATGCATCAGTTCCTCACTGCCAGGGGAGGTGATGCATCGGTTCCTCACTCCCAGAGGAGGAGATGCGTTGGTTCCTTACTCTCAGGGGAGGTGATGCGTCAGTTCCTCACTGTCAGGGAGGTGATGTGTCACTTCCTTACTGTCAGGGGAGGTGATGCGTCACTTCCTTACTGTCAGGGGAGGTGATGTGTCAATCTCCAGACACGCGGCCTTGGTTCCTTACTGCTGGGCCAAGTCGAAGAACGTAGTGCACAGGGACGATGAGGTGAAAATCTAGACGCGCTGAGTCGATGCGGCGCAACAGGCGCTGCGATTTCCCAGCTGCGAAGCAGGTGATGCATCGATTTCTTCAGCCACACAGCAGGGCCTGCATAGGAGTTGGAGCATGTGCCACAGACGCTGGTGATGTGGTGCTCAGGATTCAGGTTGCAGTGATCTTTCTACCGTACGACAGGTGCTGTGCCGATTCTTCGCCGCACAGCGGTGATGCATTGGTTTTTCAACCGCACAGCGGTGCTGCTTCAGAAAAACAGGCACTGAGAGTCGATGCCTGGATTTTCTTGGTTCTTAGCAGCAAAACGACCTCCAATGGCCCAGAACTGGAATTGCCACCACTTGGCAGATCAGAACTCCCAGCAGAGGAGTTCAGGGGCTGCAGATGAAGTCTTTGATGGCCCTGAGACTTCTTAACAGGAGGCAAGCACACACACGCCCTCGGAGAACCTTGGAAAGCAGGATGTAGAAAGCAAAGTCCAGTTCTTTCACTCCCAGGACAGGAGCAGCAGGCCAGCACACAAAGCAACAGGCAGAGTGTCAGTCTCCTCCTACAGCATCCAGCTCTTCAGAATGTCCTCTTAGTCCAGAAGTGTTCTGAAGTTATGGTGTCACAGCTCCGTACTTATATCAGTTTCTGTCTTTGAAGTAGGCAAACGTCAAATGAAAGTCTCTGTAGTGCACAAGACCATGCCATTCCCTGACCTGGCTCCAGACGTACTACAGGGGGGTGGAGACAGCTTGGTGTGAGGACAGGCACAGGCCCTATTCAGGTGTCAGCAACAACTCCCCCCACCACTCTAGCTCAGGAAGACCCATCAGCCTGGTGATGGGCCATCAGGATATGCAGGGCACTCCTCAGCTCCCTTTGTGTGACTATCTAGAGTGAATGCATGAACAGCCAACTATCACCCTCCCTCAGACATGGATTCCACAGGCAGGCAGAGGCACAGAACGGCAAAGCAAGAAAATGCCCAATTTCTAAAATTGGCACTCTCAAACGCGCAATTTAAAAACCAACTTCACTAAAAGATGTATTTTTAAATTGTGAGTTCAGAGACCCCAAACTCCAAATCTCTATCTCTTCCCAATTGGAAATTACACTTGTAAGAGGTTACAGGCCAGATCCAATGATAACCTATGGGAGAGATTGCCCTTGCAAGAATGAAAAACAAAATGAGCAGTATTTCACTATCGGGACATTTAAAACACACCCATACATGTCCTACCTTTCAAATACACTGCCCCTGCCCATGGGGCTACCTTGGCCCTACCTTAGGGGTGCCTTACATGTAGTAAAGGGGAAAGTTTGGGCCTGGCAAGTGGGTGCACTTATCAGGTTGACATGGCAGTTTAAAACTGCCCACACAGACACTGCAGTGGCAGGTCTGAGACATGGTTGCAGGGCTACTCATGTGGGTAGCACAATCAGTGTTGCAGGCCCACTAGTAGTAGTTGATTTACAGCCCCTGAGCATACACAGTGCACTTTACTAGGGACTTACCAGTAAATCAAATATGGCAATGATTGGATAACCAATTACAGATACCATTTACACAGGAAGCACCTGCACTTAAGTGCCCAGAGTCCTAAAACCAGCAAAATCGAAATGCAGCACACAGTCAAAAACAGGAGGTCAGAAGCAAAAAAGACAGGGAAAAACACACCAAAGATGCCAGGTCCGACACTTACCCTGACTAGGACTGTGGTTGCTGCTTGACCAGGGCTCACACCCCAGTCAACCAGTAACCCAATTTCTAACAGACGAATTGCTGTGTATGTGAATCATTGTTAGTAAAATATTGCTTTGCTGAAAAATGTGTAACCTACAGAATGTTTCAAATGCTACACATTTTTTATGTATGCACAAACCTAGGAACATGGATGTAAGCACCCGTTCTATGTGCATGTATGTACACGCACATATGATGTGAACACTGGGGCCCAGTTACATACCAGTGAGGTAGTTAAACTGTCAAATGTTTGAATTATACACACACCCGTTGTTCTATTTTGTTCAACTTGCATGGATTATATGGCAACACTTTGTAAAGTAGACTTTAGGCTTGTTGATTACGTAAGACCTCTTTTAACATCTAGTTTGGGGACAATGCTAATGAAATCAATGGACTGCCATCATTTTCCCCCCTCCCATACTATACAGACTTTTTGTATAAATATATCCAGGAATATTCATTGCGCATAGAAGTGTAGTCACTCCACGTGAAAGAAATCAGACAAGGCACGTCAATGTGAAGGATAGCAGTGCGATAACGACTCTGCTCATTTGTTGGGCAAGACCCCTGACCTCTTGGTCAGGAAACTGCTCTCCCACTGCGTAGCACCGCTCTGTGAGTGGCCTACCCCAAGCGCTGCCTTCGACGGAGTTTGAGGCCCCTGTGCCCCGGTCCTTCGTCTGCTTCTGCCTTCCTTTGCTGCACCTCGTTTTATTTTCTTTCAATTTTTGCCACTGCCTGTGGGACTTTTGCACTTTGCCTTTCTTCAGCCTTTTGTTTTTTTTCTTCTGCCTACTTCTATTTCTGCCTTTTCTCCTCTTTATTTGAATCTTCTTTCCTCTCCTTTCCCCGCCGCTGCTGCCCCCACGGCCCCTCCCACGTTCTCCCGCTCTTGCCTCCCAGCTGTCCCGCCTTCCCCCCGACCCCTACTTAATGGCGACCGTTGTGCCCGTCTGTGGCCCGACTGTGACCAGCTCCAGGGACCCTGGTCCTCCAACCCGCCAGCGCTACAACTCCTCGGCTCTCCACGCACTCAACACCGGCAAGGACAACAACTGCAGGCTCTCCTCACCAAGCGACACCCAGGGACCTTTCACCTGTCGCCACTGCCACCACTCCTTCTCCTTTGCCGACCCCCAGGACCCACCCCAACCCTACCGCTGCAACTCCACCACACCCCAAACCCTGCAATGCATCCTCCTCAACGTCCGCTCCCTCCACAGACACGCCACAGAAATCTGGGACCTCCTCAACAGCACCTCACCCAACATTGCCTTCCTCACAGAAACCTGGGCAAACGCCATCTCAGGACCCGACATCGCGATCGCCATCCCCGAAGGCTATAAGATCACCTGGAAAGACCGCTCCAACCACCCTGGAGGAGGCATCGCCATCGCTCACAAATCCTAACTCCAACTGAACACCAACACTGACGGGCCCACAGACCTGATGGAACACCTTCACTTCCCGATACAGACCAACCCGACCACCACCCTTTGAGGCACCCTCATCTACAGACCCCCCTGGACCCCGCACACCCTTCACTGACTCCATCACCAACATCATCACCCCGCAAGCCATCACTTCCACTGACTACACCTTGCTGGGAGACCTCAACTTCCACCTCGATAACCTCAAGACTCCAACTCCTCCTCCCTCCTGGACAACCGCCTCAACTTCGGACTCAAACAGATCGTACCAGAAGCCACACACCCAGCAGGACACACCCTCGACCCCATCTTCACAGCAGGAAACTCCATCACCTTCAGCCACACCTCCGAACTCCCATGGACGAACCATTGCTGCGCCCACTTTACCTTCAATTCCGACATCACCCGCAAACGCCCACACCGGGTCCAAAGCAGAAATTTGAACAAGATCCCCAACGACCAGCTCACCGCCTCTCTCAGCAGTTCCGCTCCCACCACCACGGACAACAACCCTACCATCGCCGCCCGAACCCTGCACAATTGGCTCACCGACTGCGCAAACACAATCGTCCCCTCAAGAAAACTACCAACCTACACGCCAAGAGAGCCAGCTGGTTCTCCGTCGAACTCCGAGAATCAAGACGAACCTGCAGACGCCTAGAAAAGATTTGGAGGAACTCCAAAACCACAGCAGACCTTGACAACTTCAAAGCAGCCACCGCCACCCGCCACAAGCTCATCAAACACACAAGGAAGAAAGCATTCCAGGACCGAATCTCCGCCCATGCACACAACAGCAAGGAACTCTTCGGCATCATCAAAGAGTTCGCACAACCCAACAGTGAGACAACCGACATCCCCCCCTCCCAGGACCTTTGCGACAGACTCAGCACCTTCTTCCATCACAAAATCAGGACCATATATGACAACTTCGACGACAACAACCCACACACTGATCCCACACCCACCATCCCCTTCACCATGCAACCTACACTCGACAGCTGGACCTCCCTCTCCATCAATGACACCCTGAAGACCATGAAGTCAGTCCACTCCGGAGCCCCCACGAACCCCTGCCCCTACCACATCTACCACAAAGCCGCCGACACCATCGCCCCCGAGCTTCGACGAATCATCAACCGCTCCTTCGAGACCGCCTCCTTCCCCGACGACTGGAAACACGCCGAGATCAACCCTCTCCTGAAAAAACCCTCGGCTGACCCACCCGACCTCAAAAACTTCAGACCGATCTCCTTACTCCCGTACCCGGCAATAGTCATCGAAAAAGCTGTCAGCCAGCTCGCCTCCTTCATAGAAGAAAACAACATCCTTGACTCCTCCCAATCCGGTTTCAGGAAAAACCACAGCACCAAAACCGCCCTCATCGCCGCGACAGACGACATCTGCTCCCTCCTCGGCAGAGGAGAGACTGTGGCCCTCATGCTCCTGGACCTCTCCACTGCCTTCAACACCGTATCTCACCGCATCCTAGCCCGATGACTACACGACGCAGGAATCCGGTACAAGCCCCTCGACTGGATCCGCTCATTACTATCCGGCAGAATGCAGAGGGTCAGACTCCCACCCTTCCTCTCGGACCCCACACCGACCACCTGTGGAGTTCCCCAAGAATCTTCCATCAGCCCCACCCTGTTCAACATCTACATTGCCCTGCTCGCACCCATCGCCAGATCCTATCGACTCAATATGGTATCCTACGCAGACGACACCCAACTCATCCTCTCTCTATCCAACGAACCCCACATCTCCAAACACAACTTCCAAAAAGGAATGGAAGCCGTCACCAGGTGGATGACGAACAGCTGCCTCCAACTCAACTCGGACAAAACTGAAGTACTCATCATGGGCCCTAACCAAGACGCATGGAACAACACCTGGTGGCCCCCGTCCTCGGTAACCCTCCCTCCCCCACCGACCACGCACGCAACCTCGGAATCATCCTGTACTCCGAACCCAAAATGAACCACCAAATAAACGCCGTCACCTCCTACAAAAGACCTTCAACTGGATTCCTCTTGAGCACAGGAAAACCGTCACCCATGCCCTCATCAGCAGCAGACTGGACTATGGCAACGCACTCTATGCCGGGATCAACAAAAACCTCACACGCAAACTCTAGAATGGCCAGAACGCCTCCGCCAGACTTGTCCTCAACCTACCTCGCCACTGCCACATCACCAAACACCTGCGGACACTACATTGGCTCCCCGTCGAAAAGAGAATCACCTTCAAGCTTCTCACCCATGCCCATAAAGCCCTCCACAACACCAGGCCGGCCTACCTGAACCACTGCCTATCGTTCCACGCACCCCAGAGATCCCTTCGCTCAGCCCAGCTCTCCCTAGCTACGGTGCTGTGCATCAAGAAAAGCAGAACAGGAGGACGGTCCTTCTCCTTCCTCACAGCTAATGCATGGAACACCCTCCAACTCCACCTACAGCAGACACAAACACTCTCCAAGTTCATGAAGCATCTCAAGAACTGGCTCTTCGACGAACCCTAATGAACATCATGGTGCTGCGCTCCCCCCCCTCCCCAAAGCTCCTTGAGACCCCACAGGTGAGTAGTTGCGCTTCATAAACCCTTGATTGATTGATTGATTGATTGATTGATTGTTGGGGCAGATAAACTCATTGAATGGACAGTCACTGCCTCTTCTGGATGCATTGAGCAAGCAGTCGAACTCCCTCAGTAAAACAACAATTGCCGAAAATGGAGGAAGCATATTGTATTTAATGTGGCATCTTCCACGTTGAAACCATCGACTTTGTTCAATAAACAGAACAAGGAAGTTAACGAGTGAAAGAGGGCGTGTAGCGATGGAGACAGAGAGATCAAGAAAGAGGCGACAGAGAGAGGGGGTCGCAAGAGGAATGGATAATGATCGCTGCGTTTGTGTGCATGAGGGAAGGTGCAGTCGGTGGAAGAGATATATTGTGGTGAGAGGAAGGCTGAGAAGCATAGGGAATATTAATATAAAGGGTGAGAGGGAAAGGATGAGAAGAGGGAGAGAGATAGAACTAAAGAGAGCAAGAGAGGAAAAGCACAAGAAAGAGATAGAGCGCCTGAGAGTGGAGAGGTTGAGGGTAGAGTGGGTGGAAGGACAGGAGGGAAACAGGAGAGAATTAGAGGGTAGGGCGCTGAATAAATAAAGGACGAAAGAACAAAATAAGGAGATGCAGAAGGTAAAAGAGAGCAGAGAAAAAAGAAATAAAACAAAGGAGAGTAAGCAAGACTCAGACAGCTAGAGAAAAAGAGCAGGCGAGAAACAAAGAAGCAAGAAAACAATGACTGTGAGACACAGAAAAGGAGAGTATTTTCATTCTATTTGTTAAAGGGAAGAGAAGAGTAGTGTAATTTAATTTTTGACCGTGCCAAATGATGGTACAATAGGGCGAAGGATGGGGACTAGCATGTAGTAGAGAAAGGGACAAACGAGTAAACTGCAAGACATACAATGAAGGAGCAAGGGAGATGATGAAATAAAAAGCAGAAGGCGAATGATGAAAATAGACAGAACGAAAGAAGTAAAATCAGTGTACACGTGGCATGTAAGAGAAAGTTTAAAAGGAAATACAAAATAAATCAGAGGAAACACACAAACACGGAAGGAAAGAACAGAAACCAGCCCTGCTTAATGGGCAGTGTAGACCTGTCGCCCATCTGCCATTGTCTAGTCTGTATCAACGGATATTGGTTTCCTAAAGGTATTCCCGTGAATTGCAAATTGTTTCTAGTAAACAAAACAAAAAAGAAAGAAGAGAGAAAGAAAACCTACAGCTATTCGAGGACAACATCCACCACATTGGCAGCCATGTGTCTGGAGTTTGAACAGCTGTCCCCATAACAGCTGCTCCCTGTAAGCCCATGGCAGGTGGCTGCTAGTAGCCCCTACCACTCACATAACCCTTCTGAAACGTTGTAGATCTTGCAGCTTTTAATAGTCCAGAAGGTTTCATTTACCCTACAAACATTCTTCCAGGGTCAATGTTCATTGTCCTGCATGAACAGTCTTAAGATAACAAAATAAAATATACAAATCCAGTTATTTTTAAAATATATACAGTAGCTATCACACCACTGGCAAGAAATAATTCACATCCGTTTAAAAAAATATTCACAACACCAGAAGAAAAAGTAAGGAGCCCACGTGAGCTCTCACTTCAGCTGTCCAAAGTACAGTTCAGAAAACTCGTCAGCTTCACAAAAAAGGTCCACCAGCATTTTTAGCCGTAAGCTTTCGAAGAAATCACTGCTATTTCTTTAAAGGCAAAGCATCTGGGGTTTCCTTGCCCCCTTTTTCAGGGTTGTCCTTGCAGTGGATAGTGCATGGTTTCTGCCCCAGCGTCTCTGCATCTTTCCGGGTGGTGTGGCGCCCAGGAGTGTCCATGCCCGGGTGGCAACGCAGTCAACCCATTTTCCTTTGCAGCTCTGCAGGGCGGAGGTCTGTTTTTTGGTTCAGCGTTTATCAGGTCAGCTCATTAGGGGTCCACCACAGAAGGAATATCGTCGAGCTGCAAACCAAGACCAGAAGTGGTTACAAACCAAGCGCACTGCAGCTCTGACAGTGCCACCCACTCTACCAGGCCAGGGATCGCTACCACCAGGGGGAGGGAGTCTGAAGGGAGGGCCGCTTAAAACCAGTAAAGATCCTTGCTCTTATCCTGAGGCTGCAAACCTGAGAATGCAAAGAGGTGGGAAAAAAAGAGAAAAGGCACAAGATGTTTAAGGACAGAGAAAGGTACACAAGAGAATTCCTGCAAGAAAAGAAAGCTGGTTTGTAGCAATAGAGCATGAAAGTAAATTAGCAGAACAAAGAGAGAGCAAAAGGACATGTTAAAAGCGGATGACAGGGGCCCCTCTGACAGCTACGAGTGATCTAGAAAAATCGCCAGATTACTTACTGGAAATCTTAATCACGCCTAGCCCTTCCCTTTCTTGTCAGATTAATTATTCCCTGAGACAGGTTCCCAGTTGCCTACCTAAATATCAACCACATTAAACAAGGCCCCTTCTTACAGAATTTTCAGAATAGCCATTTGCCGCCAGGCAGCGACATTGCAGGTCTAGTACAGTAGCATGCCCTGTCTGTTGTGAAAGTCCACTCACAGAGCCCTAAGGAGAACAGCACAAGGGAACAGGAGACAGAGGATCAGCCCCATCAGTGATTTACCAAAGTACCTCCATGGACTCTGCATATTACCGATAGAAACAAAAATTTGTAAACTAGTGAACATTTTTAAAAAAACTGTATCTCAGAAGTGCACACCACAACCACAAATAACTTGATGGAATTAGAAAACTCCAAGTGATTGTCTACTCTCCCATATACCGACAGGCAACGTGCCAGTCCCTGTAGGGCACTGGCACTCCCTTCACAGGTGAGAAAGGCTAGAAACCAATTCACTACTGCATGGAAAAGGTATCAACCCTGTTTTAGTCTCAGTCACTTATTATCTGACCACTTTGTTTCCATCCCGGTACCAATAGTTTAGAAAGTTTCTTGACAAAAGCATCAAGATTCAGCTGAAGTTGGCATTGCCATGCCCCAAGTTGCCCCATGCCTGATGAAGAGTACAGGTATCCTACAGGAACGTGGGGGCACCTAATACAAGAGTTCAGTAAACAGGAATGAACAAGAAAAAAAAACAAGCAGAGAAGGAGCTTCGCCACAGATGATCAAGGCCGATGCTAAGTCAATAAGCTGTGGTCTGAACTCAAACTAGTCTTAATTGATGTGTTCTTCAGTTATCTTCTCTATACCTCTCACTGTCTCTTCCCATTGCCGTATGAGGCATGTCCCACATAATGAGCTATTTCATTATTTATTTTTCCCCTCCAGCAATCATCTGTGCCCCTTCCCAGGAGTACTCAGCTAACTGACCTCAAGGATCTGCTTTTTGGCTCTGCATTGACCAGAGATTCCTCCCTCCCAGTGAACTGCTATCCCCACCCCACACACAATGCTTTCCTTCAAACTATTGAGGGTTTTGGCATTTATTTATATGCTCTAGGGCCGGATGATTAAAATAAGCTTGTATGCCCTAAAAAGGTTACTGGCCAATCCCAGACACTAATTATTTGATCACAGAACCTGATTTCCTAAATCAATCACAAGAATTCAATTAGTGCCAGTTCAACAAATGGTCCCAGATTGAAATGAAATTATCATGGAAGCATAATAATGAACTCTGCACATCCCTTCATTGGCCCTAGTCTTTAAATGCGAGAGATCAGTCATTAGCATGATTAGTTTATTAATGAATGCATTAAGCTAATTAATGATCTGTTGAGATTTAGTAATTTTTTTTCAAAAGCTTATTGGTCTTCACTAGCAGACCATAAAATAGTTTTTCAAAAAATGCCCACAGAATATCGTTCATCATTCTGGAAGCATTTTTATTGGCAAAGAAATGTGTTCATTGCTGTAGACCTTCACTAATTGGGAACAGAAGCGCACTGATTTTTAAACTAAGTACAGCATTTTGTGCCACAAGTTTGGAAATTGTCCCAAGCAAAATGGCCCAAATTATTAAATGTGCCTTTTCTGGAGTGGGCTCATTAACTGGAGGCTACTTACTTATTTTTCAGACACGTTATTAAGTGGGTCTTGCTCATTCATCAAATCTTAAATCATTTACAAATCCAAGATGCTCAATAATTGCTCCAGAAATGCACGAATTTGAATAAGAAGCGCATAAACTTGTTGCAAGTTATGCATAGTCCATTAATCATTCCAACAGGACGGGGCTTGTCACTGATGTTTACAAATTGGTTTCATTTCTATAACTCTTCTCTATTGTTTTTAATGTGCCCCGTTAAGTTCATTGCCACTAGATGTTTCAGACTCGTTAAATGGCCCTGCTGATTTTTCATTCCCAGCTCAGTAACTGTTCCAGCTCATTAATTGCTGGAGCTCATTAGTTATTGTCACCAACGGTTAGCTAATGAGCTTCTCGTAATCACAGCTTATGCACAAAAGGAAATGTACATTAACTTTTTTCTCAGTTCATCTACTGCATTTTGAAAGTCACAATTCATTCATTCATTCATGCGACCGAACTCATGACGTGTCACGGAGGGAACCCCTCTGCCCTAACTGATCCTCTAAGCATTCCTGCAAAAACCGAGGTTTTTTTTAGCACAGCTAATTAATCCTCAATTAACACCACCCCTCCTCCCCCACCCCTTCAAGGAGTCCCACTGTACATTTATCTCACCCATTTTTGTTATGGAAATACTCCATTCCCAACTGGATTCAGCGTTCAGGAACCATCGAGACCATGCAGGCTCTAAACAGAATATTTTGTTCGAGCACAGAAACTGCACAATCAAGGGAGTAGTCAGAATATTAAAATATCCCCACTTTGAACCAAAGCTCTTATGGCACCAAGCAAGCATAGTAAGTCATCGCAACCCTCTCCCGAAAAGCTAAATTGTCTTTTCCATCAAAGCCTCTATCCATTCATCATTCCATCCACCCACTGATATCTAACATTTCACCTTTGCATTCTGTCATCCATTCATTCATCATTGTCTTTTACCATTCTGTCCATCTATCCATCCATCCGCCCATCAATATTCAAACCCATCCATCTATCTCCAAACCTATCCATCCATGATTCCTAACCACCCTTACAGTCATCCATCCCTACAGCCACCTTTTCACCCATCCATCCATCCTTTCGCTCATCCACCCACCCATTCACTCCATCTGCTCTTTTACACATCCAGCCTACCTTTCACTCATCGATCCATCTTTTCACTCATCCATCCATCTAGTCTTTAACTCATCCGTCCAACCACTCACTCATCCATCCACCCTTTCACCCATCCATCCACCATCCCTTTCACTTTCATCCTTACACCCATCGTTTCACTCATTCACGCATCTATCAATCCACACTTTCACTTGCCCATCCATCCATCTATCCATCCATCCTTCACTCACTCACGCATACACATTAATTATGAGCCTTTGTCTGCTGAGTTGCAGACAGATGAGGTCCATCAAGAACTCTACCCCCCACTCTAGCTGCTAAAGCCAGGGCAGGGGTGGAGGGAGGTTACAATGCCCCTGTCCAAACCTATCATCCATCTCCAAACCTATCCAAACCAATTTATCTATCCATCCTTTCAACCATCCATCCGCTCATCCATCCTTTCACTCCATCCATCCACCCTTTCACTCATCCATCCAATCATCTATCCCCCCTTTCACTTAACCATCCACTCATTCATCCACCCTTTCACTCAACCATCCATCCTTTCACTCAGCCATCCACCATTTCACCCATCCTTTCATTCATCCATCTTTTCACTCATTCATCTACCCATCTCTCCATCCACCCTTTCACTCACCCACCCATCCAGCCTTTCACTCACATCCATTCATCCTTCCTTTCACTCACTTACCCACCCACCCTTTCACATTAATTATGAGCCTTTGTCGGCCAAGTTGCAGACATACGGGGCTTATCAAGAACTCCACCCCCCACTCTAGCTGCTAAAGCAGGGGCCTGCCCCTGTCCAAATCTATCATCCATCTCCAAATCTATCCATCCTTTCAACCATCCATCCATCCCCCTTTCACTTTTCCATCCAATCCTCCATTCACCCTTTCACTCAGCCACCCATCCTTTCACTCATCCATCCACTCACCCATCTATTCACCCTTGCACACATCCATCCATTCACTCAACCATCCACCCACCCATACATCCTTTCACTTAACCATCCATCCATCCTTTCACTTAGCTAACCATCCTCTCACTCGTCCATCCACTCTTTCACCCATCCTCCCACCCTTTCATTCATCCATCCTTACATCCATCCTCTCGCTCATTTATCCAGCCATCTCTCCATCCACCCTTTCACTCACCCATTCAGCCTTTCACTCACACATCCATTCATCCATCCATCCATCTGCCCTTCACTCACTTACCCACCCACCCTTTCACATTAATTATGAGCCTTTGTCTGCCGAGCTGCAGACAGAAGAGACCCTTTAAGAACTCCACTCTGGCTGTAGCTGCTAAAGCAAGGAGTTCATTACGCCCTTGTGCACAATACTGTCAATATATTAATACAGTGGCTCCTTCACTGGCGACAGCTCATTAACTGTCCTATCTAATCAGTCCCTACAAATTCATTTTCACAGCAGGTCATTATATGTCCCTGGTACAAAGATATTACCATCTCAATAATTGCCTACTAAATGTCTTAATTTGTTCCAAAAGTTAATTATTTAGTCCTTATGCTTGTCGGTAGCTGCCTCAAACTGTGGCAGAAGGTAATAAATAGGTACAACCACATTAGTTGGTGAAGCAGAACAGTTGGTATAGAAACTCACTAATTGATTTTACATCAGTGATTGCGGCCAGATATCTAATTGCCCATAAAAATTCATTATTTGCTCTTATCTTATTACTTTGAGGCAGCTAAATAATTGATACAAAGAAGTTGTCACCAGAAGCTTAATTAGTTCTGGTCATATTTAGAGATGAATTACAGCATTCCTCCTGCCTATCCCGGCAGACATATGGTTGGTTCAGGGTCTCTACAATTCTAGAGGATATGGAAATGCATAATTACCTTGATAACCAATCCAGGGTCTTAACTCTTAAACTGGCTATCAGCAGATCATTGGCTATTCCAAGTTCATCAGTTCACATGACCAACTCATTAAAATCCTTTTCATTAATAGTCCTTTGGATTTCATCATTTAGTGAATCTCATAATTTGATCTCAGCTGGTCAAGAGACCCCACATTCTAATGCCTTCATCCCGGAAAGTAAGTTAAAATACTCCGCTCACCAGGCAGTCTTAATGATTTAATAGTAGATGCAAACTCATTTATTGCACTGAGGCCTTTTCTAAGCAATCCAGGATTATTCATTTGATCTTGGTTCATTAATTGGTCCTAGTTTAGCAACGAGTCCCCCTTATGGATAGTTTCAGAAATGTGTTCTGCAACATAGGTTTCCTCGCATATGATCCTAATAAAATGCTGTTACGCTTTGAGTAGAGGCACGGAGGCATTATATAGATTAAGTTATTATTTATTAACATTATATATGATATGTGTCCATATCAAATATAGCTTGTTCGAAGGGATTGCACAAAGGCACTTTAATTTCTGGTCAAGGCGGCTAAATTTGAACGTATGGAAGGTTTTATTATTATTATTATCATTATTATCTAGAGTTGTTACATAATGAAATGAAATGAATGAAATATTACTTTTATGTGCTTTCAATGGTTTAGTACGGCATGTCATCACTAAATTCTCAAAATTTGTAATGCATCTGTTCAAAAATTCTTTTTGACGACTGTTTTAAGAAACTTGTTGCTTTTATTCTCTATGATTGTAATGATTTTTATTAATTGGAGAATAAAGACATTATTATTATTATTAATTGGTCCCAGTCTGTACACTGATACTAGTTATTACTAGTTCCTGAAGATCATGCTTCTGTCTCTATTTCCCAAGCAACTATCACCTGGAGTTGAGTGGATGTAGTACCAGCCTCATCTCACAGTGGCTTTGAAGGCAAACAGATGTCAAGCCACAGCAAGACTCATGGTCCAGCTTGTACTCCAGCCTACTTCTCAAATTAGAGAAGCCATTCACAACGTCCCGCCTCATTCCCAGAGGTCCCACCACTAGTTTAGAGGCAGCCAATCACAGGCAGGCTGTGGGTATATAGGGGGGCATGCCCCGGTCACATTTTGTGAAAGCCAACCAACCCAGACGTTGCTGCAGCGTTAACAGCAAATTTAGAGTGCATTATCCAGCTTTCCCAACACAAGGGCATGAAAAGGCATAGCAGCAGCTACATTACCAAATTTTTATTCATGAGAGCACTTAAGGTTATTTCAGATTGTGAAGCATGATTAGGTGAGGAACATGTAAGCTGATGTGTCACAATGACAGAAGAAAGTAGACGGTAAAAGCATGAGGAAGGAAGAGTAAGCCTGTTTGGAGAAATGCCAGGTTTGACTGATAAGCAAGGATTTTAATGGAGGTGGAGGAGAGTCTGATGGATAAAATTTGGTCATTGATTAGGCCTCCTGTGGATCGCCCAGGCTAGGCAAACATTATAAATCAGACTGCCAAAAGAAACTATCCATTTTATGTTATCTGACCAATTGTCCACCTTTCCCTGTATCCAACAATCAAGCTGATAATTAATCAATTGTTTCAGTATATGTCGTCAAGGCATTGAATGTTAAGAAAAATGTTTTTCTCAATCACAAAAACTGAAAAATTACAGATCACATTTTAATGACTGAGCCATTATATGCTAGAGTGATAAGACAACTGTACTTATGGAGGGGGGGGGCTCTCCTGCTAATGTGCCCATAGAGGCACTCAGCAGCAAGCTGGGAGAGTGGGTTACTGCTTTTGCTAGTGAGGATATCATAGCACCTTTGTGTCCTTACCTGTGTCTACATTGAGACTCATGTCGCCCGGTGGCCCGGGGAAAGGGCCTGGTGTTGTCCATGCAGAAGGCTCACCCTTCCCCAGGTCACACTGTGATGTTCCTGGTGGCGGTGGAAGTCGGTGTGGCCTCACAGAGGTGGGCACTAGTAGGGAGCTGTACCGAGGGTCAAAATGGCTGCCGTAGACCTCATGCATAGAGGAGGGCCGTGTGAAGGCTGCACTCTGTGAGCTGAGGGAGTATGGCTGGTGGTGATGGTGATGATGGTGGTGGTGAGCTGGATGGTGCCAGGGCTCTGGGGGTCCCTGATGCAGGTGACTGTGTAATGATGCAGCAGCTGCAGCAGAGTATGGGTCAGAGCCAAAAGGCAGGTCTGGGTGCGGACCAGCAAGTGGACTTCCCAGGGACGAGGAGGGCACAGAAGGCTGGTATGTGCTGTTCCAGAAGGATGGAGGGAAACTCCTCTGGCTCATCGGGTATCCAGAAGCATCTGTGGAAAGAAGAGAGTAAAAAGAGTTGGAGACTTTTCCCACCTTTCATAATGTTTCTACAAAAAACAATAAAAAACGCACAATTTAGAGAAGAATTCAGTCCCAGCAATCTCCTTTCCTATAAGCAGTACTAGACTGCACAAACTAAGCTCCCCTTTTATAAACAAAACATTTGTTCCAGTGTGTCATTTAAAGTGCGTACTACTATTAAACTAGAGTTTCGGGATAATGTTTCTTTACAATTAGTTTAACTTCCATTGCCAAGGAGGACCTTTCCTACATGGACAGCAGGGAATGCCAAACAAAATAAGCACCAGGTTTGTAGTGGAAATAACTTGGTACTCATTAAATCAATGGTACATGTTTAATGGATGAGAATGTATTCTACTTTAGGACATCCCTGGCACACACGATAAAGCATGCCTGATTTAGACCCTCCACCTCCCACTATTGACACATTGTTTCGGCTCGATCCAAAACCATTTGATACTTGGAAGTGTTGGGCATCGTATCTGTGTGAACATTTAACACCGGATTGCTATCTAAAGAGATATATGGAATGACGAGTCATCCAGGAAAGGAGCACAGATTGCAAAAACGCAGTTATCCATTTCAAGCTCACTATTCGGGCCGGCTAAAACATTGTTTTTTGCACAGGTTTTCTACGAGAAACTTAAAGGAGGGTGCTGCTTTCTGGGCTTTACCTCAGTTCATTGGATCATGCCTTCTTGCGTTGTTCTATTAAAAACGCTGCCGCTTGTTTACTTTCACCAAACATATGCAGTCCCTCTTCACTGCTGAGGCCAGGCATCTGGACTGATAGAGATGAACTGGAAATTGTGGTTAAACATTGGCTGACCTATTGAACAGAGATAACTACCACCCCATCACTCCACTTCGACCCCTGATGCCTTCACTACCACCCAACCAACTGCACTACAACCTCAGAGTGCCAGACTACCAAGGCTACAACTGCACTACCAACCTCACCAGCACCCTATGATCCCAAGCACTGCACCACTACACTACCAGCGAGCACCAATGTAATACTATTCCCACTTTCAATGACCTCACAACCACCAAAATAGCACTACAACCTCTTGCATCAGACTACCACCCGCAGCACAACTCAATCACTCTCCAATTCCACGTTACCACTATTCTGCATTAACCTCTCCACAAGCACCAAACAACCAAATTTCAGCATCATGCTACTACGCCAACAAATCACTAGTTCCTCTGCACCACGCTCAACCCACCCAGAAACAGACTTCTAAACCAACACTGCCATAATACCAATCAGAACACTCCACTACCATCCCAGCAGTATTCCACCCTTTTAGCACCACAAACAAGAAGGTGTTTGCACCACATGCACATTTTATTTATTCTCTTCCTCCATGTAATTTTAATTCATACTACTATAGAAGGAAGAGAATTTTGAGCAGTTATATAGTGGGACTCCCTTCAGTAGGCTGTAGATTGTCAGATTCAAAAGTGCCTTATATTACTGAAAGAGGCAGCTCGTGAGGGTTGCACACATTTCGAAAAAGGAAAGAGGGAGGTAGTGAGAAAAAAAAAAACACAACAAAATCAGGGGAAATTTATTTTCCCCATTGACCAATACTGAAACAGAGCACATTTACGGCGGAGACAGCTAAAATAAAGCTTTTTTTGCTTTAAAAATCGTTAGCCTTCCGCCTAAATCGGGTCTGTTGGCACGTATGAAGATGAATGCACTCCAAATGAGCAGGCACCCCATTTGACAGTGTTCCCTTCCGGTGCCAACAATCACTTCCGGGTGGTGCAGGGCTTGAAGTAAACTACAGTATCTCAGTTTTCAGCGTCATTAGCAAATATGGAAAGTTAAAGTCAAAACCAGAAGCATTTTCTGTATCTCAGTCACAGTGTCACCATATTCTAAATAGCTGTTTTTCCACCCACACTGCCCCCTTTTAATCAGTTTAGTAGGGGTATCCATTTGGGAAGCATTCACCTGCCTAATTAATACGTTTTACACAATTTGCTAAATTATTATTTTGCAAATCACTTATATAACTTCATGACAATTTTGCCTTAGCAGCTTAGCCTCTCTCCTGAAGATTCTTCTTGCCAGTCCAGGCCACCATGCAGGGCTAGTGGGTTCAGCTCCACATCCAACGTGTTCTTCAATTAAATAACATGAACACCTCAGGCTAATTTAGCACCAATTTTAGGGAGTCATTAACTTTGGCACCTCTGTTTCAAACTTTAGACAGATCAATGCAAACAGCACGAAAAAAGCTACAGGTTATGTGTTTTGACTATGCCTTGCACATAGGTTGAGCGACATTCTCTAGAACGGTGCAACATATCAGAGCCATTCATGTGTGAGTAGTACTCCAGGAGCTAAAGATGAATCCAAGCAGGTTGGAAAAGGTGCGAATATACAATTTTCCTCATTACACCACTTATGTTCTCGGGCAATAGCGCCAGTACCACAGTAAATACAAGCCCAGATTTGAGTTGGATTTGCATCACTTTTTTGACGCAGACCTGACGCAAAATCCTTTTTGGTATTTACAAACTAAAGCAAATTGTTATTTACGTTGACACTGCATTGAGATACTTTGCGTCAGGTAGGAGCTCCATGGGTGGGGCATGGGCATTCCAATGCATCAACACATGGATTTGGATGTAAACCCATAACTACAAAGACTTGTCGACATTGATTTGTGCCAAAATGGTGTGTCTGCCTGAAACTGGTGTGACAAGGAGAAATATCTTTATTTGTCCTTGTTATTTCCCCACATTCTGCAGCACACATACAAAGAGCAGACAGCCACAAAGAATAGTTTTTGTGCAGGAAGGAACCCCTTCCTTCACAAAAACTATCCTGACCTTAATACAGATACCCTTGCACTATGGCACAAGGGTGCCTGGGTTTGTGTTAGGCATCCACAAGGGTGCCAGCACATGGAGAAAGAAGAACTGCGACATTTCTTTGAATACAAGGCACAGTTGTGATCTCTCCCATTCATGCAATGCAGCGCCGCAACTTCACTCCTGTCAAAGCCCACGCAAAATCTTTTAAATTATGGCCCACGATTTACTTCAAAATGTCTTTCTGTAGTGGAAAACAAGCCAGTGTTACACTTGCATGATAGCAATAGAGCTCAGTTGGTTATGGTTCCTGCATCAAAGATCGTCCACACCAGGTGGTGAAATGCTGGTCAGAGACTTCCACCCTTCCTAGTGTGATAACAAAGACATTTTGTACAAATGTCAATAAACAACCACAGTAAATTTCCTCTAAACGCTAATTGTAAAGAAGTACACAGGACCCATGTGTTCACAGTCATAATCCTGTCTGTTACTGTGTAGGGTGGCAGGTTCTAAACTATCCAAACGTCTTGGACAAACATGTCTATTTGACTGATAGTAGAGCCTGGCAGTTCATTTTCATCCTTTCCCTATAATAGCCCATCCACACCATTGCATCCTCTTGTATCCAGAATAGAATTCCAACAACAGATCAAGGCAGGAGCACCATTAATACCCGCTCAACGACTGGTTTTACGTTACAGCGCCGGAGACAACCAGGAGCGACTCGTCTATATTAAAACACGGGTTGACTATACTTGGCTTCTTTTTGTTGTTTGCAAGATTATTTTGAAAATAGGCAGCTTGCCAGGCGCGATGCCTTGACACCTGGTTTTCAATGACAACCAATTTGACACTGAGTCATTTGCATTTTTACAGTGTCAACTTTAACATTTATTTTCTTGCCATATCCTTGATGTTCATTACAACCCACACAAGAGGGGAAATGTAAATTGGCCATTAAACCCATCCTGGCATTTCAAAAAGCCTACTTCTTTTAACCGAAAGCATTATAAAAAATTTATTCACATTACACTTTTCAACAGACTTGATAGTGGAATTAGTCACTGTAGCCCTGGTGTCATAAACCCAAACCAAAAGGAATTACGTGAAAGTGTCCTAGCGGGTCTAGGCCCAATTCCTGGCCTTCACCAGAGTGGTTGTCCGGAATCCAAGAGTCATTATTCACATTGAAGCTTCTAGCTTCTCAAATATCCAGCTGGCCCTCAAACTACACCCTAGCATGGTCTGCAGTCGCCTGGCCTATTTAAGCACTAAAGAAGGTTTTAAGAGGTAGAAGTAACCAAAGCCTGTATGTTGTGTTTGTGTTCTTTAAGTCACTCATGCTAATCACCGCTCCCTGTTTCTTTAAAGAGAATCAAAGCTGTTCCGGAAGACAAATTATCAGTTACCAAACCACTTCAAGTCTATGTTCTCCAGGAACAAACTCGCTCCTAGACTAGATACCAAAAAGATATAATATTTTATTTTTATAGTTTGATATACTTTTAATTCTCTTGGAAATACTTTTTAAGCATCTTATACATTTTTAAACCCCACTGGCACAGGCTCCAAGAAGGCTATATCATGTGCATGTAGGAGAGGAGAATGTGTCCTCTGTCTCAAGTCTGTGTGCAAAACAGCTCATTTTGGCTTACATACAGGTAAATACTTAACAGATTTAAGCAAGAGAAGAACCCTGTTTTACTCCGGAATTAGGAATTATTCCAGAAGAAGTTCCTGAATGTAAACACATACAGACACCTGGGTATAAGAAATCTGGTTGAGGCAGAACAGAGGACGGTGGTGCCCCACTGAGCCACCACTGTCCACAGCAGTCTACCTTTGCACAACTGAGAAACTGAAAGGTGGGAAGTGTTTTCGTCTCCTGTTCTATCAATGATGCAAGGCAGAAGGCTTTGCGATTGGCTATGGGGTGTCTGGGAGCCTGTGTGCTTCCTGTGTCGACCGAAGAGGACGGAGGAGAGATGGCGGCCGACAGATAAGGGAAATTTTCTTCTTTTTTTATAATCCCCCACCCCACCACTACTGCCCCGTAGCAGCTGCTACTGCACTGAGGCAGGAAAAAACAGTCACAATGCGGAAAATAAATACTGAGGCAAGAAAATACTCCCTCAGTGAGAAAAAAATACGCATTCCCAGAAACAGAAAATGTTCCGGCGCGGAGGCCGAGAATACACTAACATTGGGACCAGGAGCACAGTAACACCAGGACAGATAATGTACACACATTTGGCCATGGTGGTTCAAACAAGGTGACATGCTGACTGAGCGGAGAGACTGAGATGTGCATGGGACAGCAAAAAGCAGACACTGTAGTAAGAGGACGCTAGACCAAGGATACGCCAATATATGCACCACAGCCAAAAGCCACTGACAATGGAGGAGAGAGACACCACCATGCACGTTATAACTAAAACACCGAAGACCCACTGATCACACTCACATGGGTCTGAAGAGAGGCCACAAAGCTGCTCTCCCTACAGAACTCTCATTGGGAAAGGCCATATCCGGCAGACAACAGTCTTCAAGCAGAGACAAAGAACAAAGCCAAGAGATCAAAGGTAGTGTTATTCAACGACCACTTCAACACTAAAATAATGAATGTGCGTCCCCCACTTAGTTAGCGCACAGAGCTTCAGTGTCATCTTAAGAATTTTGGGGTCCGTGGGCAAGAAATATTTGTGGGCCCTTCTTCAGAGTAATTGTAAATTGTAGACCAGAAACAATGGCAGGGTCACTTGCGCAAACTCATTACTTATTCCCTCCTGTACATTAAAGAACAATTTCAAAAGTAGGTGCTCAAAGGAAGTGGGCTGCCACTATTGCCCACAAATATGGATGGGTTGCACCCAGTCCTGTACCAAACTACACAGTTTCCCGAGCACCACAAAATAAAGATATGTCCAAGTCTTCTTATATCCAAAAGTTTATTCCTTCCGGATTCTTCAGTTTTCAAGTGTTTTCATCTTCTGGTATAACCTCCAGAAATAGCCAACACGTGTTTCGTCCAGTCAATCTATGTTCTTACATTTCTGACTTCATCAGGGCTATAAGTAAACAAACACAAGAGTCCATACTCCTATTTGTACATCACATCATTCCTCCACCAACACCCTATTTAAGTGATAATCAGAAAGTACAATCCTTAACTATGTGATCTTGTTCTATAAAGAGGATTCATCTATATGCTAAAAAAAGGACATAATGCTTTATGTAAGAAGGTATTCTTGACAGTCTAACCCACATTAATACATATATCTCTTGTAAGAATATAATTCTTGCATTCCTCAATAAAAAGGAAATGTCTTCTGGGCATGCCAAATTAAAAAAGGAAAAAAGAGAAAAAAGAGAAACACCGTGTTCAGCAATAGACATTTTTGAGACCCAGTGTGTGTCCAATTCAAAAATACAAATTGATTGAATTTAGATCATGAGATGCAGTATTTTTTGTAACTGTTATTAACAAATAAATAATGATGTGTAGTACTGTATAACTGTTTATATCTTATACAGAAATTGATAATGTAATGGATGGAGTGCTTTGGATTTAGTTTCTTGATGATTTATTATATAGGTCTATGCACATTTTGAATATGTATATTCAATAGGTAAGTTTTTAATAATTTTTTGATATAGAATCACTTGTAATGTATTATATATGCCAAGTCCTATGGGTTATGTTATGTAAATAGCAATTTGCTCTCTGATTTTGATGTATCTATTTGTGTTTGTTTACTTATAGCCCTGATGAAGTCAGAAATGTAAGAACATAGATTGACTGACGAAACACGTGTTGGCTATTTCTGGAGGTTATACCAGAAGATGAAAACACTTGAAAACTGAAGAATCCGGAAGGAATAAACTTTTTGGATATAAGAAGACTTGGACATATCTTTATTTTGTGGTGCTCGGGAAACTGTGTAATTGTAAATTGTATTACCAATTATTTACCACTTCAAGCCCCATGATGACAAACGATAATTACTTATACATTAATGACCGAGATAGAGAAATAGACTTGGGTAGGATAAAGAAAAAGTTCATTTTCACAGGGGCCCCATGGAAGGTGGGGGCTGTGGGCAATTGCATAGTTTCCCATGCCTTAAAACGTCTCTGCAGGCTCCTTGCCTTGACTGTATTCTGTAGCCCTTCCCCACCCTAGTCGATGCACAGGGATCCCTGTGGGCAGTGCTTAATTTGAGCCAGTGGTTTCCGGTGCTCAGCACCGGCACTTAATTGTCAACACTGGCGCTTGTGACAGTCTGCCACAAGGTGGCTCTGTCCGGCTAATTTAGAGAGGACCACAACAACAGTAATAAATTCAATATACATTAAAAATTATTATTAACTGCCGCCCAAGTCATTCTTATAGCTTTGGGGGCCTGAAATAGTCACACCTGTAGGAGTGCGATGGTTAGTAGTTGTTTTGTTACCATCACTGGCAACATGGCAGGGGCAATGTGTGGTCCAAGCTGCAGTGGACTCCTGGCGATAGCCGTGGCACTTATTTTTTTTTCTTCAAATTAAGCACTGCCTGTGGGTCAGTGAAATTCAGGGCCTCCTCAGTGAGTACGTCTCCAGTGAGCGGTCAGGGCTGGATCGATGTGTCCCATCACACCTGCCCACACCATTCAGTCCACAGAGGCCACCTGGAGACCATGAGACTGAAGGCCTTGGCTGTATTCTTTAACCCCAGTCTTCAGTTGCCACAGTGGCTCCTTGGGGGTCAATGACCATAAACGTCTTGGCTGTGCTTTACTTCCCCCCACCCCCAGTAAGAACACAGGGTTCCCTCCCCCACACCATTTAGTGCACAGGGATCCCTAGAGATAGTGAGACTGAAGGCCTTGGCTGTGTTCCACCACCACTGCCCACACTCCCCATCCCAGTCAGGGCACATGGCTTCCTGGGGGATATTGCTTCACACCTCCCCACACTGTTAGTGCACAGGGCTCCCTGAGGTCAGTAACACTCAAGGTCCTGGCTATGTTCTATCAATCTTCAACCCTCCCCCCCCACCCCACCACCACCATCCACAGTCAGTGAACATACCTCCCTGAGTGTATCCCAGCATCCCAGCCTACATCATCATTCAGTGGACCGGGCTCCCTGAGGTCAACGAGACTTAAGGCCTGTGCCTTGTCTGTGTTCTATCACCACCCACCTTATTCCCATTCAGGGCTTAGAGCTCCCTGGGCTCAGACTGGCCTCCACGGCGTCACTCACCTCTCCAGGCACTGGCGCTCCTCGAGGCCTTGGAGCTGCTGGGCGAGTAGCTGCTGGGCTGGCTCAAGGCCCGGCTGAAGTGCTCGTCCACCACCGAGCTGATGTCGCCCTGGAAGTAGGTGAAGAGCACGCAGCGGGAGCTAAGGTACTCTGCCTCAGGCGGTCGCTCCTTCTCGGGGCTGCACTCCTCCTCCTTGATGCTGGCCGGGGCCTGGCTGGAGAAGGAGCTGCCACTGCTGCTGCCGCTGCTGGCACTCTCCGGGGCCTCCTGCATCTTCGAGTAAAAGGCGAGCTTCTGGGGAGAGAGCCAAAGACGTCCAGTCAGTTCCGACTTAGAAGCACAGAAACAGTCAGCAACACGCGCTAAAGAGCCACAGTAAACCTGACGATGGTAACATCGAGTCTGAAAGCACGCCATCAAAAAGCACAGACTGCAGTATGTGTGGAAAACAATGCTGGAAAGTAGGGGGAACCAGCCGGAACCCAGTTCCAGCAGCTATTTCTGGGCCGGATACCCAGGGAAACATGCTGAATTTGTCCTGATGCCATTTTCAGACATTGGGACATAATTCAGCAGTGCCTGCATGTTGCCTGCATTCTCTTCGGAGCAGCAACCTGCGAGCAGCGAGGGGGCTTTATTATTTTTATTTCCTAAAGTGCCTAACAAAAAGGCCAGATTTAAAGGGTTATCATCCCTTCTTTTGTTCAACTATCGTCCTGGCACTAACTGGAGCCTACCACCTAAATACAAGGATACTAAGGAACCCAGCTTATCACTTCACAAGTACTTTAGAGAAACTGACTTGGAGGCAGGTTTTTGACCTTGTTCAACACCCTATGCAAGAAATGTGCATGCACTGTAAGAATGCACATTTTTGTGTGTGTATGAGTAATTAGACAAATAATAAATAAAGAATAATTACACAAGTAATTAACGTAATTCATTATTTTGCAACACTACCCATCCCAGTGTAGGGAGTCAGTGATTTACATAACACACAGAGGCACAATAAATCATACAAGTTTGTAAACTAATATCAAGGAAATGTAACATGAGACAGTGGGGAATATAAGGTGTAGGAGTGACATATCATCCATACTTGTAGACATTATATGTTGAGAGAGAATGGTCGGGAGGAACACAAGGTCAGGATATAAAACTAAACGCAGCAATTGTGGTTGTCTGTACTAAAAAGACTTTATTACTTCCCAAAGAAACACTTCTTTGCAATCTGAGAGTAACAGATCGAAAAAGAAAACAATAAGGATCTAGACCCATGGCTGACAGTTTGCCTGCAGCACCTTGATGCCGGTAAATAGAGCACTGAGCTATATTAGAAGGATTGCAGCTTATGAAGTGGAAGTAACAAAATGATCCCAGTGTCAAAAGTAGTAGCCCACTTACCTATCTACATAAAATACGAATCTGTGATCTGAATGTTACACTATGTGCTTTGCAGAAGGCTCATTAACCCTTGATGCTACTTTATGAGTCAAAACTGTGACTCGACGAAACACAACGTTCTAAGAACTTCGTTAACCACTAGAGTTCTCTTACTGCTATTGCAATCCCCTCAAAATTGCTCAAGTAGATTTACTGTCACATATGTCCTTGTTGTCAATATCTTTGCAGCAGATTTTTTTAAATAAATGTATAAATTGACTGACTGCTTTTCAAGCTCTTGCCTCTCGTGACTCCGCCCCCTTTCCTCTGCCACACCTTGAACCCCAATTAATGGGCTCCCAGAGTAAAAGTTTTCCAATTCCAGCACTGGTGGAATATGAACATCTCTTTAGAAACACACTGACCAAACCTGGAGGGTATTCTGCTGTCGATGTACCTTACTTCCTCCACTTCACTCCGCCCAGAAACCCAGCCATTCATCTACCCACCCATTCAATCATACCAACCGCCCGTCTGAACATCCATCAACCCATCCTTCACTAATATACAATGACGACTCATCGTTAAAGCAGAAACACATGGTGAAGGGTCCCTGCTGCAGTTTGACTCGAACATTTGGTTTCAGGCCCTTTGCAAATGAAGGACGAGAACAGAGTACCTCAGATCCAAAAACATTGGCATGCGCCCAGTCTGTCCGTCGCCCTAAGAGTTTAATTTGCAGATAGATATAATGAGAGAAAAAACAAGTGTCCGTGCCCATCGTTTTTCAAATTAGTGTCAACGGCGCTGCTGGATGCCAATGCTGTCCTGTCTCGATTCCCCATCATAACTCTTATTTCTATCACCCCACACTTCCCCCTCTTTACGTCACTCATGCAAGTTATTTTTCGTGCCTGTTTTCACCCCGTTTAGCCACCCACCTCTCCCTTTCTTTTCCATCTTTCTCTTAAAAAGAGCTTGGGTGCCCACTACCTGCACAAATTAGGCACCGCGGCCTGCAGAAACACGCTTTTCTACCAGGCCCGGATTCAGGGAGCCGACTGTGACACAAGACAATGTTTCTGTCCATCTTTTTACCACAACTGTTTCTACTGATTGCCCTTGGTTCTAGAGACCGTCGCTCCTACTGCGCACCAGGGCTCTGACTGCAATAAAACACGGGGTGCGTCGTTTTTAGGTAAAGAGCCATCTTTAAGCACACCTTTTGGAAGAATAGCTATGGACTGGGCCCTCTCACGGCCGGCCTACGTACTGAACTTTAACCCTTACGCTAAAATATTGAGACGGCTTCCTGCGTTCCAGTGACCGACTGCCAGGTCACCACAAGCAGGGACATCTTAAGGATTTTGGGGGCCCTGGGCCAATCGTATTTTGGGGGCCCCTGTTCAGAACAGCTTTGAATTTATGATCAGGTTTCAGCTATTTCATGCCCACTTTGGCCAGGTCTCTGACAGTGCACAGGCACAATGGTGCAAATTCTAAATGTATTTACATCTAATATTAAGGAATAGTGGCATGTGTTTTCAATATTGTACCATAGCAGCAGCTCACTAATGTTACTGCAAATAATCTCTGTGATACCCTCCCATTTCTCATATGTGAGGTCCTGTTTTGATCTAAAAAAAATTGCTGTAATATATTCTCACACACATTAAAAATACATTTAAGGAAAACGGTATTTCAAACTATCTGTTTAAAAACTATTCAAGGTTATTGGGGACAAGACTCTCTGCAGAACATAGCTGGCTCTATCAGGTGGCCCCCTAAAAGGCTGGGGCCCTGGGCAAGAGCCCACTTTGCCCATGCCTTAAAACGTCTCTGACCACAAGCTCAATGTAAACGGTGTTTGACGCACTCCATCTGATCTGCGCGCTTTATTAGATAGTATGGGTTCAAGAACGCGCAATGGACTACATTAAGTGCATTACTACAACTACACGTGGTTATTTGTCGGATTCCACAAGCATACGTACACCACGGTTGAATTAATCACAATGTTTTTTATAAAGCGCCTGCTCCCGGGGCGCAGCTGTTTCACAGCGGTGCACATAAGCGGCTTTGTTATTATTTAATAACTTACTAGCGTTTGGTATGTCGACTTTGGAGCCATAATCGTGGAGTCGCCCCTGCCAGGAATCGAGCGTGTAAAAATGTAGGTAACACCAGTAGCGTAACCAGTGTGTCCGGGCCCTAGTGCAGGGAGTGAAATGTACCCCAGACTGCTGTCTGAACTATAAAATACAGCAAAAAATCAGTATTCATTGGGCCCCGGTGTCACTGCACCTGTTGCACCAATGAAAGTCACGCCTCTGGGTAACACTCGGATGGCAGAGACGGGTCGAACACCCTGCGCCATAGTATTCTATATCACGCGCACAATCTCATCCGTCTTATACGTTGTTGTTGTCAAGGATCACTCGAGGCATCAGTTCTGGATGCTCAGCCCCTCCCTTGAAACCGCGCATCTGCTTCCAAAGCTACTGCCAGAGCTTCAAGTGGCTGTTTATTTGGCTATGAATAAAAGCGTAATTTACAGTTAACACCCCTTGGCTCCTGCGTTGCACGTGACAGCAAATGCGCTGCAGTCCCGTGCGTCAGGAGAGAATGAGCAGCAGGATACAGGGTGCGATGATAGGGCCGAGAGCGCGTGCACTTTGCACCAGTGCAATAACACACTGCACGAACGCTGCTCATCACTAACCAGTGCAAAATCGATATTTGCGCGTAGTGAGCTATGCAAAATGTTTACCATACACCAACAGTGCAAACAAATTCACTCCTAGGTCAGCAAACCTGTGCACATGCTTTGCACTGGTGTGGCGATGCAAGCCTGCAGTGCACTAGTGGGAGTAAAGGGGGGGGGCATGGTCTGCTAACAAGATCTAATCGTCCAGATTCCCCGAATACGCGGAGAATAATGCAGGGTTGTTGTAGGGGCAGGAAACAGTGTTTACTTTGTGCAAGAAAACACCGGTGTTTATTTTTGGGACTCGGGCTTAATTTCTCACCAGACTTTGATTCCGAGTAAGCGATAGAAAGGCAGAAAAGAGAAAGAACGATTAAGAGAAACCCAACATAACAGAAAGTGGGGAGATAGTGATGAACGTGAACATGAAAGAGATATAAAGAGGGAGTTAAGAGAGGTGTAAGAGAAAGGCATAAGGTGAAATAAAAGAATAAAAACTAGGCAGCTTTTGTATTCGGCAACCCTGGCATTCGGCAGCTCCGAGATTGGGCTCCTTGGAAAAACATTTCGCCCCAGCACTTGCTTTATTATTGTTTTCATTTATCTTATAGTTAAACTGGCAGCAAGAGAGGAAGGTGCGTCGGCAGAGCGCTGAGAAGCCAACAGATCCACGGGCTTGGCTTCCGCTCCTCTGTGGATCCGACCCAGAAACACCCGAGGTGAAGTACAATTTTGAGTGGGACAGAGGGCATCAGATATATGAAGTTTCTACATACATTTGAGATCGCTTGGGCAAAACCTGCAACAGGGTGCAATATGACCAGTACCTCCTGTCACTTTGGTAACTATGTATGTTTCATAAACAAAATGTGACCGTTTCAACATAGCACTTAGTAACAGATGCTTATTTCTGATGGTTAGTAGGTTTAACGCATCAATCTTAGCGGTAGGAAGGCCTGCGTTGGTTCTGTCAGGAACCTGAGATTATCACGCGTCGTGCTTGAAGCGAGCCCTTAACCGGCCGAGCCCAGGAACCAGGTGACAATGCACAGGCAGGACAAATGAGTGTGTTATACCAAGTGAGAACTGGCAGCTCTGACTGACTTTTAGTGACATGGCTGCCCTGCTGTGGAAGGATCACGATTCCCCGAAAAGAGCACAAGACATTTCAGAACAGAGACACAAGCCACCCATTTTGCGCTCGATGCACTTTCCTCGTTTTCCTTCAGCGTGTTTCCAATTCATGGCGCTTGTGTACACTGACAAGTATATATAAAAAACAGTAAAATGCTTCCATGCTCGCCTTTAAGTCAAAATTCCCTAACAGTTAATACTAGGTTTTATTTATTTAAGGACTAGTGCAATAAACTCGAAAATCATCCCGCGCCTCAAGTCCACAAATTCGTGGGCACCAGGGCCCGCCCTAGTGTGCAACACAGCGCGACGCAGCTGTAAAATGCTCCTTTCCAAATATAAACACGGGATGCGTTTCCCAGCTCAAACTGCAGCACTCTTAACAATGCTAAGTCTGTCGAGGATCAAACCACGGCGTATACAGGCAGCGCTAAGGACCTAGAAGAAACAGCATCTGTTTCGAATTTGTCATTTGGAAAACGAATTTCGTCCACACTGGCTTCTGTTTCCCCGGAGCAACACAGGAACAGGTGCAGACTGCTGCACCGAGGTTCTTACAGACAGAAAGGTTGCCGTGGAGTCGGCGGATTTAAGAAGGGGTGCAGGCCTCGTCGCCATCCAGCGGAACACGTGCTGAAGTTTTACCGACGCAACTGAACCACAACAACTGCCGACAAAAAAACAGAGAGTGGCACGAGTGCTGTTTCGGACGTCGATGTCCGAAGTGATGGAGTCGTGTTACATGGACGCCGATCACAAGTAGGGGGCCGAAATCCACAACGCACATTTTGCTAATGTAGTGCTGAAACAACCGATTAATTTGTGAATTAACACGTGCCAGTAACCTGTGAGCGTGGACGAACCGACAGCGTTTTAACCAGGGTTGCGGCACACTGGTTAAAGGTTCGTTGCCCAATGTATCCATTAACTTCATTAAAGGCAAGGCGGAGTCACGACCACAGTGTCTGTTTTGTGGATGGTCTGCACAGCAGCAAGAAGAAATGGAAGAACCAGACGTGCAGCAGCCAGCGTCACAACTTGTCACTAATTCGATTAACACAGATTTCACGTGTGGCTGTATGGTCGGTGTAAACAAGGTAGTTTCCTTTCTAGCGCCCGCATGAACGTTCTTCTGTCTCGCATTAAACTTGGCGCTTTCATCCTGTAAAATCCATTGTTAAACCTTTAACAGACTTGCGCCCCTTTGTTACCCATCCCCCGAGTCATCCGCAAGGGATGCCGCACACGAGTCTTCCAGACGGGCAGCGTCCGTAATGTTGAAAGACTGCGCCCAAGAGCCGTGTGAGGGTTGCATAGGTGGGCGTGGTGCGTGCGGAAAATTACTCATTAAACTGTTAGAAACATTATGCAGATGCAATTAAACAAGGGCCGCCCATCTGGGCATTAGTTTTGTCACAAACAAAGTCACACACACACAACAATAGCAATGAAAGACATGAAATATATCTGACAACAAGCGAGCTCAGCTGTCACACTGACACCCACCGATGAACTACATTACGCATTCCCCCACAAGTCGTTTCATTGGGATGACACCCTTCTATTAACAGGCAGATGCTTACACACAATCTTATGCTGCCCCCTCTTAGCAAACCTACACCATCCTCTTTAAATACACTCTCTCCTTTGGCTTTAATGCAATCGCTCACAAAGAAACCCGAACTCAACCTAATTAAGGAATCAACGTTTTAAGAGGCATAGAGCCTGATGTATCAAAATGTGTTACCCATTCCATATATATGGGAAACGGCATATAAGGACCGCAGTCTTCAAACACTCCCAAAAAGGGATTGTCAGGGGTGCTCTCAAAATTACAAACACGGCTTGCTCCCAGTGAGAAGGTGCTCTAAACTATCCAAAAATCCGATTCAGACCATTGCATGCCAAATGTATGACTGGGCATGCATGCCAATACACATACCCTTAGAGGTGGAGGATCAAACTCTTATTTTACTCACACATCTTTAAGAAAAAAACGTATTCTTTCCGTGAGCCCTTTAAATTACCAATATCGCCTTACGAACTGCTATAAAAGTTAATGCAAATGAGAAATTAAACTTTTATCAAATGTTGGCATCTATGCTTAAGTAAAGAGGAGTTACATACCTGGTGGTATGGGCTATAGGCTGCTGCAAAGTATGGCTGGGGTGGACCATAAACCTGGTACATAACATCCAAACAGCTCATGGCTGGAGGCAGCTGGTATTTTCGTTTATGTTCTTGCAACTCTTGTTCTGCAGGGGACAGGCGGTCGCTTCATGGGCGGCCCGCAGCCCTAGACCATGGCGGGGTTTGAGCAGGTGCAGATGGTGGTCCGCGAGTTTCCCACACGCTCTGACTTCAGCGCAGAGGTCCAGCGTAGTCCCAGTGGAACAGCCGCGGCTCTGCACTCAAGAGGCATTTAAACCGCACGCTCTGACGCGTGACGTCAACTGAAGGCCGGGGAAGTGGAAGAACAGCGGCCAATAAGAGAGCGAGCCGGGTCGAGCGCGTGGCCTCTGGCTCCAGGTCTGGCTGTCAACATGGCTGAAGAGATTTTGCTGCCCGGCTGCATTCAATTCTTAGACATGGAAGAAGGACTGGATGTCAAACATTTGATTTTCCGACACTGAAAAGTGCACACACTGAGCTCTAATGCGATATCCTGACAAAAACGACGCTTTTTAAAAAAAATATATATAACTGACAAAATCACTCCTACTTCATATTCACTATGAACTCGCCATGACGCTTCATTTTGAAACCATTTGCAATTCTGATGTATTTGCAAATTATTATATCCTAATACAATGTTTTCATTATTTTATTGAAAATCTACAGCTTAAATATGGCCGCCACCGAAAGGTACAGTGCTGCATATACCTGCATAAAGGTGCATTCGTAGTAGGCGCTGGCACTGTCCTACCAGTGCTCTGGACATATGCTAAGCAGCTTCCCAGGGGGTGGCAGGCTACTGCCGACCGTTCAACAACTTCTCGTAAATAACATCTTGTCCGACTAAAGAGACAGGTTTTACATAGGGGGCGTGTGCCGAGAATGGGCAGAAATGAGGAGGGCAGGCGCCCCGCAGCCATCTGCTCCTCCCGCAGTGCCCAGTGCACGCACACCAGGCCACCCAGAGAAAGCAAGGGCTTGAGCTACGGGTGCTGGAGAGCCTGCAGCTGCTGCAGCAACTGTCCTAAACTTTGACAGATAGAGCTACTTATTTTAAAGAATGCCACTAAAAAGTCTGCACTTAGTCTAGCCAGATTCAAGAGCTCCGGAGGGCAACCCCCTGGTATATCTACCCGACAACCAGCTAACAGCACGAGGCAACACTTGCATTTTGTTTGAATTCTGTTTAGGTGTAGTACAATTTGGAGGAAAGAAAGCATATTAAGCTGTGTTTAATAATGAGGCATTTTGGAAATTCTCACACCCGTCCTCAAATCTAGCAGCCGATTCAAGTGGGGATTAACCCATATTTGGACACCGCCTGTACAGGATATAATTTGTGTACTCGTAACTAGAATTAAACCTACAACAAAAATCCACCATTGACCTAACGAAGGAATTGCAGTAGTTCGTTCTTCCGAATCAAGCAAACGGTTGATATGTAAATTAAAAAATGCATTACCACATAATTCTCTTTGCTCTCACTGATATTATACTTGTTAAAAACATGCAGCCGACATAGCTGTGTATTGCCATAAAGGCCATATTTTTTTATCTGTTCTGAAGGAAAACTGTAAATGTCCGAAGCAAATAATACTGTTTTTACACTCGCGCTTCAGAAAAAAGTATGTCTGCAACATTTTAAAAGGAAAAAAACAAACATTCTTTTGGGTGCAGAAATCGGAACTGATCAAGAGTGATGTAAAATATACTGATTGGAATTGATCCAGAGTGGTGTGAAATATATAAGAAAAAGGAATGTAACAAGAAAGTTTCTTAACAAAACATATCGAGGATAGAATACTAACTTTAACAAGGCTTATGTTTGGAAATCTCTTTCAGCTGTTTTGCTGTGCATCACCTATTTTCCCCTTATTCTTTTCATCTCGGTCAAATTCGGTATTAAAGGAGAAGGGGACAGCCTTTATTGAGCATAGTAAAAAAAAAGTAAGGCATTACACACACTGATGTAAATGGCCGAAATGGGGGAGCAAATATCTATATGTGAATGATTGCATTGGCTGCTGTTTAGGCGCATTGAACCACATTTAACTGGGACGTAGAAACTGGATGAAAAAAAATAAATGTAAGTTTTTTATTAAATTTACTTATTTTGTCCAGACTTGAAAGGTGTAAAACGGCAACTGTCAACTAGACGATTTATATATTTTATTGTTGTTTTAAGCCTAAATGTAGACAGGCTTGAAATCGTGTAGTTATTCTGAAACGTAAACCTTGAAGAAAGTTCCCGTCATATAGCGAGGTTGTGTTTAGAACGAATAGGATAAATTTGGACTTTACTACTGGGCAGCAACGTTTTAGAAACTCAGCCGAAAGCGAGTAAATGCTAAATGATGCTACTGACAGCACCCGCGTCTTCCCGCACTCACGTTTTGTCTGCAGCCTGTCGCTCTGAAAGAACTTGATTCATTCTTACAGTACAACAAGGTATCAAGATAAGTAACATTCTTAGCTGCATATGTCTGTTTTATGTACGCATAACTATGGCGGAAGTCACACTTGATGTCACTGTGTTTTCCTGCAACAACACAAATATATAGCCACATACACCGCGCGTGACACTAACAGGGCCATGCAATGGCGACCGTAATACCACTGAGGAGGCTTGTGGCGGCGCGTGTGATGTCAGGCGGGAAAAAACAGGCAATGCTGCTATTTAGGTGTGCGTGTGGGCTAGGGGAGGGGCGGGGGCGCAAAGCTGCTTATCTCCTTCTTCCACAACACATAAAAAGGAAGAAGTCTACTCTCTCTTGGAGGTCACTTCAATTGCGCATTGCAAGATGTCACCTTCGGACTGGCATAACGCGTGTTGGTTTCCACAGGTAAGAGGTGAAACGACGGGAACAAAATAAGATCTTGTTTTTCCCAGACCTGATAGGAAAAAATCAATGTAAACAACCGGAAGCATGTCATCATCAGTGATCACATAGACATGTTCTACCACACATGCACAGCAGCTCAAATGTAGCTTTCAGAATCACATTTAATGCCCATGAAGTTAGAACGAAGGCCAATAAGCACAGACTCATAGCGGAAAGGCCCTTTTGGCTAAAAAGTGCTCTAGATGTGTCGTAGTTTAACCGCCAGGACAAAGCATCAGAAGAAAAAAATGATAATTGATCTTTAATGAAAGTCTAGGAATAGATGACTCTCGATGCTGTTCCAAATCGGGTACAGATAACTAGAGTTCAAGTATTAAATATTTTTTTAGGTCTTGCTCGACAAAGCACCTGTCTACACTACCTGTTGGTACCGATTCTGTAAAATATACATAGAGTAGGCTTGACTCGGCCAAGAGCAGCATTTCTCTCTCCATTCCTGTTTTGACTGTTTGGTGTATCATTCCGCCTCCTCTGTAATGCTTGAATACATGCACGAAGTACTATTTTACTTCTTAAAGTACACCGAATTATCACACATTAAATGCTGTACATCATAGATGCAGAAATCAATCTGTTTTCTTTTAAAATAATTCACTACAATAGGCTTTTTCTAAATAAATATTTTAGTCAGGACTCAAAAGTAAGTAAGACCTATTGTTTTTTGCTAATGCTTCTATTTCTAAGGGATACATATGTGGCAGAGAAGTCTATCCCTAGGAAGGAAGTATGTTACAGGGTCGATAATGACGTCGGTCTCCGTTGAAGGGAGATACAGATATGGTCAGTAAGTGTGCCCCAGTTTTGTACTACCGTGCATGAAATGAAAAAAGGGTTATCTCTCTAATGAAGTCTGTGACAGAGTACATCTTTCATACTTCCTCATCATAGACACCTGTGTTCTCAGTTGCTAAGAGCCTGATCCTCAATCATATGATGTACACACTTGCTTATGTATGGCAAACGTGCCATCTTAGACTACACATCACATATTATGATTCACACAATCAGGAGTTGCAGATTTTTTCCAGTCACAGTTGGCACAGCTGCGTGAAATCAACCAGGTGGCTTAATTTATCTAATTTGTAACTGTGTATTTTGGGAAGGATATGAGTGTTTCTGTAAGAAGCGCTAGGAGAGTTGTCATTACTATGTGTGAATACTCACAAAGTTGTAATTTTGTGGATATTCACAGACATTTGCAAGGACAGTTCCCACAATGATAGCACTTCTAAGCTTACCCTTACTTCAAGCATTTATTGGTGTTATGGGTGTAGGAAAGTGTCCGAATGATCCCTCCCCCCTCCATTTTTTTTGTGCAACACTAGAGGGGATTTTTTTCATATAAAAATTATTTCTCTCATAAAGAAAACAAAGAAAATATTTGTGAATTTACTCTCACCCCCACACACCTGAGGATTTTTTGCATTGTGGCTTGTCACCAGTCATAAGGCTAGAAAAGACACAAAAAAACACTATGGAAAGTACATGTACAAAAGTCATAGAGCCGTTTAAAAAAAATATCTGCCTTTACCCACCCTAGTAGATTTACTCACATGCTGGGCTGTAAATGTTTAGAATTGTCAAAGGTTTCCACGAGTCATCATGGAAAGCTTCAAAAAGTGATGATTACCCAGAGCAGTCGGAGAGAAAGTTTTGTGAATTCACAATCGCTTCCATACAAGCACATCTACACCCATAAATGTATATTGTGTCAAATGTAAAATGTAAAAATGCCTTCCCCTTAGTGCAATTACAATATTGTTTTCTTCTGCAAGTGTGTAAACTTCTCTTCTACCCTGACCCAAGAGCAGCAGAGTGACTGTTACCTGTTGTTGGGACAGGTTGCCTCACTGTTCTCACCAACCCCTGGACTCACACATCTGTGCGTCCAGGATATTGACACTTGGGAGAGCTTATCTGTGAAGAACAAATTTTACAGGTTGTCAGACAGAGTGAGGGCTAGCATCGAGGGGGAAGTCTCCAAGATGCTGGAATTAGAGGTGATTGAGCCCTCCAATAGACCCTGGTCCAGCCCTGTGGTGCTGGTACCAAAGACTGCCCCACTGGGTGCCACACCAGAATACTGGTTCTACGTAGGCTGATGAGGACTCAGTCCCATCACCAGGACTGATGCACACCCCATCCCTAGAGCTGATGAGCTCATTGACAGGCTGGGCGCTGCCAAATTCCCCAGTACCTTTGATTTGACACCAGGGTACTGGTAGATCGCTCTGAGGGGCCGAAGAGAGGTAAGCATTCTCTACCCCAGATGGCCACTTCTAATTTCGGGTGATGCCCTTTAGCTTGAAGAATGCCCCTGCTACCTTGCAAATTTTAGTTTACTGGGTCCTGGCTGGTAAGGAGGCCTTTTGTGCCATCTACTTAGACGACATTGCTGTCTACAGTTCCAGCTGGGAGGAACACCTGGATCACCTCCACAAGGTGTTTCAGGCCCTGCAACTGGCAAGCCTGTCCATCAAGGCCAGTAAATGCCAGATTGGGTAGGTTCCATGGTGTACTGGGGTCACCTGGCAGGTGGCGGCAAGGTGCAGCCTCTCCAGGCCAAGATTGAAACTGTCATAGCCTGGCAACCACCTAAAACTCAGACAGAGGTGAGAGCCTTCCTGGGCCTCACAGGATACTACAGAAGATTTGTTAAGGGATATAGCACCATTGTTGCCCCCTTAACAGAGCTGACTTCTAGGAAGCTGTCCAGTTTGGTGATCTGGACGGAGGCCTGTCAGAAAGTCTTTGATACCCTCAAAGAAGCCATGTGTACAGCACCTGTACTCAAGGCTCCTGCTTTCTCCAAGCAATTCATCATGCAGATGGACGCTTCAGAGCATGGCATAGGGGCGGTCGTAGCAACAGTTGAATGAAGAGGGCCTAGACCAACCGGTAGCTTCTTCCACGGGAACAGAGGTACAGTGCGATTGAGAGATACTTTTGCTATGGTCTGGGCACTGAAGAAGTTGAGACCATACCTCTTTGGGACTCCCTTCCTGGTTCAGATGGACCACACGCCCTTCAGATGGTTTATGCAGATGAGGGGTGAAAATCCCAAACTGTTGAGATGGCCCATATCCCTACATGGAATGGACTTTATGGTGGAACACTGTCCGGGGTCAGACAACGCCAATGCTGATGGTCTCTCCAGGTTTTTCCCCTCTAGTGAAGAGAACTCCCAAGGGATTGGGCAGCTCTCCCCACTTTCAGCTGAGGGTCACACATGTTAGACCTCACAGCCTTGGGGTGGTCTTCCCCCAACTTTTTGCTTTCCTCCTCCATTTTTTCTGACCTAGTTTTTGCTGGCCTTAGGACTCTGAGCACTTTACCAATGCTAACCAGTGCTAAAGTGCACATACTCTCTACCTAAAACATGGTAATATTGGTTCATCCCCAATTGGCATATTGAAAGTACTTATAAGTCCCTAGTAAAATTTAGTACATTTGCCCAGGGCTTGTAAATAAATGCTACTAGTGGGCCACAGCAATGATTGTGCCACCCACTTAAGTAGCACTCTAACCATGACTTAGGCCTGCCACTGTAGAGCCTGTGTGTGCAGTTTCCACTGCCATTTTGACCTGGCAAGATAAACCTCTTGCCAGGCCCAAACCTTCCCTTTTTATGCATATAAGTCACCCCTAAAGTAGGCCCTGGACAACCCTGAGGGCAGGGTGCAATGTATTTAAAAGGCAGGATGTGTACTTTCAAGTTTTACATGTCCTGGTAGTGAAAAACTGTCATATTACTTTTTCACTACTGCAAGGTCTATCTTTTCTAAAGGATAACATTGGGATTACACTATTCCATTGTCTAAGGGGCCGATTCCGATCTCGGCCGGTAGGGCTCCGAATCGGATTCGGCTTTACGGATCCGATTCGGAGCCCTGTTTCCCGACCGAACCGTACGCGGGTCCGGCCGAGCGAGTACGATGCGGGTCGCCGACCGACTCGTCCGGGCGTCCCAACCGCTCCGACCGACTCGCTCCCGGCTCGAACCGCTCCGACCGACTCGCTCGGACTCGACTCGCACCGCGCAATGGAGACGTTCCCCGGCCGGGTAAGTACGATGCGCGCCGCGAGCAGTCCGACCGAGCCGCGCACTCCGGCTCGAAAGAGCTGTCGGAGCTGTACTTTGGGGGTCCGTGTCGGACCCCCTGTACGCGTGGCCGCGCGAGTCGCACACAGGGGGACCCATGGGTCCCCCTACCTGTGCGTGTACGGCGCGAGTCGCTTCGCCGCGTACCCGCTGTAGGGGGCGCACTTGTCCGACTCGCACCCATTGAGTCAATGGGAGCCCGCGTACGCGTTGTACGACCGGCTCCCATTGACTTCAATGGGAGTCCGACCGACTCGAGTCCGATAACATACGGACGCATCGTACTCGTTCGGTCGGACTGCACGGGTCCGATTCGGTCGGAAATCTCTTTGGGTCCGGCTCGGTCGGAGAAATTTCCGGCACGAATCGGAATCGACCCCTTAGTGTAATTTCCAATTGTGAAGAGATAGACTTTCCAAGTTTGGTGTTTCTGGAATCCTAATTTAAATTCCTAACTTATGGCAAAGTCGGATTTTAATTTGTAATTCTGAAAATGCCATGTTTAGAAAGTTGGCATTTTCTTACTTTAGCCACTTGGTGCATGCTGCCTGTCTCTGATCACATGTCTGGGGTGGGTGACAGTTAGGGCTTTGTGTGTTCCCGTAGACAGCCACACACAATGGGAGCTTAGGTGTGACTTGATGGGCCATCCTGGCAGGATGGGAGGGAGGAGCTGGACACAGCCTCACTTACACCTGAATAAGCTGTGTCCTGTCCCCGCACAAAAGGCTGCTTACCCCCGTGAAGTGAGACTGGAGCCGGGGCAGAAAGGGAGGAACTCTGTGCACTTCAAAGACATTTCTTTGAAGTCTCCCCCACTTCAAAGGCACAACTGGGTATAAGTACTGGAACTCTGACACCACCACCTCAGAACACTTCTGGACCAGTGAAGACTCTGTCAGGAATATGGAGTGCTGTGCTGCTGATGAACTGCCTCTCTGCTGGACTGCTGCTTTGTTGTACTCCTGCCATGCTAATCTGCTGACTGCTGTTCCCCTGACTTGGTGAGAGGGACTGGACCCACATCACTTGAACCCAGAGTGAATCCAGGGCTAGCTGTGAGGCCTCCTGATCTGAAAATCTCAGGGACATAAAAGACTTCCAACCATCCTGCTTCTACACCTGGACTCTGCCATCTGTGAGTCTGCCATGCCAATTGGTTCCACCCAGTGTTGGACCCTTGGAAGTTGGCCTAAGGTGCTTGCACCAGTAAAACCTAGGCATCCTCTGTCAAGCCAGTGTATTGCCGCCGTTGTGTGGATTAAAAATGGCACTTAAGTCCTGTTGGGTGGACCAGAACTGGTGAATAGCCTCTGCTGCGTGGATAGGCCCAGACGCATTGCCTTCAGAACCACCACTGCGCGACGCTCTTCCCGGCACAAGTCTTTGAATTCCTATCAATGACATCCTTAATGAAGATGCTGACTCTCCGCACCGCAGCTCTTTTCTCATTAGAGCTGACGCATCACTGCTGCTGCATTGATCAGGACTGACACATCGCCACCACTGCGTGGATGGACACAAATGCATCACTGCGGCTGCACCTCGCATCTTCGACGTAGCCACCATAAGGTACTTTTGTTCAGTGGGCTTCACTGGGTCCCTGTATCCAACCCACACTCCATCGCAGTCTACCTAAACTTTTGACTTTGTCCTGGTCCGGCGCGACCAGACATCCCAAGTAAGCGCTTATTGCTTCTAAGTGCTACTTAGCAGTTTAAGCTTTAAAAAATTACATCTCAAGTTCTACTTATTGGATTTTTGATGATTTGGTCTTGTTTTATTTATTAAATCAATCTCTATTGTTCTAACCAGGTGTGGAATCTTTTTGTGTGGAGTTTTTCTGTTTTACTGTTTGAAATGTTGCTAAAATACTGTTCACATTGCCTCTAGGTTAAGCCTGATTGTTCTATGCCAAACTACCAGAGGGTGAGTAGAGTTTCATATAGGGTTTGTCTGCTTCTTACCCTGACTAAGAATGTGGTTGCTGCTTGACTAGGGCTCACACCCAGGTCAACCTACAATCCAATTTCTAACACTATAGATGTAGCTGGGCATACCAGGATGCCAATAAAATCCCCTATTCTATGATTTGATAACCTGGAGCTATGCAAACTAGGGGTGGTAGAAGTTATGAAGCCTTACTCCGCACAATTCTTAAATAACGTTAATTTGCTTCACCAATTGGGAAGCTGGCAATATTCTCCAAAACAAATAACAAAAAGTCAAAAATAGGGGCCACTTTGCTGTGGCAAGAATTTTCCCCTGCCATGCAGGATTTTGTGGCCATCTTTTATTGCACAGAGTAGGCAACATGTGCTCCTTCAGTGTTTCATGGTTATGAAGTCCCAACATGCAGGACTTCTGGGACTGAGATGATGTGGCTGTTCAGCTGTCATTGTGCTTCTATGTTGTTGTCGTGGGGAAGACATCAATTCTGTTCCTCCTCCTGGAAGTCCTGCCCTTGGACTTTTGGGATCAGAAAACAAAGAAAGAGGATAAAGCAAAATAAACAGTTACTGCATCCTGATGTCCTGTCCTTGTTGGGCAGGACATTGGGCTTCATGGATTGAGTGACTTTTTAACTATGCAGTCTGCGGCAATGTATGGGGACTTCATACTTCCCTGAATTTACCCACCTACTTGTGCTTAAGATAAATGTAAATGCTAATAAGCTGGGAGTTTAGATAAATGAGGTATGCTACAGATGAAGGACATAGTTTTGAAAAGGAAAGTCCTAAGCTCAACCTGATGTATTTCTTTCTTTTGGAAGCAAGTAAACTAATTGAGAGCCATTCCTCCTCTGATCCACTCAAATGAAGTACTTCATGAAACCTATTAAACACAAATAGTATCATGGAGAAGCCACACAAATGAAATTCAGTCAAGACACTTAGGATGATATATAGTTATGTCTCTTAGTCCACAGTAAATGTATTTTTCTTTGTGTAAAATTTACCCAAAAAAATTAACTCAAGTAATATGATGAAGTGTCCAGGGAAAAATCTTAAAGTCTGAGCTCGCAGCCTGTCTCCAAACTCAGTGGTAGGGAAGCTACCCCCAGAACCAGTTTTGAATGGACACATGGAAGGGTACTGCTAATCTTCCTAAACACATCCCTGATGTTGCACGAGCTCCCCCAAGGACAGAAAGCCTGTGCCATCTTGGATTTCCCTAAGAATGGTAAAATGTTAGGTAGTCAAATAGGATGTGCTACAAAAGTGGTTAAGGAGAGTACTGGGGTCACCTCCACACAGTGACTAGCGCAAATGCAAACCATAAAATGTGGCACCACATGGGGTCCTGCTCAAAACACTTTCTTGACTCGCGGAAGATCAGAAGAGGACTGGACCTGCTGTCAGTGACCTGAGGGGAGACATGAAGGGCTGGACCTGCTCCCTCTTCTACCTAGGACAGAGACATGGACTCGGCGGATCAGTTAGTTGACTTTCTGTATGGCTACAGGGGTGAAACAAATGTCAAGAGGCCTTTTTCCTGATGTGACCAGATGACCAGTGCTAACTTGACCTGAACAGCACCTTGCTGGTGACCTCTGCTGGAGTGAGTCCAGGTCCCTAAATGCTGCCCGCGAGGCCCTGGGAGCATGAAAAGTGATCCATAGGAGCTGCTCCAGTAATCCTGAAAAGGTAGGACTTTCATGAAAATCCTTAACATTTTGGACTTCGGAGCCGTCAATGGGGCTTCGCAGCAAAGGTGTCCAATATTGATGCACCTTCCTCAGATACATCTGCAGCTTGTCCCACTGGGCAAAAAAGACTGGCCCGCAGCCTGAAATCATGCTCAGGTCACAGTCTACTGCTTCCATAGACTATCATTGGCACTTAGTGCTTTTTGGCTCTATTTTCACTTAAATCTTTAAAAATTCATATCTCTGGTTCCCCTTATTAGATTTTCGTTGTTTTGGTGTAATTCTTTTCATTAAAATTGACTCTATGTTTCTAATTTGGCTTGGGAATTTTACTGATTGGTGTTTTCTTTTTATTACTTTTCGTATACTCTAAATACTTTACACATTACTTTAAGTTAAGCCTGTCTGCTCTGTGCCATAGCTACTAGAGATTGAGCTCACATTAATTTAGTGAATTTTGGGCTCACCCTGGCCAGTTATAATTATTATTTCTTGAGGTGGGCGACCACCCACTGCAAATAATAATCCACTTTCATACAGTGGTAAAGATGGAGTCAATGGTATGGTAAGAGGAAGGGGCTGGTATTAGCAGAGATTGAAAGGAGAGAGCAGACATTTTTACTTAGGGGAATGAGAAATTGGACTATCAGTGGGAGGATGCAGTAGAAGGCACGTGACGTTTTATTGAGGAAGTTTGAGAGTCAGATAGCGACACCTTTTGTAACTGGGTGATAGAGGGAGGGGACTGGCAGTAGCAGTAATGATTGCAAGATTGATGTTAAGGCCCAAATGCCAGCAATTGTGTAAATTATAGTGCAAGAGTCAGGGAAAGCAGGGCTAATAGGGTAAAGGAGAAGGCTGTGTAAAACAGAATTTTATTGTCAGCCTACATGGATATAAGAAAGCCCAGGGGCCCAAGGAGGAGAGAGATGAGGGCACAGTGCAAAAATGTGCAGGGTGTCGAGCATCAGTCAGGGGGAAATGTTGATGAAGTTTGTGGTACATAGGGGTGGTTCAGATGGGCATAGGGGCACAGAGGCCTTATTATTGTAAACCTATCCCAGTCTGCACTGGGTCCACCCTCATATGGTGTGCCTGGTCTAGACTGGGACCATGTACTGTAATATAAAAAATAACTATCCCACTTTAGGCATATAGTCATGGCTGCACTGGGGATAGTGAACAATGGAAAGGTAGGCTGGTCCGTCTTTTAATGCAGACAAACCTCTAGAAGATTGGGGAGTGGGCAGTGGTCCCCCATGAGAAGGTTCAGTGTGTGGGTGCATTTATCTGAAGGGGGATGCCTTGAGGACTCCTGTGCCCTCTTCCAAGTAGCACCTGCAAGGGAGAGACAGTCTGTGATCTCCTGACAGCCTGTTTGCCGATGCATCCATATCGGTAATATGGTCCAGTCACAGTGAAGGAAGTGACCCGATTAGGGCCACCCAGTTCACTTACGACCACCTCTTAGCCTTCCAAACAAGTGAAGAGTCGGTCAGACAGTAGAGAATACAAACAATCGTTTATTGGTAAATTACACTGCAGTGGAGCCCAATCTGATCATCACCCGAAGATGTCTGTCGAGGGGACTGACTCCCCAATGCTTGGTAGCGCATATTCACTCTTCTGACAACCCCCAACCACGCCCCCAATGGAAAGTTACTGGCTTGAGCCGTACATGAACAGGAGGATGGGCTACCACCCGCATGGCTGGTATACGTTATCACCATCTCAAGGTTGCCTTGCGGAGCCTGGCTTTTCCTAAAGTGGGAGCAGGGCTACGAAGGAGGATAAGCATGCAGAGGCAGAATAGTCTATTCATTAGTGAGTCGAAGGACAACCTTGAACACAAAATAGAAAAAGTAGCTGAACACAGTCTTTTGTCGAGGCGAGAAATACATAAATAAGGAGCTTGAATCAGCTACCACCTAACATGGCCTACAAAATACAAAATGTCACCGCAAATGCTAACCTAAGCTTGCATCATGAACATGACTCCATGGGGCACATTTCAGTCCTAGCAGTTACTGCTAATCACAGCCTTCTAAATGCTAACATATCATAACGAGAAATCGGTCCACATAAGTACATAAATTGCCAAATTCTAACTGACCCTCCTTTTAGCATTAGAAGGCTAACTTTATTAGAGCTATAAGAATTATAATCTGCATTCTATTCATTCACTAGTAAGATTAGGTAAGCATGTAAGTACAAAACATATTCAATATTCAAAAATGCCCTCATCTATATTCATCAAATCTTGAACATCCTGCATCATCATACCCGTGACTTTAGCATCTTTTCTTTCTATTTTGGGTGTAGGCGTTAGCTTACCCACACAGTAAGAACAACAGGTTGGGAGGCAATTAACACACAGGCAGCATGAGAAGATGATACCTGCAATGAGCACCAGGGTTAGAAGTAACTTCCAACCCCAAGTAGTTAGCAAATCCCAGAACCACCCAGATAAAGACCAGGTCCCATTTTCTTGGTGAATATCAGAAGCAAGCTTGTGCAATTTCTGTATGGCTGCATACACATTTGGGGCGTGGTCTGGTATGTAAACACAACAACTACTGCCGATGACGCGGCAGGCTCCACCCCTATCGGCAAGTATGACGTCTAACACCATCCTGTTTTGAAGAGCAACAAGCCTGGTAGCCTGAAGCTCGGCTGTAATATTGGTCAGTATCCCTGCAGTAGTATTAATAACCCCTTCCACTACTCTAGTGATGCGTCGAATACTACGACCGTTGTACATGGCACACCAGAAAGGCAGGATACCCTTCATTGCGTCAGTAAATTGCTGCAAGGTAGTATCTGTTTGGTCTATATCTTCAGTATCGATAACTCTTTTGATCCGGGGCAGGTGTACATTCCTGCGCTGTAGCCTATGATCTTTGTGATAATTGGATGGCGCAATATATACAGGAGGGAATAGGAAAGAGACATAACATATACCAGACCAGCCCCTCGGGAGCCATATATATGCTTGAGACCCACAGACAAAATATACATTATGGGGCAGGAGTAGATGTGGGTTACTGGTTGTGTTCAAACGGTATATATAATTGCAATTACTTTTTCCCACTGGGACATTTCCAAACCCCTGGACACAGAAACTGGCCATAACATTTACTACTGGCACTGGCATTGCTCTGTCTTGGGTAATATTGCGTGAATGGAAAGATCTAAAGTACTCAGTGACATTGAATCCCTGAAAATCCAACATCTCATTCTGGAGCCACGTGGCATTTTTCTTACGTTCGTAAACATTCATACAAGCATCAGGGTGTAAAGTATCCTGCTCCCCTCCTTCACCCGGAGTAAATCCTTGATGTCCTACTATGTATTCCAACACTGTTTCATAGTCGTATTGGGTAATATTCATAGCATCGGCATGATAATGGATATACACCATCGAAAGCAGCTGAAACCATGACTCACAGCTACTCAAATATGACATGGGTAAAGACACCAATAAATTGTTTTTGTGCATGACAGAAGGGAGTAATCCACACACCCAACAATCGGTAACATTAGACGTCTGATGTACTTGATGGAGCATTTGAAGGAAAACATTATCCACATACGTCTGTCTGTGTCTCTCTTTGTGCGGGGCCAAAGTAACAAAAATATGATCAGGGGGGACGGGAGTTGTTCCCAGCATGGTGTGCACAGGATGTTTCTCTTCCAAATACCACACCACCCCAAATTCTGTTATTAATACTACAAAAATGAATACTACTGCTGCTATCCTACTCTTAGTGGACCAACTAGACCAGCCAGGACTGCTCGGCTCTACCAGAGGGGCTGCTAATGGCTGTTCTTCTTCTATAATGGGACGACCAAAGGGATACATTTTCAATAATTCGCAACTGCCAGAGGAAATCCTTATACTGGAGCCAACAATAATATCACAAATCACCCAGCGTCCTTCAGAGCCTCGCTGGCAGACTCCTATTGTTCATCTCCGATGTGCATTCGTTGGTGGAGCTGCGCGATCGCAGCCCTTGCTGAAAAATGCATCCACTTCTTTCAGGATAGGGCACCCTCCCTCCTGGGAGAACACCCTCAAATGATCCTGTCCAGTGTCTAGGGCAGGGCACCACTCTTCTTCTGACCCTATTGCTATCACCGGTACCTTAGACAGGGTACCCGCACCCTATTCTTCATCCATGAAGTCCATCCCTATTCTTCTGACTTTTCCTTCGGTGCACTGTCCTTCCGTCGGGGACGCAAATTGTATCGAGCTACTCCAGGTACAGTATAATCACACTAAAAGGGTTCTTTATGGAGGAATTATCACCATCCACGGTACCACTCCACAATATAATACTCACAAAAAAGTAACCGGATGGTCTAAACACTACACTAAAATAATAGGTTGTCAAAGGGGGAATGGACAATTACATTTGTAAAGACGAGAACCCTCACTCACCCAAAGGTGACATGCTTCATCATTGGGTTCCCTCTTGCACACTGCGACCGCAAGGTACACAGTGTGGGCTACAACTCTCCCTCAGGAGAGGAGCGTGAGGTGTTTTAGGTCATCCAATGGGGGTAAGAGTGAGGTGCAGAGTGCAAAAATAATAAGAACAAATTCTGTGGTGAGTTAAAACTATCTCCTGGATAGACAAAAACTGCCGGACCAACATCCGGAATCACCTGTGTTCCCAACACATTTTCCTGTCTCGCCTCCCCCTCCTTTATTCCAACTTTACACTAGCGCACTAATTTCTTTTCTCCCTTTTTTTCTTCAACTATGACTCCCTGTCCACTCGTGCACTAAATGCTGTGGTCTTAGACCGACAGTTCTTTAAAACATTTCTACATTGTATGCCATTACAGCCCTGAAGAAGCCCATGTTTGGGCGAAACGCGTTGGCTGGTCCAATTGATCACATACCAAGCACACCTGAAAATAAAACAACGAAAAAGACTCCATGCTGACGACCTTTCTTTCTGTGCTTAATTGTGAAACTTGTCTTTCAACTATATTGCCTCTCATCCAATCAGTATATGTATCTATGTTTATGATCAAGGGGCAGCTGATCATTTGAGGTGGGCAGTATCATTATACTTTGTGACTAGTCCAGGTTGTGCAGTCTTCTATGACCCGGCTGCTCTTTTTCTTTTTTGGAACTTTACTTTAAGGGTCGACGTGCACACCTGGCGCACATCTAAGATTATACTCAAAATGAGTTTTGATGATGACAGGGAGGAATTAGCCAAAGACCTCTTCAAACCCAACAGTGAGATGAAACAAGTAGTTTCCAGCGGGGAACAAGAATGAAGGGCTCAAACTTAAATTTCAAAAATTAGAGAGACTCAAAAAAAATGAGCTATCCAAGTGGTGGGACGGGGTTACCCTCAAGAGATACCTGGAAAACAAAAAAGTTCCCAGAGGCTTGAGGATACTCACGTTCCCCAATTTTGATGACCTTGACCCGGACCTACTATCTGAATGGGAGGACAACCTACACAACTCCTCATTTAACATGATGAGGATCTTGATAGCCCATGCAGACAGAAAATGCTCCAAACTACAGGCTGAAATAAAAGCCTTAGAGGATGAGATCAGACAGCTTAACCTTACTGAGGCAACCACCAAAAACTATGCAATCTTGAAAGAGCAGATTGCCAACCACCAGGCACTTGTTAAGAACAGGAAGTTGCACAAAATCATGCGAGACGATCGTGACTACGATAACGGTCGCATCTTCACGTTTGCAGCAAGGTATGACAACATCCAGGTTCCTAAGAGTAACACACTTACCCCACCTAGCACTGGAAGCATATCTAGTATCAGTGTTAGCTCAGACGCTTCATCCATTGAGGAAACAAATAGGGAAGGGAATTCAGAAGCAAACGCACAAGGAGCATGCTCCTTGACTTTTTAGAGGAGGTTCTCCGATTCAGGATTGGAAACAAAAAACAAAGAGACAAACCGGGAGAGGGGAGGAGGAAAACCCGTAGAAAAGGACAGAGTTCTGACAAGGTATCAGAAAAGCCAGCTGAACAAACGCTAATTCTACCTTTGAATGATAATGTGACAAATATACCTGTGATTACAGTTGACGACAATCTAGTTGTAAATTTATCTGATTACCCTTTGACCGTGCATGAAAACAATGTATTGAATAAAGGTCTTGGCTACTGTCCTGTATACGGGGGTTTGTTTACAGACCTTCACATCGATTTGTATAAATTTGTCAGAACTGCTAAGCTTAAGTGTCAATTTTCCATCAATAATTATGAACAAACGAGAACTGCTATTGCCACACCACATACTGATGTCATTGTATCACACGTTAAAAATGTGGCCACACTCCTTTCTCTGGACACTGATAATGAGTCCTCATGTGAACAAGTGCTTGAAAGTATGAACATCACACAGGATTACACTTGTGACAGCGGTCTCCACAACCGCAGCAAATTCATGCCCCAGGGCGCACACCTCAACAGTATTGAGGTATTTCACAATTTGGTGACTGAAGACCTATATCGCCTAGAGGAAAAGCACCAAACGAAAACGAAGAGGTACACCAAGGACAACCTTACACCGGTTGAGCGGGCAGCGATCCAAAATTTACGCACTAATGGTGAAATAGTGATAAGAGAGGCGGATAAAGGGGGCAACGTAGTTGTTATGAATAGGGCTGACTATGAGAGTGAGGTATACAGACAGCTCAACAACACTGCACACTACACTAAACTCACCCACAACCCTTGCACAGCAGCTACTATAAAGATCAACACTCAACTCGCACACTGGAAAGAGGTGGGCCTTCTGTCAGATACAGAACACAACTTTATTTCAATCCACAACCCAAGGTACCCATGTATTTACCTTCTTTCTAAGATACACAAGAAACTGCCTTTCCCACCGGGACGACCGATTATCTCGGGCATAGGCTCTATGACCGAGGCTCTCGCTAAGTTTGTTGACACCTTTTTACAGCCATTGGTGATTAACCTACCTTCCTATGTCAGAGATAGCACGGACATACTTAATAAATTCGTAGACTTGGAATGTGACGAAAGAATGTGGTTCGCGACACTGGATGTAGAATCCCTATACACATGCATCAGACGGGATCTAGGCAGGATGGCTGTGGATTTCTTTCTCTCCACCAGACATGCTAGCCTGTATGACCACAACCTAATGCTACTAGAGATGATAGACCTCATCCTTGACAACAACTTCTTTATGTTTAACACCACCTGGTATAAACAAGAGCATTGGACCGCCATGGGATCCAAATTCGCTCCCTCTTATGCTAACCTCTTCATGGGGTGGGTGGAGCGCACCCATGCATGGTCAAGAGCGGCCTCAGATTGGACTAGGCATATCCAATTCTGGGGTCGTTATATTGATGACATCATCATCATTTGGACAGGCACTGGTCCTGAATTGAGAGAATATTTCAACTTCCTCAATGATAACACCCTCAATGTCTCCTTCACTCTTGAAATGTCACAATCCAAGATACACTTCCTCTATTTGGAGCTATATGCTAAGAACAACACCATTCACAGCACGCTACATAGGAAGGAAACTGCAGTGAACAGCATCCTACACTATACTAGCTCACATCCTCCGTCCACCAAGAAGGCCATCCCCTATGGAGAGCTGCTGCGTATTCGCAGGAATTGCAGCGAGGAGTCCAACTTTGCTACGCAAGCCAGATTGGCCACTAACAGACTGAAAAGAAGAGGCTGTGACCAACACATACTCAATGTGACAGAAAATAGGGTCAGGAATACAAATAGAGAGAACACCTTGAGAAGCAAGAACAAGAGCCTTGATCGGGAAGCTCAGAGACTCTCGTTCATCACGACCCACTCCACACTAAATCATGAGGTATTCAAGATACTGGGTAAAAATTTGGCATTACTAAAAGGGGTGCCCGGGGTCAACAACTCTATTACGGAAAGACCCTCCATGACATTCAAAAGGAGCAAGACTATCAGGGATACACTGTGCCCAAGGTACACCCTATACAATGCACCACAACAGCATAGCCGGCTTAAGAAACCCATGGGCTTCTACACATGTAGTACCTGCAATGTCTGCCAGTTGGGCTGTAACAGAACGATGACGTTCAGCTACAACACTAACTTGCAACACAAGATCAAACACTTCATTAACTGCCTAACTAATTTTGTTGTTTACGTTATCATTTGCAGTTGTGGTAAGATCTATGTGGGTAGCACTACAAGACAGCTAAAAACTCGTATCCAAGAACACAGCAGAGCAGCACTTAATGGAGACACAACATATGCTCTCGTCTCACATGAATGCAGGATGGGTGTGGATAAGGCCAAATTCCATTTCCATGGCATAGACATTGCCTTGAGCAACAAACAAGGGGGAGACAGGGCACTCTCGCTGAGACAACTTGAAGCCAGATGGATTTGCACTTTACGCTCCTCCATTCTAGGCCTCAACACAGATAAGGAAATGCATTATTTCCTTTAATTACCCTGATTAACAGATTTGCATGTCTGCCTTGTCCTTTTTCCTGACTATGGTTACCCTTTGCAGTAGTATGTGCCACCAGCCACATGTCTGATTATTATACCTCTACTGCATTACATGTGTTAATTGGTGATCCCACACTGTGCCCTTTACAGGATGTAGGAAATGACAATATTACTGCTTATATGTTTATGGCACTATACTTACAGTAGACTAAAGATGCAAGGCATTGTAACCCCGTTTCCCATACAAATTTGATTTACTGTCTTTGATTACGATGTTCCTAATATTTATGCATGCTCAAATCCCTTGATGCCAGGCACTGCCATTTCACTACCCACGTACCTAACTGACAAGAACTGTTTTAATGTTTTTTAAATAATAGGTGGCACTGTAACCCTATTGCCACGCACATTCCTGGCGGTCAATGTTTTTGGCTTCCGAATGTCGTTTACAACCTTTTAAAACATACTAAAGTATTCCTTTAAAGCTTATCCTCATACACGAGTTACGCAGCTGCACTGAGGACTTCAGAACTGTATTCACTGCAATGACACATTAGTAGTGTAACTACAGTCAATTGATAGTTCTTGTTTGTCTTCTCTTTGTACAAGTTCCTCTTTTACTGGAACCACGCTTGTGCCTGCTGTCTCGTCCTTCCGTTTTTGTGTATTTATGACCCTTCTGCTCTTCTTCACAAATTCCTTGTTAGAACGGCTCCTCTATCTTTTGTCTTCAGAACTTTGCTCACCCCACGTACCCCTATGACTCTTCTTTTAATTTGGAATATGATTTCTTAATTAATTTTGTTTGGGCTTCACCTTTAGCTGTCGGATGCCATTCCTACTAGGACATATAACACAGTCATGATTAGTACTGTTTTTTCGTGATTATTGGCATGCGTTAGATCACATTACGTATCTCACGCAATGGTAGCTAGCTTGACATTTTATTTAACACACATTACTCGAATAACTTCACTAGTCATTGCAATTTCATGGTTACGGCTTGAAGAGTTCTGCTCTGCCGTAATCTCAAGCACCTCCCTACTCACCGAAAGTGAGTAACCCCAATGCATAGTTCACGCAGTCTAGTCTTTCGACACCCAGAAGTAGACTGACGGAGTATACGCTACTTAGCGGCTCCTTTTGGCGAAGCACACACTGACTTCAACCTGAAGACGCCAGGACGTTATCCGGACACGGCTCCGTATCGCACACACAGTGAATACCGTTTGAAGTAAGTAACTTTGCGTTCCACTTAGGGAGACTTAACTTGCGCGATGCTTCACTATTTAAATTACCCTCATCACTCACGCTTTGAAATCTGAATGACTGCCCCGCATGCGCGTTGGTTCTTCAAATGCGCGACGGCAGCGTTCGCTCCGGGCATTTGTTAAATTAATTTCTCCGTATAGTCTGCTCCTTCCAAACAGTCAGGCATATTTCTGTTAGCCACGACCTCTTACGGCTTCCAGACCACCAACTCAGAGTAGATTGGTTACACAAGCCCAGATTGCTGTTTCAAGGACTGGAGGCTCTCTCCTTTACTCCTAGCCCGTTGCCGCTATGAATATATATGAGATTCATCGACTCTCAGCCTCAACTTTATTTTTAAGCTCACACGTTCCATAAGCTTCGCCCAGCTAGTTACGCACTACCGTTTACCGCTAACCTGGTCACCACTGGATATTTCCACTCACTTTCCAAAGGATTATCACTATTGCCTGACTGACGTCATTTTAAATATCCTGCGATACAATTTAGCTTTATACAGGTCTCTACTGGGTCAGTTTACTTACTGTCCAGGGATTAGCTCATTTGAATGTTAGACGTTAGTTTAATAATTTACTTTACTTTTAATCTGCGCGCTCTGATATATCATAGTCACCATGGAACTCACACGTAGTCACAACTTCACCTTTGCTACTCCACAGGTATACCCCACTACTGAGTGTGGTTCTTCCCCTGAACTGAATAATACCAACGAACCGCATAGGTACGTTTTGACCATATAAATGCTGAATTTCTTTCAGTGGCACGCTTTTCCCTAGGCCTTCTCCACCTAACGTAGCTTCCTCTCCCATTACAGGCTCTTATACAGCCATTCTCTTGGCTTTGCGTACCGAGGATACAACCCAACTCTTATCTCTCTTTGGTAAGCTGGCTATCAAGTGACTAGTCTAAATCTACCCCCATGCACTTGCACTTTTTAGATTAAGATTCACAAACGGTGATAGTATCTCACAAACTCACTAGCTCACCCTCAATCCTCTGAGGGGTCTCATCAGCTTCCCTTCTTTCTCCACACCGAGCACATACCGTCGGACCAACATCCGGAATCACCTGTGTTCCCAACACATCTTCCTTTCTCGCCTCCCCCTCCTTTATTCCAACTTTACACTAGCGCACAAATTTCTTTTCTCCCTTTTTTTCTTCAACTATGACTCCCTGTCCACTCGTGCACTAAATGCTGTGGTCTTAGACCGACAGTTCTTTAAAACATTTCTACATTGAATGCCATTACAGCCCTGAAGAAGCCCATGTTTGGGCGAAACGCGTTGGCTGGTCCAATTGATCACATACCAAGCACACCTGAAAATAAAACAACGAAAAAGACTCCATGCTGACGACCTTTATTTCTGTGCTTAATTGTGAAACTTGTCTTTCAACTATATTGCCTCTCATCCAATCAGTATATGTATTTATGTTTATGATCAAGGGGCAGCTGATCATTTGAGGTGGAGCAGTATCATTATACTTTGTGACTAGTCCAGGTTGTGCAGTCTTCTATGACCCGGCTGCTCTTTTTCTTTTTGGAACTTTACTTTAAGGGTCGACGTGCACACCTGGCTCACATCTAAGATTATACTCAAAATGAGTTTTGATGATGACAGGGAGGAATTAGCCAAAGACCTCTTCAAACCCAACAGTGAGATGAAACAAGTAGTTTCCAGCGGGGGGAACAAGAATGAAGGGCTCAAACTTAAATTAAAAAAATTAGAGAGACTCAAAAAAAATGAGCTATCCAAGTGGTGGGACGGGGTTACCCTCAAGAGATACCTGGAAAACAAAAAAGTTCCCAGAGGCTTGAGGATACTCACGTTCCCCAATTTTGATGACCTTGACCCGGACCTACTATCTAATTGGGAGGACAACCTACACAACTCCTCATTTAACATGATGAGGATCTTGATAGCCCATGCAGGCAGAAAATGCTCCAAACTACAGGCTGAAATAAAAGCCTTAGAGGATGAGATCAGACAGCTTAACCTTACTGAGGCAACCACCAAAAACTATGCAATCTTGAAAGAGCAGATTGCCAACCACCAGGCACTTGTTAAGAACAGGAAGTTGCACAAAATCATCCGAGACGACCGTGACTACGATAACGGTCGCATCTTCACGTTTGCAGCAAAGTATGACAACATCCAGGTTCCTAAGAGTAACACACTTACCCCACCTAGCACTGGAAGCATATCTAGTATCAGTGTTAGCTCGGACGCTTCATCCTAGGAGGAAACAAATAGGGAAGGGAAGTCAGAAGCAAACGCACAAGGAGCATGCTCCTCGACTTTTTTAGAGGAGGTTCTCCGATTCAGGATTGGAAACAAAAAACAAAGAGACAAACCAGGAGAGGGGGGAGGAGGAAAACCCGTAGAAAAGGACAGAGTTCTGACAAGGTATCAGAAAAGCCAGCTGAACAAATGCTAATTCTACCTTTGAATGATAATGTGACAAATATACCTGTGATTACAGTTGACGACAATCTAGTTGTAAATTTATCTGATTACCCTTTGACCGTGCATGAAAACAATGTATTGAATAAAGGTCTTGGCTACTGTCCTGTATACGGGGGTTTGTTTACAGATCTTCACATCGATTTGTATAAATTTGTCAGAACTGCTAAGCTTAAGTGTCACTTTTCCATCAATAACTATGAACAAACGAGAACTGCTATTGCCACACCACATACTGATGTCACTGTATAACACGTTAAAAATGTGGCCACACTCCTTTCTCTGGACACTGATAATGAGTCCTCATGTGAACATGTGCTTGAAAGTATGAACATCACACAGGATTACACTTGTGACAGCGGTCTCCACAACCGCAGCAAATTCATGCCCCAGGGCGCACACCTCAACAGTATTGAGGTATTTCACAATTTGGTGACTGAAGATCTATATCGCCTAGAGGAAAAGCACCAAACAAAAACGAAGAGGTACACCAAGAACAACCATACACCGGTTGAGAGGGCAGCGATCCAAAATTTACGCACTAATGGTGAAATAGTGATAAGAGAGGCGGATAAAGAGGGCAACGTAGTTGTTATGAATAGGGCTGACTATGAGAGTGAGGTATACAGACAGCTCAACAACACTGCACACTACACTAAACTCACCCACAACCCTTGCACAGCAGCTACTATAAAGATCAACATGCAACTCGCACACTGGAAAGAGGTGGGCCTTCTGTCAGATACAGAACACAACTTTATTTCAATCCACAACCCAAGGTACCCATGTATTTAACTTCTTCCTAAGATACACAAGAAACTGCCTTTCCCACCAGGACGACCGATTATCTCGGGCATAGGCTCTATGACCGAGGCTCTCGCCAAGTTTGTTGACACCTTTTTACAGCCATTGGTGATTAACCTACCTTCCTATGTCAGAGATAGCACGGACATACTTAATACATTCGTAGACTTGGAATGGGACGAAAGAATGTGGTTCGCGACACTGGATGTAGAATCCCTATACACATGCATCAGACGGGATCTAGGCAGGATGGCTGTGGATTTCTTTCCCTCCACCAGACATGCTAGCCTGTATGACCACAACCTAATGCTACTAGAGATGATAGACCTCATCCTTGACAACAACTTCTTTATGTTTAACACCACCTGGTATAAACAAGAGCAGGGGACCGCCATGGGATCCAAATTCGCTCCCTCGTACGCTAACCTCTTCATGGGGTGGGTCGAGCGCACCCATGCATGGTCAAGAGCGGCCTCAGATTGGACTAGGCATATCCAATTCTGGGACCGTTACATTGATGACATCATCATCATTTGGACAGGCTCTGGGCCTGAATTGAGAGAATATTTCAACTTCCTCAATGATAACACCCTCAATGTCTCCTTCACTCTTGAAATGTCACAATCCAAGATACACTTCCTCGATTTGGAGCTATATGCCAAGAACAACACCATTCACAGCACGCTGCATAGGAAGGAAACTACAGTGAACAGCATCCTACACTATACTAGCTCACATCCTCCGTCCACCAAGAAGGCCATCCCCTATGGAGAGCTGCTGCGCATTCGCAGGAATTGCAGCGAGGAGTCCAACTTTGCTACGCAAGCCAGATTGGCCACTAACAGACTGAAAAGAAGAGGCTATGACCAACACATACTGAATGTGGCAGAAAATATGGTCAGGAATACAAATAGAGCGGACACCTTGAGAAGCCTTGATCGGGAAGCTCAGAGACTCTCGTTCATCACGACCCACTCCACACTAAATCATGAGGTATTCAAGATACTGGGTAAAAATTGGGCATTACTAAAAGGGGTGCCCAGGGTCAACAACTCCATTACGGAAAGACCCTCCATGACATTCAAAAGGAGCAAGACTATCAGGGATACACTGTGCCCAAGCTACACCCTATACAATGCACCACAACAGCATAGCTAGCTTAAGAAACCCATGAGCTTCTACACATGTAGTACCTGCAATGTCTGCCAGTTGGGCTGTAACAGAACGATGACGTTCAGCTACAACACTAACTTGCAACACAAGATCAAACACTTCATTAACTGCCTAACTAATTTTGTTGTTTACCTTATCATTTGCGGTTGTGGTAAGATCTATGTGGGTAGCACTACAAGACAGCTAAAAACTCGTATCCAAGAACACCGCAGAGCAGCACTTAATGGAGGCACAACATATGCTCTCGTCTCATATGAATGCAGGATGGGTGTGGATAAGGCCAAATTCCGTTTCCATGGCATAGACATTGCCTTGAGCAACAAACGAGGGGGAGACAGGGAACTCTCGCTGAGACAACTTGAAGCCAGATGGATTTGCACTTTACACTCCTCCATTCTAGGCCTCAACACAGATAAGGAAATGCATTATTTCCTTTAATTACCCTGATTAACAGATTTGCATGTCTGTCTTGTCCTTTTTCCTGACTATGGTTACCCTTTGCAGTAGTATGTGCCACCAGCCACATGTCTGATTTTTATACCTCTACTGTATTACATGTGTTAATTGGTGATCCCACACCGCACCCTTTACAGGATGTAGGAAATGACAATATTACTGCTTATATGTTTATGGCACTATACTTACAGTAGACTAAAGATGCAAGGCATTGTAACCCCGTTGCCCATACAAATTTGATTTACTGTCTTTGATGACGATGTTCCTAATATTTATGCATGCTCAAATCTCTTGATGCAAGGCACTGCCATTTCACTACCCACGTACCTAACTGACAAGAACTGTTTTAATGTTTTTTAAATAATAGGTGGCACTGTAACCCTATTGCCACGCACATTCCTGGCGGTCAATGTTTTTGGCTTCCGAATGTCGTTTACAACCTTTTAAAACATACTAAAGTATTCCTTTAAAGCTTATCCTCATACACGAGTTACGCAGCTGCACTGAGGACTTCAGAACTGTATTCACTGCAATGACACATTAGTAGTGTAACTACCGTCAATTGATAGTTCTTGTTTGTCTTCTCTTTGTACAAGTTCCTCTTTTACTGGAACCACGCTTGTACCTGCTGTCTCATCCTTCCGTTTTGTGTATTTATGACCCTTCTGCTCTTCTTCACAAATTCCTTGTTAGAACGGCTCCTCTATCTTTTGTCTTCAGAACTTTGCTCACCCCACGTACCCCTATGACTCTTCTTTTAATTTGGAATATGATTTCTTAATTAATTTTGTTTGGGCTTCACCTTTATGTTATACCTATATTTTATACTAGGACATATAACACAGTCATGATTAGTACTGTTTTTTCGTGACTATTGGCATGCGTTAGATCACATTACGTATCTCACGCAATAGTAGCTAGCTTGACATTTTATTTAACACACATTACCTGATTTCCTTCACTAGTCATTGCAATTTCATGCTTACGGCTTGAAGAGTTCTGCTCTGCCGTAATCTCGAGCTCCTCCCTACTCACCAGAAGTGAGTAACCCCAATGCATAGTTCACGCAGTCTAGTCTTTCGACACCCGGAAGTAGACTGACGGAGTATACGCTACTTAGCGGCTCCTTTTTGCGAAGCACACACTGACGTCAACCTGAAGACGCCAGGACGTTATCCGGACACGGCTCAGTATCGCACACACTGTGAATACCGTTTGAAGTGAGTAACTTTGCGTTCCACTTAGTGAGACTTAACTTGCGCGCTGCTTCACTTTTTAAATTACCCTCGTCACTCACGCTTTGAAATCTGAATGACTGCCCCGCATGCGCGTTGGCTCTTCAAACGCGCGACGGCAGCGTTCGCTCCGGGCATTTGTTAAATTAATTTCTCCGTATAGTCTGCTCCTTCCAAACAGTCAGGCATATTTCTGTTAGCCACGACCTCTTACGGCTTCCAGACTACCAACTCAGAGTTGATTGGTTACACAAGCCAAGATTGCTGTTTCGAGGACTGGAGCCTCTCTCCTTTACTCCTAGCCCCGTTGCCGCTATGAATATATATGAGATTCATCGACTCTCAGCCTTGACTTTATTTTTAAGCTCACACGTTCCATAAGCTTCGCCCAGCTAGTTACGCGCTACCGTTTACCGCTAACCTGGTCACCACTGGATATTTCCACTCACTTTCCAAAGGATTATCACTATTGCCTGACTGACGTCATTTTAAATATCCCACGATACAATTTACTTTTATACAGGTCTCTACTGGGCCAGTTTACTTACTGTCCAGGGATTAGCTCATTTGAATGTTAGACGTTAGTTTAATACTTTACTTTTAATCTGCGTGCTCTGATATATCATAGTCACCATGGAACTCACATGTAGTCACAACTTCACCTTTGCTACTCCACAGGTATACCTCACTACTGAGTGGGGTTCTTCCCCTGAACTGAATAATACCAACGAACCGCATAGGTACGTTTTGACCATATAAATGCTGAATTTCTTTCAGTGGCACACTTTTCCCTAGGCCTTCGGCACCTAACGTAGCTTCTATCAAGTGACTAGTCTAAATCTACCCCCATGCACTTGCACTTTTTAGATTAAGATTCACAAACAGTGATAGTATCTCACAAACTCACTAGCTCACCCTCAATCCTCTGAGGGGTGTCATCAGCTTCCCTTCTTTCTCCACACCGAGCACATACTGCCGGACCAACATCCGGAATCACCTGTGTTCCCAACACATCTTCCTGTCTCGCCTCCCCCTCCTTTATTCCAACTTTACACTAGCGCACTAATTTCTTTTCTCCCTTTTTTTCTTCAACTATGACTCCCTGTCCACTTGTGCACTAAATGCTGTGGTCTTAGACCGACAGTTCTTTAAAACATTTCTACATTGTATGCCATTACAGCCCTGAAGAAGCCCATGTTTGGACGAAACGCGTTGGCTGGTCCAATTGATCACATACCAAGCACACCTGAAAATAAAACAATGAAAAAGACTCCATGCTGACGACCTTTCTTTCTGTGCTTAATTGTGAAACTTGTCTTTCAACTATATTGCCTCTCATCCAATCAGTAAATGTATTTATGTTTATGATCAAGGGGCAGCTGATCATTTGAGGTGGGCAGTATCATTATACTTTGTGACTAGTCCAGGTTGTGCAGTCTTCTATGACCCGGCTGCTCTTTTTCTTTTTTGAAATAAACAAAAATAACTTTAATTGGTGTCCCCAGTGGATAGAGCTAAAATCAGAGAAGTGAAAATAGGGATATGGGTGTTCTCTTTTGAGCTAGGTCAACATGTTTCTGCCTGTATGACCAACTGGTTCGTGGCATTCTTCAGGACCAACTTCTAGTCACTCTGCTACAATCGTGAAAATTATAAGTAAAAAATACCATACTCTAATTCTATGGCAATGATCAGTGGTACCAGCTGCAGTCCGGTCCACCTTCTGTAAAAGATAACAACAATCATGAAAACAAAATACAATTCACCCATAAATGCAACCAAACACCGGTGTACATTCCACTTCACTGCACACGTGATAGAGTGTTTACGTATGCTTGGTAGTCTCACCAAATCAGGACTATTCGTCTACCTCCACCTTCAGGAGGTCCTTTAATTACAGGTCTCATGAGTCTGGGGTGTAGAGAATGTCACAATTGAATAAAATAAATTTAACACATACAGAAATCCTTTAAAATATCTTGCTGTTTGCGTTATATGTATCTACTACTTTACACTTCACGGGCATACATCATGTTATGCATACTACCCATACACTATATCTACATCATGGTGTCTGTCAATCCTTTGTTATATATATGTGTGCTAGTTATTTAAAACAGCGAGGTGATGCCTGCTTCGTATGTACCAATTCATGCTCATAATTCCAGGTACCGTATGTGTGCACTCTCTCCAAAAGGATATTTAGCCGGATGTCTACTAGATCATGCATATCATATAGGCGTACCCATACTATCCATAAGACACATAATTACACTGGATGTGCCCCGCCCCTCGTGCACTGTCAGCATTATCCTGATTCAAAAACATCCTAGAGTGCAGGCGTTCTATATTTTACCTAAAATCCACAAAGAACAAAGACCTCCACCTGGTAGACCCATCGTGTCCGGGATTGGTTCTATTTTAGAACCGCTCTCACAATTCGTGGATCACTTTCTTCGACCCATAGTGGCAGATATGCCCTCGTATCTGCAAGATACGAAACATGTCCTATCACTCCAGGAAAATGTTCCGTTTGATCCTCAGGTTAACATGATGGTGACTTATGATGTTGATTCATTTTATACCAATATCCCTCAAGATGACGCATTAGATACCATAGACCGACTACTTGAATGTCACCCTCGTTAAGACCAAACGCCCAATGCCTTTGTTATGCGCTGTGCCAAGATGGCATTAAAAGATTTTTTTTTTAGCTTTGAAGGCAATTTATATTGGCAGACCACCGGAACCTCAATGGGCAGTACCTGTGCCCCGAGTATGGCCAATTTGTATATGCATGGCTTCGAAACTAAATACATATACTCCAGTACTAACCCTTTTCAACACCAACTGAAACTTTGGAGACGATATATAGATGACATCTTGGTCATCTGGGAAGGTGACCAGATATCTCTTGACATTTTTTCCAACTGGCTTAATTCATGTGATGTGAATCTGAGATTTACCGGCGAAGCAAGCACTACTGCTGTCTCGTATCTAGATCTCTGACTGTATCCTAAAGACGGCAGGATATATACAGAACTATACCAAAAACCTATGGCACGCAACTCGCTGTTAAGATATCACAGCTTTCATCCACGTGCCTTATTGACCAATCTCCCGATAGACCAATTCCTTACGTTGCGCAGGAATTGTACAGAGCTAGCCAGGTATAAACAACATGCAAAAAACCTGAGTGATGAACTACTGGCTAGAGACTATCTTGAACATCTTGTACGTGGAGCAGCTAAGAGAGCGCAGAATAATCATAGAGAGGCGCTCCTTGAGTCTCAAGAAAAAACAAAGAATAACAGAATGGTATGTGTCACGACCTTCAGCAACTTGACGGACAACATCAAGAAGGCCATTAACAAAAGTTGGCACATTTTGAATACAGGGACGCTCACTCTGGAGAGACCACTCTTCACCCTAAAACGTAGCAACAATCTTCGTGATTTACTGGTACACACTAGACCTAGAGCAAGACAGACACAAGAGAGACAACTAGCATTATGGTGAGCATCCCCTGTGACAGGGCATTTTCTTTGTGGTTCCTGCTCTGCGTGTCCATTTACCAAACATGTGACACAACTGGATATGGGCCTTACAACCCCATGGCAACTCAATACCCATACCAATTGTAATACAAGTGGGGTGATCTATATGATTACTTGTCCCTGTTCTCAAAAATACATTGGGATGACTACACGTAAAGTGAAACACAGGATCGTGGAACATCGGAGTGCATTTAGATTTAAGAAGTCCAATACACGTATGACCAGACGCTACATAGAAATGGCTCATACAGAAGACGACTTGTCATGGGTTATTATTGATAAACCCAAATATGATGTCAACATGGGTCCTCTAGAAAGAGTCCTCTTACGGCGTGAACAATGATGGGTGTTCCGTACTAAGAGTCACATGACAGGACTCAATGAGGATATTCCGTGGTGCTCGCTGTAAGAAATGTAAAAAATATATAGATAACAACATTAGAAGCAGCATCTAGAGGCTATATGACCATGGCTTCCCTATTTATGGAATAAACATCAGGTCATTACACCCTTTAGAAAAGAGTGTTCCACACATATAGGCCGACGTACCGGTTGCTACGTCCCTGAATACCCTTTTTGGACTCTTAAATCAATCCAATATGTGATGAGTCTTTTTTCTATATCTAGCGCTAATACACGCACTGACTATGGTTCCTTAAGTACTTTTTATAACGTGAACTCATTAGTCCTAGACTTTGACTACAACTCCCTAGTATTCCCAGGTACGCTGTGAACCGTACCTGTTCCCCAATTGCTTCCGGTTTATGACGCGACTGACCATGTCTTATGATATTTCTATTGAGGGCCGCTTATCACTATATACACACACACAAGGTCCCAGGTTCTCTGTTGCAACGCCTCTTCTGAATGTCTATTTTAGATTCTTAAATTAATCATCTTAATAAGAATCTAATATAATATAAGTCTCTATATATATCGAGTACTTGTACATACATTGGCTTGGGCCGGATATACTGGCTTTTGCCTAGTAAAGACATTAGATGACACGTACTCAGCAACCGGATATGGTTAAACACTTGCGGCGGGTGACGCGATCTTTCACATCTCGGAACATTTTTAAACTGAGGGGTAGCGACCATTCCTCCCCCTTCGGCCTTTATATGTAAGACGCAGGATCAAGGAAAGCTAGGTAAGCAGCCCCAATGCACTCTACGTCGGCTGACTGTAGTGCTAGGGCCTGTCTTTGATATCGGTTTTCTGGCTAGTAAAGTTTTTATGAATTTCGTTGCCTTACGTGAGTTCTAGAGTCGCTGGATAATGCTGACAGTGCACGAGGGGCGGGGCACATCCAGTGTAATTATGTGTCTTATGGATAGTATGGGTACGCCTTTATGATATGTACGATCTAGTAGACATCCCCTAAATATCCTTTTGGGGAGAGTGCACACATACGGTACCTGGAATTATGAGCATGAATTGGTACATACGAAGCAGGCATCACTGCGCTGTTTTAAATAACTAGCACACATATATATAGGCTTTCCTGTTTTCAGTTTCTATTTTTGGTCAATTCTGGTGGGGTTTTTTCAGCTTTTTCAATACCTTAAAAAAACAGTGGTTATCAGTGGTTACACATTTTCGCGACATAAAAAACAACAGAAACAGTGTTTTTCCGGTGTTTATGGAATGTTTTTCCTTTAATTATTGCTTGCTTTCTGCACTGATAGTGCATGTGTATAGACACCATGAGTACAGGGTAGATGAGGTCCAAATACATTTTTACAAATCAAACTTATTATAGTACACCATACAATACTTCTTTAGTGAGTCTTTCCTTCCTATGTAAACGTTTATCTGTGAAAAGGCCCTCTCAACATTGGCACTTGAGACGGGCAACGCCAAAACAGCCAGTACACAATTTGCTAACTCTGGCCAGTGACATAGCTTTCCATGCCAATACTGGTGCACCTGAAGATTGTGATTCTCTAGGACATGTTCTGCAACATATGCGTTGAATTGGGCGCATATGCCATCAGTTATTGAAGCGGTCAAAAATGAAGCCTCGAGAAAATTTAGAAGAGATCTAGAACTTGTGCAGAGTACCTCAGTGAGGCTTCATTAACTTCAATTGCCATGGTTGGTGAAGGCACATTTCTATGCACCATTGCAAGCCATTTCCCATAGACTGTAAAATAAAATTTCCTGAATTGCCCCTCAATATTTCTTTGCTTACCAAGTGGCAAGAATTCTAACATGGAGCATGTTGCAGTGCCAAAGTCACTAAAAGTGTCACCCAGCCTACTCTCAAGGAGATGTTTCACATCTACACCAATTTCGCTGAACACTTTGTAGACAAGGGTGTTTTCAGACTCTAGTATTTTGATTATGTCCACTACAGCAGTCATGTTTTCCTGTTAAAAACCTAAGCATGCAGTAGACTGTACTTTTTTCACATAACTATCAATATGTGACCAAAGATCATCACATTTCTTGCCTTTGGCATCATCGCTAAGCAAAAATTCCGTAAACGGTCGCCACATGGATAATATAGCATTCACAGCCTCTAGGACTGAGAACCACCGGCTAAATTACACAGTTAGGTTGACTCTTTCTTTGATGCCACTCAAAGCACAACATGAGAAATGTTCACATTTTAGTTCTTGGGTATAACGAAACAGTGCACTAGAATGGACTACAAAGTCAATAGCATTCTTCATCAACTCTGAAGATTGTAAAGATGCTTTCAGCATACCATCTATCAAGTGACAAGGATCTCTTACAGGGAAGCACTTCAGCTCAGGTATCAATTTTGGCAGGTCATCATACAACCTTTTCATATATGTAGCTGAATTACTGCAAACACAAACAATATCACTCCAGTCTTTATTGAACATCATAGGAACGTTTTGCAGCAGCATTCCAAGTGACACTGCGTTCCATGTTTACCAAACGTCTGGTGTCATGTTTTCAGCACTATCTCAGATGCTTGGTGACCGCACTCTTTTCACATATACCTGTCACTACACCTTGCATTGAATGTTTAAAGCCTGGGGTATTTGGCAATTCACCTACTATCAATACTGACTCGCTAGAAAAGGGGGCTGATGTATCAAAGGATTTCACCCATTCTCTGTCTGTGGGTAAATGTGATGGTACATATTTGGAAAGATTCTTATGAAACCAGCAATTTTACCTATCAATGAAATCAAATCTAGCCAAAATATCATATATGATTTTGATATTTCCTGATTCTCTACAGTTTATAAAAGAACTAAATAAGACCTAAAACATGCTTCTGAACACTGCATCTTTAGACCAAAGACCACAAAACTAAAAAAAGCAGAAGGAAGAAGAAACAATATTTTATTGACATCCCTAAACAACAAAACTCAAGCAGAATAATGTTAGCCCAGTCTTTCTTGCTGCTGCCTTGTATAACAAAGTTACATTGTATTGGCCCCTTCAGGAAGAAAAAAAAAAGACTCTTTCACTCATCTTTTCCTTTCTATGAATGGCACTTAGTTTGTGGTTGCGAAGGTGTTTTTCCAGTGTTTATATGTTTACACTGGTGATGGCTATTTTCCTTTTGGTGGGGTTTTATCAGTTATTATAGGTTTAAACCTAAAACCAGATAGCCTACATATATATAACAAAGGATTGACAGACACCATGATGTAGATATAGTGTATGGGTAGTATGCATAACATGCTGGATGCCCGTGAAGTGTAAAGTAGTAGATACACATAACGCAAACAGCAAGATATTTTAAAAGATTTCTGTATGTGTTAAATTTATTTTATTCAATTGTGACATTCTCTACACCCCCAGACTCCTGAGACCTGTAATTAAAGGACCTCCTAAAGGTGGAGGTAGACGAATAGTCCTGATTTGGTGAGACTACCAAGCATATGTAAACACTCTATCACGTGTGCAGTGAGGTGGAATGTACACCGGTGTTTGGTTTCCATTTATGGGTGAATTGTATTTTGTTTTCATGATTGTTGTTATCTTTTACAGAAGGTGGACCGGACTGCAGCTGGTACCACTGATCATTGCCATAGAATTAGAGTATGGCATTTTTTACTTATAATTTTCACGATTGTAGCAGAGTGACTAGAAGTTGGTCCTGAAGAATGCCACAAACCAGTTGGTCATACAGGCAGAAACATGTTGACCTAGTTCAATAGGGAACATCCATGTCCCTATTTTCACTTCTCTGATTTTAGCTCTATCCACTGGGGACACCAATTAAAGTCATTTCTGTCTATCCAGGAGATAGTTTTAACTCACTACAGAATTTTTTCTTATTATGTTTGCACTCTGCCCCTCACTCTTACCCCCATTGGATGACCTAAAACACCTCACGCTCCTCTCCTGAGGGAGAGCTGTAGCCCACACTGTGTACCTTGCGGACGCAATGTGCAAGAGGGAACCCAATGATGGAGCATGTCACCTTTGGGTGAGTGAGGGTTCTCGTCTTTACAAATGTAATTGTCCATTCCCCCTTTGACAACCGATTATTTTAGTGTAGTGTTTAGACCATCCGGTTACTTTTTTGTGAGTATTATACTCCAGGTACAGTGTCATCACGGAAAAGAATCTGAAACTCAGGGGCAGAAGGAGACTGAGACTCAACTGTTGGAGAGCTGGACGAGGGTTGCTCTTGGGAAGCTCTGATCTCTGGAGGTATAGCTTCCTGCAAAATGGCGTTGCTCTCCTCTTCCATCTGCGCCCAGCTCCCTCGGGCATCAGAAAAGGGGGTGAAACGGGGCACACGCTCAGTTTCGTGGTCTACGATGCCCTCGCTCACCCAGCGGTCATAGGGAAGTGGGAGTGGAATCCTGCGGGTATGTGATGCATGGATCCAGTGCTTCCTTCCGTCTACTCTCACTGCCATACGAGTGGCGAGAAGGACCAGAAAGGGTCCTTTCCAATGAGGCTCCAGGCAGTTCTTCCTCTGGAAGTTACGGATCAGGACATAGTCTCCAGGCTGCAGCTGATGCCCAGGCCCCTCTGGTACTGGCCGTAGTGTCTCCTGGACCTGTTGATGAACAGATCGTAAATCTTTAGTCAATTCATAAAGGTAGTCCACAAGCAAGGGGTACTCTATCTCGGAAAAGCGTTTGGGGCATGGAACGCCCCATACATTCGCAGAGCGGCCAAAAACCACCTCATATGGGGACAACCCTGTCTTAGAATGTGCGGTCGCCCTAACAGATAACAAAGCTAGGGGTAGAGCATCTGGCCACTACAATCCTGTGCTTTCCTTTATTTTGGCTAACTTCAGTTTGAGAGTACTGTTGTACTTCTCAACCAAACCGGCTGATTGGGGGTGATTCGCTGCATTAAATTTCTGTTTAATGTGTAGCCCGTCACACACCAGTTGTATGACCCTTGAATTGAAGTGACTTCCGTTGTCACTCCAGATCAAGCGCGGCAAACCAAACCGTGGGAAGAACTCCTTTAGGAGTGCCTTCGCCGTCGCCAGTGCTGTATTCTCGTTGGTGGGGTAGGCTGTGATCCATTTACTGAACGCACAAATCACCACCAATACATACTTCAAATTGTTCACGCGTTCCATTTCGATATAATCCATCTGGAGGACCTCGAAAGGGAAGGAAGGCGATGCAAAATTACCAGTGGGTGTAGGGGTACCCTTCCCAGGATTGTGCAGCATGCAGATCATGCAATTTTTCACTAAATGAGCAGCTACTTTGGGGATATTGTCATTCTGCCATACAGGGTCTAGCACCTTACATATTCCCTTCACGCTAATGTGAGCTGGGCCATGTGCCATAGTGACAACAGGGAGCACATATGCATTGGGCAACATCCATCTTTGTTTCCCTGAGAGATCTGTCCAACACCCATCCTCATCTAGACGCCCCGTACTCTCCTGGCATATTGCCAACTCATCCACAGTCGCCTCACTCTGTATCTCCTTAACATTATCTAGTGTGTCCTCAAACATCCCGTTTTCAGGCACCCACTGAGCTGGGCCTGCCACAAACATCTTTTTCATCTTTGATCTAGCTGTCTCCTTCACTGTCTGATCTGCAAATGCATTTCCTCTCCCTACATCATCAGTAATCGCCTTATGTGCACTACACTTCACTATTGCTACTCTTTGTGGAAGTGTCAGGCCGGATAAAAGACTATGTATCAGGGGGCCATTCTGTATTCGTGAACCATGCGATGTTAAGAAACCTCTCTCCACCCAGAGGCGCCCAAAGTTATGAGCAACCCCAAAGGCGTACTGGCTGTCAGTATAAATATTGACAACCAGTCCTTCACTTAACTCACAAGCCCGGAGAAGGGCAATAAGCTCTGCAGCCTGGGACAACTGTTATGGGACACAGGATGTTTCAACAACTGTACGCAGCGTTGTTATCGCATACGCTGTAGTAGTGGTGCCATCTGGTAACTTAAAACAAGAGCCATTGACATATAGTTCCCCTTGTGGGTCAGATAGAGGAACATCAGTCAAGTCTACTCGTCCCTTTGTTCCTTCTTCCGTACGATATACACAATCGTGCACATCGGCATCTCCATCCGGCGAAGGGAGGGGTAGTAACGTGGCTGGGTTCAGAGTGGCACATCGTTTGATGGTAATGTGTGGTGCAAATAAAGTTAGTTCATAGCCAGTCAAACGTGCACTAGTAAGGTGCTGGGTCTTTGTTTTGTTTAAGAGCGTATCCACAGCATGAGGTATCATAACCATGAGGTCAGTATCAAGAACGAGCCCAGCCGATTATTATTATTATTATTAATTAAATTTGTAAGGCGCAACAGCTACCCAAAAAGGGTTTCCCGGCGCCGACCAGATATAGGAATGGATAGCAGCTTAAAGATTATTGGTTGAAGAGCCAGGTTTTTAAGGATTTGCGGAATTGGATATACACCGCTTCATTCCGAATTGAGGTGGGGAGGGAGTTCCATAAGGAGGGACTGAGGTATGCAAACGATCGTCCACCCATCCGGGATAGTTTGACTCTAGGCACAATGAATTTCCCTTGGGTAGATGAGCGAAGGCAGCGAGGAGGCACATAGGGACAAACCAGAGACTGCAGATACTGAGGGGCCACACCTGTTTTGATTTTAAACATGTAGCTCAGGGCTTTGAACTTAATACGGTTCTCAACCCTGAGCCAGTGCAGGCCCCGCAGGTGACCGGAAACAGAGATAGCTCTAGGAACCCGGCAAAGAAGTCTTGCAGCAGAGTTCTGAACCATCTGCAGCCTACGAGTCACCTCCTTATTGGCCCCCAGATAAAGAATGTTACCGTAGTCCAGTCTTGAGGTGATAAGTGCCTGGACTACTGTTCTCTGGGCGGGCTCCGACAGCATCCAAATGATCTTTTTTAGCCATTTCAGAATGGTAAAACATGTGGCAGCTACCTTAACAGCTTGATGTTGCATAGTCAGTGAATCATCAATGATGACACCCAAGTTACGAACATGGCGGGAGGGCTGAGGAAGTGCACCCATCTCGCTAGGCCAATGTTGGGGGCCCCAGAGATCCTTGTTTTTCCCCAAGACCAAAACTTCGGTCTTCTCTCCGTTGAGCTTAAGGTAATTGGCCTGCATCCATGAGGCAATTTTACCCAAGCCCAGCGGAAGGAGGGAAGTCTCAGCCACACTCTCCACTGACAGAGAGAAGGTAATCTGGGAATCGTCCGCGTAAGAGAACAGGGACAATCCAGCGTCTTCAGCAACATCAGCCAAAGGTCTGACATACAGATTGAATAGTAGAGGGCTAAGGATGGAGCCCTGAGGTACCCCATAGGGTGAGAGAAGGGTGTCAGAGCTGGCAGTAGGGGAGAAGACTTGGAAGGTCCGATTGGCAAGAAAAGAAATGAGCCAATCGAGGGCTGAGCTACAGATGCCCAATGATCTTAAGGTTTCTACTATCACGGTGTGAGACACCGTGTCGAATGCTGCGCTCAGATCAAGCATTATAAGGGCCACCGTGTCTCCATCATCCAGATGACGACGCAGTCTTTCCGTAACCCCAAGAAGCGTTGTTTCAGTTGAAAAACCAGCTCTGAAGCCCGATTGGGATGAGTGAAGGAATTTTTGTGACTCAACAAAGTTGGACAGCTGTGCATAGATGTGCTTTTCTAAAATCTTGGAAAAGGCCGGTAGCGAAGAGATGGGCCGGTAATTAGAAGGTAAATCGGGATCCGTGTTGGCCTTCTTCAGAAGGGGGACCACCATAGCATGCTTCCACTCTGGTGGAACTATAGCTTTCTGTAAGGAAGCATTCAGGTGGTCCATAATAACAAGCAAAGATGAAGGCTCAAGCTACTTGAGCACAGAAATAGGAAGTGGGTCCCTGGGCGATCCTGATTTAACGCTGTCTAGAAGACATTTAAAAGAGTCTATGTTTAATAGGGGCCATATGGCCAGTTTGTTTATAGGTACATAAGGCGCCCCATCCTGATCAGGGTGGGTATTATCATCTGAAAGCAGTGTAAATGCTGACTGTGGGGGATTTGTAGTTTGTAATAAAGGGAACTGTTACGCTGTAAGCTCACTATTTCCGAGTATATTTTCTCTACTTTCTGGAGAAAGAAATTAGCCAGATCTTGGCATTGCCGGTTGTTTAGTGAAGGGGGCCTAGATTGAGTTTCGGAGCCTGAAAGCTCATTGAGTACGCCAAATAATGTTTTGGAGCAGTTCAGAGCACCGGAAATGGTAGCCGATACATGCTCCACACGAGCAGATCTGCAAAGATTATGATATTCCTTTTTTGCCCTTTTATATGCAGTTTTAGAGTCCAACGCATAGTTCCTCCTCCAGTGCCTTTCCAGCGCCTTACATTTGGCCTTCTCTATTTTGAGTTTTTCAGTGAACCAAGGCGCTGGAGGACGATGATTGTTAGCCCTTTTTAGGGAAAGAGGGAGACAGGTATCAATTGCATTAAGAAGCCACTTTTGTACGATGCCCGAGAGAGTGCCCACCATTTGTTTAGAGACGGGCGTGTTTGAGGACAGAATCTTATTTGACGCTGTCACATCGAACTTTTTCCAGTTTCTTGTTGGTTTCCTAATAATAGGGTTAGCACTCCCCGAGCTTGCTGGAGATTCCAGACGGAAGCCCGTAACAAAGTGATTCGGACCAGCATAAAGGAAGTGCTGGAGAGCAGTGAATGCTAGATAAGCTGGAAAAGATGGGATCTAATAAGTGGCCCACCACATGTGTGGGGCCAGAATTATGTAAGTCGATGTTCAAGGCTGCCAAATCAGAAAAGAGAGTAGCACTGGTATTACATGTCGGATCCTCCAGGTGCAAATTAAGATCACCCAAAATAGAGAAATTAGCAGTATTCATAAGCAAAGGTGTTATCAGACCAGGAAACGAGGAGGCCCAAGGCGCAGGCGGGCCAGGGGGGCGGTACACAAGTATCCCAGAGAAGGTAAACTTCGGGGTCAGGGCCAGCTTAAATAAAGCTGAAAGTCTTCAAATTTACACTGATAATCTTTTTTAAATATGATGGCAATGCCCCCACCTATTTTAAGGCTCCTATCTTTCCTAACTATGGCATAGTTGGGCGGCAAAGCAGCCGCAACGTCAGGGCCGGAGCTCCCATGCAGCCATATCTCCGTAAGAAATATGGCATCTGGTTGTTCATTGACCAAAATATAAAAAATGTCAGCTTTGTGCTTGGGAAGGGAACGACAGTTAGTACTAAGGAAGAAGAATTCTTTGTTATCTAGAGCAACATAGCTACAGGGGGGAGTTTTGTGTTTGAAGAACACTGGAGTAGATTTACAAGCCGGGGCTATACTAAAAGAGAAGCCGCAGCATAAACATTTTTGCCTTTCATCCTCAAGATGTAATAGGGTGCAGTCGGAGAGCGGTGGATTACGGTAAGCCATTAGTTGTTTAGAGGAGTAGCATGGTCTAAGTGACCTGTTCGGACCAGGGGTTCTGGCCCCTGGTCCCGTTCGTGCGTGGACGGGCGCAGACCGGCTTGTCTTAGGCGCACCTTTGGCGCACCAGTGGCGTGCCCGCTGCGCACGTCCGCTGCGCGTCGGCGCCATCCCCTCTTTTATAGTTAATTGACAGCCAGTCAGGGGAAGACTAGACCGACACACAGCCAAGATGGCCACCGCTAGGTATGCCTCCGGAAATGAGGAGTAGCAGGACGCGTTTGAACTCCCTCCACTCAAACAGCACAAGCTGCGGTGGAACGGGGAGAAAACAGCGACCAGCAGGTAAGGGCGTGAGCAATATTTAAAATAATTCTAGAGCAACAAGAAATTAAGTACAATGTACAATTTAAAAATTCAACGCCACAACTCCACGATTGTCTGATAGAGACTGCCACGGCCGCAGCAGCTCTCATAAGAGCTCGGGAGAGCTCTGGCGACGTTATCTAGGATAGCAGAAAAGTAAGCGCAAGGCCTTTGCTTACCACCAAAGGTCTGTGTTAAGACAGAGAGCGCATAGCCAACCATCTCATGTACAAAGAGTACAAACGGCTTCCGATAGTCAGGCGTACCCAACACAGGAGCAGAGCAAAGCGCAACCTTTAACTGTTCAAAAGCTTGCTGGCATGCAGGTGTCCAAGGTAAGGGTTCATGCACATCTTTAGTGGTTAATCGGAGCAGGGGTTTCGTTAGTAGGGTGTAATTAGGGATCCAGTGACGGCAGTACGAAGTAATGCCAATAAACGCACGCACATCACGTTGGGTTTTAGGGACAGGCATGTTAGTTATAGCAGCAATACGTTCAGGCGTTAGTCTACGACCCTCCTTCGACAGTAGGTGACCGAGGTAGGTGACCTCATGTCGACAATATTGGAATTTAGAAAGGGACACTTTATGTCCGTGCTGTGCCAAATGCAACAATAATTTAACAGTCGTGTCTTTGCAGCCTATCTCGTCCTCAGTGTCATAAGCCACTAAGAGGTTGTCGACGTACTGCAATAAGACATTACCAGAGGGGGGTGTCAATGAATCCAATTGCCCCTTCAAAGCTTGACTATAAATACTAGGGCTCTCCGTATAGCCTTGAGGAGCACAACAGAATTGGAAGCTCTTACCAGCTATGGAAAATCCAAACAGATATCTACTATCTGGATGGATTGGAATGCTAAAGAAAGCATTTTTTAAATCGATCAAGGAGAAAATGTTTGCTGTGGGCGGAATCATCGTTAACAATGTAGTGATGTCGGGAACCACAGGATATTGAGGGATCACAATCTTATTAACCGCACGCAGATCAATGACAAAGCGGTAAACATCAGGGTGAGCATCAGGGGCATCAGAGGGAGCCTTCTTAAGGATAGGAAGAATAGGGCTATTGCAAACATTCAGCACTGTCTCCTCAAGCACCCCTGTCCTTATCAAATCCCGAATTATTTGCAAGAGGGCTTTCTCCCCTGCCTGCGGTATCTTATACTGGGGAACACGCGGCAGTACAGCATTATCCTTGAACTTGATAGAGACAGGTGGTATTCGCAATAACCCCACGTCCGTATCCCCTGTAGCCCATAAGGTACGCGGCACATCTTTGAACTCGGCAGGGAGGGGGGCATCTTTAGTAAAACATTGTTTCGCACTAACCACCTTTGGGCCAATTGTCATATAAACCCCATCTGGCGAACAGAATATAGTCGCATGTGGCTTCTTCAATAAATCTAATCCCATCAAATTTTCTCCACAATTCGTTGTCAGTAAAAACGGGGAGTCAACCTTTTAAAGGGCCAATAGTCAAGGCAAGGGGCTTGGAAATGGGGCTCACAACCGGCACACCAGAAAAACCTACCGAAACATTATGTTGGCCAGACAGAGCTGACCCTGGGACCAGCGAACGAGAAACAGAGCTATTCATAGCACCTGTATCAATTAGGAATGTCTTGGTCGTGCCATGTATGTCCGCGCTGCCATAAGGGCCACGCTGATCTACAGGCACTGAAACTGGTCCCTCAACCTGTCCCTGGCAATCCTAGCTGTAAGACATTCCTGTCACCTCATCCATATCATAATCATCATGGTAATATTGCCCTCCTCGAGCATCATCAAAATAGTTCTTATTCTGATGACCCACCGACAAATCCGCCCCCTGCGAGTCATCACGGCCGCCTCCACCATGTTCACGTCCTCCATAACCCCGACCTCGCGGGGCCGCCACCTTATGCAACGATTCCGGACACTCACTTCTCCAATGCCCTCCTTTTTGCAATACACACATTGGTTCGGTCCAACAGGTGCGCCCGAAGTACTATTTCTATTTGCCCAAGGCAACTGCTGGACCGATCCCAAACCACCTCTTCCCCTGCCAATGCCTCTTGTCACTTGCTGCATTAACACTTTCGTCTTCAGGTCTTTAGACTTTTTCTCCACCTTCTCTTTCTCCTCATTCTCTTGGTGCTCATAATACTGCGCCATACTCAATATTACCGATGGGGAGGAAGTAGTCCAAGTACTCTCCGAAGCCTGCAGCAGAGCCGCTATCTCGGGGAGCAAATTCGTAACAAATCTATTAACAAACAATCGGACACCACCCTCCACCGACAAGTCTTGGCCACTGAAGTTCAAGAACACACCTTCAAACCTAGTAAAGAAATCAGACACACTTTCATCCTTCTTCTGACGGCACGCTGCTAACATGTCCCAATCAACTCGTCTAGGCGGAATAAGGGAATGCAAGTGATGATACGACCCGGCAAAGCTAATATTTCAGCCCTCGGCTTCTCGCCAGGCTTCCTGTCTTTATCCCATGCCCTAATCTCATTCCAAGTCCCCCCTAGTTCTACGGCATGATCCTGCGTATGCACCTGTCTCCATATATCCACCGGTACCAAGAGCCCCAAAAACAGCTCAATATCAGCTAGCGTCATTATCGTAGAGGAAGCCGCTTCCGTAAACTCCTTATATTAGGCTGTTGGATTCTTCCTAGGATCCGGCAACTGACTTTTAGAAGATAGTACCTCACTCCTCTTCCAAGGAGTGTAAACCCACTGTTCCTGGAAATGAGCCTCTTCCCGTTGCTGAGTTACAATGTTCGCTGCATTACGCTGCTCTGGGATCTCGGGATGGTAAATAGGGTGTACCTCCCTCATTGGGAACTGCGCACCCAAAGTTGGCGTTTTCTGGTGCAATCTACTATGATAACCAATCAGGGTCGCAACATTGCTAAAGACATCATTGGGGGCCAAATCCGTAAAGTACACCCGATCCCGAATGTCATATATGATCTGTGGTGCTACACCATTGAAATACTGTTCCCACAATCCTATTAGTGTTGCCGACATATGTTTAAGAGCATGCTGCTGCACAAATGACTCATAGTCTTTCATCACACTCCAGACATCTTCCACACTGTAAATCGGATTCCGGGCCCACTGCGCAGCCTGGTCAGCCACCATTCTTTTCTCCTCATTCCCAACATCGAATCTCATTAATGCCCTCCCCATCCGTTCACGCGATGCTGCCCAATTTCCCTCAACCTCTCCACGCACAGGTGTCCCAACATTTAGCAGCATCGGAGTTGACACACTGGGGGAGGACAGAACAGATGAAGAAGCAGGTAGCAGCGTTAACAATGGCTGCGAAGAAGGGGTGAGAGAAGGGGAAACAACAGGTGGAGGAGCAGCAGACAGAATAGGGGAGCAAGCGGCCCCCACACCGGCAGCTGACACAGACAAAGAGGAAGCAGGCGGGGCCGAGGCCGAAGCCGCCGACCCAGAGACAGGAATACCAGCAGCAAGTGCAGGGTCTGGGGGTTTGGATGCTGGAACAACAGGGTACACCCTCTGTGGGGCATAAGGAGGTGGGGGTCGGGTATCTAATAGTTCTTCCACAAAGGCATCACCTTTGTCTCGAGCTACATAACACTTATCACTCTGCAAACGAAACTTCCTATCAGCACATTCTATACCCTTCCCTATTTTCTCTCTGTCATAAGCCATGGCTTTCTGCGTCACCGTCTGCACCTTGCCCCTCCGGGCCTCTTTCTCCGCCCTCATACGTCGCTGCTTCGCCTCTTTCTGCCACACCTGAAGATTGTCAGACATTGACTGTCTACTCCTTTTAGCAAATAATTTGTCCTGCAGGAAATTCAATTTTTGTTCATCAAACGTACTTGTAAGTGGCCACTGCAAGTCGGCATTGTCCCTCGTATATTTATGCCACAGCGTGCTAAACATAATAGGGCCAATACCATACTTGACATATACGTCGAAATTTGGGGTACCTTCTGGAGGCGCAGGCTGCCTCTCTTCTAATCGGGCTTTGGTAGAACAACACCGACATCCAAAACACCCCAATTTACTCAGACAAGGCATCTTAATATAAGACACGGTCACCGTCCACACTGAAAAAACAGCATAGCAAACAACACAACTCAAGACGGTCCGAAAACCGTACCAGGCAGTCCGCAGACTGCACCAGACAGTCCAGAGACTGTACCAAGTCAAGAGGACAGGCTCTCGCCCCAGGCCTTTTCAAGAGTATACCGAATTTCCAAGTGGCCTGGCAGAGAGTTCACAAACACTCCGTACCTCAAGGGTCCACAGACCCACCAAGTTCGAACAAACTAGAATTCAAAATGGCGCCATATTTATCAAAAGACAAAACAAATTCACCTGGTGCACACAGGTCAAGCAAAGGTATTCTCCACTGCCGACTCTTCAGACCAAACGGTCAAATCCAAGGGTTCCGCCTTCTCAGGACCCCAGCCCGGGTGACTGCTAGACGAGGAGCCGCCCGATCAGACAGGCGGGCAGCGGCGACTGCAAAACGCTATCGTGTATGGTACCCTGATCCGCCCAGACGTAACCCCGTCCTCCTTACACCCGATTACGGGTGAGGATGGGACACCCGATGGTGGGGCCCCATGTTGGGCGCCAACTGAAGGAAGTGATTCGATTAGGGCCACCCGGGTCACTTACGATCACCTCTTAGCCTTCCAAACAAGTGAAGAGTCGGTCAGACAGTAGAGAATACAAACAATCGTTTATTGGTAAATTACACTGCAGTGGAGCCCAATCTGATCAGCACCCGAAGATGTCTGTCGAGGGGACTGACTCCCCAACGATTGGTAGCGCATATTCACTCTTCTGACAACCCACAACCACGCCCCCAATGGAAAGTTACTGGCCTGAGCCGTACATGAACAAAGAAGGCACAGGAGGATGGGCTGTCACCTGCATGGCGGGTACACGTTATCACCATCTCAAGGTTGCCTTGCGGTGCCTGGCTCTTCCTAACGTGGGAGCAGGGCTACGAAGGAGGATAGGCATGCAGAGGCAGAATAGTCTATTCATTAGTGAGTTGAACGACAACCTTGAACACAAAATAGAAAAAATAGCTGAACACAGTCTTTTGTCGTGGCGAGAAATACAGAAATAAGGAGCTTGAATCGGCTATCACCTAACATGGCCTACAAAATACAAAATGGCACCGTAAATGCCAACCCAAGCTTGCATCATGAACATGACTCCATGGGGCACATTTCAGGCCTAGCGGTTACTGCTAATCATAGCCTTCTAAATGCTAACATATCATAACGAGAAATCGGTCCACATAAGTACATAAATTGCCAAATTCTAACAACAGGGGCAATGGCATTCCCACCCATGAAAATTAGAATGCATGGGTGGAAAAAGTGCACTTGCATGAGCAGTATTACAGAAGGGGCATGCAAATGTAATACACAAATGACCCCAGGGTGCACAAACTGGGTCCTTAACACCTGTAGCACTCTGTTGCACTTGACTAATAGGCCCACGGGAGTCCAAAATGTGAGTATCAGTATTGGAGCCGATGACATGGTGAGTACTGCGGAAGGGAAGGGATTGAAAAAGGACAGCTAAATAAGCAAAAAGGAGATTGGTGAATGAGTGGAAGTGGATGGAAATGTGGAAGGTAATGTCAGGGTATAGGGTGTGGTAAAGGATAGCATTAAGGAAGCACAGAGAAAATGTAATGACAAAGCAATGATAGTGGCAAGCAGAAAGGGTGCAAAGAGGGGGAGAATGAGGAAGAATCAAGAAGGTTGTATGTGGGTATTAGAGATGACAGCCTTAGGGTGGTCTTTCCCAAACATTTTTCATGCTTACCTCCTCTTTTTGCTGTATTCTTTTTGTTGTTTGTTGGTCTTAGGACTCTGTGCACTTTACCACTACTAACCAGTGCTGAAGTGTATGTGCTTCTCCCCTAAACATGCTTTCATTGACTTATCCACAATTGGTATATTTTTTTTTATCTGTAAGTCCCTAGTAGATTGCACTACCTGTGCCCAGGTCCTATAAAGTAAATGCTACTAGTGGGCCTGCAGCACTGATTGTGCCACCCACACAAGTAGCCTTTTAAACAGATCTCAGCCTGCCACTGCAGAGCCTGTGTGTGCACTTTACACTGCCATGTCCACTTGGCATTTAAAACCCCTTGCCAAGCCTTAAACTCCTCTTTTATTACATATAAGTGACTCCTAAGGTAGGCCCTAGGCAGCCCTTAGGACTGGGTGCTGTGTAAGTAAAAGGTATGACATGCACTTTTAAGTTTTACATGCCCTGGTAGTGAAAAACACCAACATTTGTTTTTCACTACTGTGAGGCCTACACCTCTCATAGGTTAACATTGGGAATTCCTTATTACCCTTTTAAGCTATAATTCCTGATCCTCTTTGTTGGCAAAGTTGGATTTAACATTACTATTTTAGAAATGCCACTTTTAGAAAGATGAACGTTATGTAGATCATTTCATTAAAGATTTTGTCCCAAGCACAGAATGTTATATAAAGGGTACCATGGACATGATCAATTTAGTTGAAGAACTTCCATTTGACTCCACCAACTGCATACGTTGCACTTTGGACGTCGAATCATTATACACTAACATTCTGCAGGATGAGGGGATTAATGTTATCCAAAACATCCTTGATTCAAGGACCTGCGCTCACTCAGTCCCTACTCCGTTTATTCTGCATTTACTCAAGATCTGCTTGTCTCATAATTTCTTTTCATTCAATGGCATATTCTAACAACAAGTTAAGGGGACATCCATGGGAGCTGTTTTTGCTCCAAACTTTGCCATTCTATACATGGACTGGCTAGAAACTAACACGATTTTGTCCATGTTAACCCTTTTGCACCCAACATTTTAGAATGGAAAAGATATATTGACGATATTTTCCTGATTTGGAAGGGACAGGAGAACTCCTTGCGCATGTTCCTCGAGTGGCTAAATGCCCATTGAAATGGTCTCAAATTCACACTGACACATAGCAGAACCCAGATTGCCTTTCTTGACCTACTGATTATATCCCGTGAAGATAAGTTATACACTACCCTCTTCCGCAAACCCACTGAGAGGAATACTTTACTCTCCTACAACAGCCATCATCCTGGCGCACTATGAGACTCTCTACCTTTTTCACAATTCCTTCGCATCAGAAGGAACTGCTCCTTCAAGCAGGATTATTTTCAGGAAGCACACACCTTGTCTAACAAACTCGTTATTAGAGGCTATCCTCGCAAACACGTTAAAAAAATCACTTAAACGAGCCTGGTATTGCCTTCGTGAAGTACTCCTGCCTCCCAAACCTAAAACAGACAGTGACCGTATGGTATGTGTGACAACTTTCTCCTCGATTTCCAATCGGGTGAAAAAATGTATTCTAAAACATTGGCCAATACTGAATGCAGGCAGCATGACATTGGAACGCCCACATTTTGCATTCAGAAAAAACAAAAACATCAAAGACCACCTGGTAAGAGCAGCATTACCAACCAAAAAGACCTCCCAGACACTGACTGAGATGTGGGGCTTACCGCCTATGCTAGGCCACTTTAGGTGTGGAAGCTGCAGTGTGTGCCATTTGACCATTGAGAGTAAAAAATTTGTTTATGGAAATATTGACGTAACTTTGAGCCATTTTTCCAACTGTAACACCAACAATGTTGTATATGCAATCGTATGCCCATGTAATCAGATTTATATTGGTCAAACCACGCAAAAAGTCAGGATTCGAATTTGCCAACATCGTAGCAGGTTGAGATGCCAAACCCCTAATGCACCGCTGGTGGAACACTTCACAAGTCAAGGACACACGGAGAATGATCTGAAGTGGCAAGTTATTAATGTGATCCAACCACCACGACGAAGTAAAGACATTAACGGGATTCTCAATAAAGAGGAACTGAAGTGGATTTTACGCACCAACAGCCTCCATACTGGACTGAATCGAATGGAGGATTGGACCAACCTGGTCTAGTCTGCGCACACACATATACCCTAGTGGTATCTCCATGAGTCTGTATTGCTCAAATTTTGTGGTTTCTTATTGCTTCTCTATTTCTATCTATGTTTCTGCTGACCCATGTGCTGGGTATCTTACGCCTTCAAGGATGTCGCACCCATGGTGCTTCCGATAATTGTTGCCATTAAGTACTTCTTGCACATTGTATGTATCTGTAAATGATGGCCCGGGTTGTGCGCTACCCTAACGGGATACCAGTAAACCATCTATTTCAATATCATCAGAATGGTTTACACGTGCCTTCCACCCTGTGTGGAATAATTATGGCTTCAACTATGTAGGCACCTTCACCGTTCCTGGGCGTCCAGATCGGTTCCCTGGTCACTCTATGTATATTTTCCAAAACGCTGACTTGTACACCATTTATGTGACAATTACCTTATATATTCATGCTGTGCATTGCAATTCTGTCTAATGCGCGTCTGGTAAGACTGCCTGTACGTGGGAATATTGTATCTTGTCCAAGCATGTTCATCTATCACTGTGACATTGGAACACTTGTTCCTTTTACTTCTCATCCCTCTACTGTTCTTCCCGAATCTCCGCACCTTTCAACTATCTGTCCTTCTAGTCTCCGACTCACATCAGCAATTATTTGTTCGTGTTACCTTATGGCACGCTCTGCTCTGCTTTGTTCTGGTGTGCTCCATTGTGTAATGTGATGGTATGCTATATAATGCCATGTTATGCTATTCTTATATTATGTAATGTTATATCATGTTATGATAAACTTTATTATGCTATGCTATGTTATATGTTATTTTATGATATGTCATGTTATGCAGTGTTATGTTATGTTATGCTATATTATGCTCTGATATGTTGCGTTATGCTATGTTATGCTGTGTTGGCTTTCTAAACCCCCCAAAAGATACACACATATCCTCCCCATGAAGCAGTCACTCTCTACAGGGGGCAATCTCATAGACAAAGTGGTGAAGTCAAAAGCAGTCGATAATGTAAGAAGGCCTGTGAAAAACACTGAGGAACAATAGAGCCACAAAGCATTGGTAAACGGAAAGAAACAGGGGTTTTGTCCCTAAGAACAGTCACAAATTTGGCAGACAGGATGGATCTAGTGGACCTTGTCTGCCACAGCCTTCTATGATTCTGTGTTTCCATTGGGCATCTGTGCCGCCTTATGTAGCAAAATGCTACAAAACATTAATGTGCAGTGGCATAAAAAGGTAACATCTGTACTAGAATACCTGAAGGCTTCTTTTATTTCTGAATAAATTATAGGCAACTGAAAAAAGCGGATGTGCCACACCCACGTCATCGCCATTTCTTTCACACGCACGAGCCATAAGATAAACATATATCCTAACACATACCTTAGCTGCTAGCACATGGCTTTACTAAGGAGCTACATTATACACCAAAGTCGTAATAAGGCCCTAAGCCACGCAAAGTCACCTTGCGTGGCTCTGTATGGCTTAGTAAATCTAGAGTTACACAAGGCACCACCGATCACTGCCCTGCATTACTCTGCATTTGGGAAGACCTTCCATGCGTGGAGTGTGGGCACTCCCATGCATCCATCCATCCATGGATTTTGGCACATTTCTAGATTTACTAAAATGAGTAAACCTGGGAATGTGTCAAAATGCTACGCCATGTCATAGCATCCCTTATTATTTCATTGAGTGCACATGCAATAGGCCACTGTTTATTAACGCGGACCTCACACTTTGAGAGAATTAGTTGGTGAAATATTTGGTGAAATATTTCCCTTGGGTTGCAAATATGAATAGTGCATCTCCGTCAGTCAGTCATATAACTTTTATTCGATTTTGCAATAAAATCATAGTGCATCTCGAACCACACATGCTGATTGTGGTGAAAATGAAAATCTCAACAGAAAATAATAGTTGTACACGAGGTGTGCACGTGTCTTTTTCTATGTTCCCTCACTTTGACTGCATTGGAACACAGGATGCCAACAGTAACAGGCACTGTAATAAAATGTTCGTTATCAAACATGAGCGTGGTTTAAAATTCCCTCCCCATCACCAAAAGACACTAGTATTCCCTCATCCCGCAGCGAGCATACATTGGATGTTGTTATTCTTGTTTCATTTGCATATTATTTCCTATGGCACAATACAAGTTGTGTGCTTGTTTTAATGTGTTGTGATTGCAATAATGTATTATCTACATCGTTGTGTCACAAAGAAGAGTAAATTAACAAATAAGTAATTGTCCCGATACTGTGTGCATCCTCTACCTCAGTGCTGTGTGTGAAGGTCATTCATTAGGCTCCCAGTGCATTCCTTTCATTCATCCTTTTTCTTTTTTTACCTTTTCAGCAGCAGGCAGAGGTTGGTGCTTTACACCTTTAAAAGTAATGACCCAGAGAAAGTGTAAATATCCCAGTGGGGATCGAATTACATGGCAAGTGCTACTGATAGGTTTCCTGTCGGGCCCACGACAAGCAAGCTGTGACATGTTGCTCAACTTTGCACGGTTTGGCATCGTGCTCTGATTTCTGAGTTCAGCATCTGAAGAAAGCACTAGCTGCCTATTCTTTCCCTTAGCTATATTGGTTGTCAGTGCTTAAATTGCAGATATATAAGTGCTGAGGTCTAAAACTGTTCTTTGAATTCGACGCCTACTTCTATTGCTGGGGTTGCCCACTTCCACTTCTGATTGTGCTCTGTCCCACTGTCGGTAGTTCCCTTTATGTTTGGTGCTAGCACCAGCCCCACCTGCAAGCACTTTTAATGTTAATGTTAATGTGGGAGACTTATAAAGCGCTCTGTTACCAAACGGTGTCCTGGCGCTAACCTACTGATCGAACCGAGAGAGATTCAGGGATCTTACCAAAAGTCTGATGTACTAAAAAGCCAAGTTTTCAGCTCCCGTCTGAAATTGAGTAAGGAAGTGGCTGAGCGGATGTATGGCGGGAGTTTGTTCCAGATTTTTATGGTGCCCAGGTTGAAGCTTCTGCCACCCCAATTCATTCTTTTGAATGTAGGTACCCCCAAAGTTCTGGAGTTAGATGATCTAAGTAATCTACTAGGCAGTAGCGGCCCGTGGTGGGAGTGCTGCCGGGCGGTGGCGTGGGGCGGGGGAGGGGCAGGGTAGGGGCTAGTAAAGTACGGAATACGGCCGATTAGAGGTAAGTAAACATATAAATTAATAAAACGAATTTCGTTGCGTGCGCTGCATCGCATTTGGCAATGCAGCGCGCGCAACAAAATTCATTTTATTAATTTATATGTTTACTTACCTCTAATCGGCCGTATTCCGTACTTTACTACCCCCCCACCCTCCCCTCCCCCGCCCCACGTCACCGCCCGGCAGCACTCCCACCACGGGCCGCTACTTCTACTAGGTGTGTACCATCTGAATTTCTGGCTTAATTCTTGTGGTCCTTGTTTGTGCGGTGCTTTATACACAATGCACAGAGCCTTGAATTGAATCCTCTCCTTCACCGGCAACCAATGTAATTGTTTGATTATTTTCCTAACTGATACGTACTTAGGAGTACGGGAGAGAACTCTGGCGGCTGCGTTCTGTAGTACCTGAAGTTTCCTAAGGTGCAGGGCCCGCAAATTAAGATATAAGCCATTATAATAATATATTCTACTCATTATCAATGCTGATATGAACAGTTGTTGAGATTTTACTGGGATAAAGGGCAGGATCTTTCTAATTTTCCTCAGAATAAACAAAGTTGAAGATGTCAGGGCATTAATCTGTTCCGCAAAGGTAAGCTTGTTGTCTATAATTATCCCAAGATTTTTAGCCTTTTCTACTGGTGCTGGCAACTCGCCTAGATTCGCTGGCCACCAGCCCGGGCACCAAAAAGAGGGATCATTTCCAAAAAGAACCACCTCCGTTTTATTAGAATTTAGTTTCAGACTGTTAGAGCTCATCCATGAACTTACGGCTAGCATGCAATCATTGAATTGCTTGCTAACGGAATGTGAATGGTTCTTAACTGCTACAACAATTTGCGTATCATCAGCTTACGAAGTTATGTCAAAGCAAAAAGTTTTTATGACTGGGGCCTATGCAGCTATATAGATATTAAAAAGAGTTGGGCTAATTGAGGAGCCCTGTGGCACACCACAAGGGAGCTGAAAGGAATCAGATTCAAACGGGTCCATAGCCACAAATTGCGTCCTATCTTCCAAAAATGATTTAAGCAGGTGGAGAGCTGATCCCTGCACCCCTATTGCTGCTAATCTGTCCACCAAAATGGTATGGTGGACTGTATCGAAGGCCGCTGATAGATCTAACAGAATAAGTGCGGCCTTCTCTCCGTTGTCTAAAGCTATCCTTATTTCTTCGACTGATTTAATCAGGGCCGATTCAGTGCTGTGGCCGGTTCTAAACCCGTGTTGAGTATCATCCAAGCAGTTATGTGAATTGATGTACTCCACCAGCTGTTTATTCATGGCCCTCTCTAGAAGTTTGGCTGGAAAAGGTAAGCGTGAAATGGGGCGATAGTTATTAACTTCCTCTGGATCTAAATTGTTTTTTTTAGGATATGCAGGATTGATGGCGTTTTCCATTTCTTAGGGAAAACTCCCATCCTAAAGATATAATTGAACATGTTTGTCAGGTTCTCAGCAACTAAGTCTTGCGCCATTTTCACCACCGTCACTGGACAGGGGTCGATTGGTGATCCTGATTTCGTATGTACCATTAGATCTACCATTAACGCCTTTTCCAGGACTTCAAATTTCTCAAAACACAGTTCCTCGATGGAATTTTCTACTGCCAACTTCCTCTCAGGGATGGAAGGTTTATCCTTGGTTATACTGCTACCTACTTCGATAGAGATGCTTTCCACTGTATGCGTCGTTTCAGGAATGGGTGGCGAAGTGAGCGACACTACGGCTCTAAAACGTTCCTTAGAGTTATTTTTAGCACACTCAATTTTTTGTGAGAAATGTAAGGTTTTTTCGCTCAAAGTGATGTGGTGCAAATATCTACCTCAAATAGGACTATGGGAGAGAAGAGCAGGGAACAGTGGGTTCTGCCTGAGGAAACTTTGAAAAAGTGGTGCCAAATTATGAATTATACAGCACAATTTTCACAAAACTTGACTAAAAGTCCAGAGGGATATAGGCACTGCGATGGGGGAGTGGAAGACAGCCACCTGGCATCACGAGGACATTGGGCAAGCTTGAAAATGAATTGGGCAAAGCAACCCATGGTTAGGCCAGGTGAGGATATGGGGAAGATCAGACCATAGGTGCCTCTCACACCTCCTCTGCTTTACGCTATTCCAGCTCTTGTTCCGAGATAGCAAGCATTTACATAAAGGGTGTGATTGTGCCTCCCACCATTGCATCAAATGGGCACTTTACCACCCATGCCCAGCAATGTAAGCACTCCATTGACAATGCATAAAAAAGGATCGTAGGGCTGAAAGTGCTAATGAAGGACGCAATAATCTATTTGGTCACCTACCTATTATGCCAGGCACGTCAGGCTACTTTTAATGACACACCACTGTAGGCCTTGATGACGAATGTGTCTTACATCCCAATGGGGACAGAAATGGGAGTTACCGGCCCCATTGGAATTACAAGTTTTGCAGGAACTCCCCAGCTCTGGTGTGTTTCACCCCAAGGATCAAGGCAAAATTCCTGATAAAAAGATGAGGGAATCAGCAGAGTAAATCTGATTTCCAGATGTTATTTCCAAAAACTGGCAATCTCTGCTATCTCCTACCACTTGAAACAACCAGGACCCCCGCTAACGGTGAGTCCATGGCAGGAAAGTACCTGGGATTGTTTAGGGCCCTCATAGCAAGGGCATGTAATACATGGGTAAGTATACAACTGGGAATTATTGCTCTATATTTTGGAAAGCAGGAGACATTATGCAAGTGAGCAACCTAGTCTGCTAAACTTTGTCTCTTTTTACACTGTCCTCATATCCTGAAATCTGACGTACTATTGATATTTGTCTGCATCAACGTTGATTCACCGACTTTGCTATACACCAAACCCCAAAACATTAAAAGGAAACAATAGGGTATAGTGATGAGAATGACCACACTTCATGTGAGAGGAACAACAAATGGTAATCAACTAACACTTTTATTTGTTTTATATTCCACAAAAGACTGATTTTGTATGCATTCATGGTAGTATAAAACATGGTATTTATCATCTTTCCTGGCTGCGGTCAAGGCTCATATGCTTTACACAGCAGAATCCTATTGCACAGAAAGCAATTTGAGTTTCTGTTGTATGGTAAAATAAATCCAATAAAAACGCAGTGTGGACAATTCCATATAAAGATTTATCTGTTATAACAAAATAATATTGGTGGATGCAAGAGTTATGGAACATACACATTTCCCTGAATCACCATTTGAAGGGTGTTTTCATCACTTAGGGCCTTATTATGAGTCTGGCGGTCCACGGACCACCAGACTCACGGTGGTGGTCTCCCGACCTCCCTATTACTACTAGGGTGGTTGGGTTGCCATGGGAGCGCCGCAACTGCCGCAACAGCCAGGGAACCACCATTCCCTGTCGGTTGTGCGGCAGCCCTGAGGCCCCAATATGCTTGGTGGGGTAGCTGCAGCCCCGCCAAGCATATTATGAGTTTCCTCACTGCTACACTTTTCATGGCAGTGCGACTGCCATGAAAAGTGTAGCAGTGAGGAAACAAAGAGAACCCTAAAGGGCCCCCTGGTGCCTCACGCCATGTGGATGCACACAGGGGGGCACATCATGTGCCCCCCTGTGTGCATGCACAACATTGCCTGCATGGAAAGGACTGCAGCAGTCCATGCCATGCAGGTACTGATTTTGATGTTACCATTGCAGTGCCTGTTTCATAAGCACCGCCGTGAGAATGCCAAAAAACAGCCCGCCAGACAGGAGAAAACTCTGAAGCTGGCGGGCGGTTCAGACATGGGTTTGGTGGTGTGGGAGCGGGGTGGTCCCGCTCCTGCACAGCCAAACTCATAATAAGGCCCTTAGTCAGTAGCTGTCAAGTAGTTTAATGTGTCTCCAACATCCAAATAAATTGGATGTACACCTCTCTTCCCTTTATGAGTTAGTAAGTGCTCTGATATTTCCAGACAGTTTTAGCCCCGTGCCCTAAATCAATATTGACTGACCGCAGGCTGAATGGTTGAATCTTCTCTTTCCATAATTGGGCTGTCCCAGTATAACCTGCACAGGGAGATACTTCAATGGTGTGATGGCTGCAGTGCTAAATACATCAGCCATTTAAACACCTGTCTAAAACCGTAAAACAGCTAACCATTTTTAGGTCCCCATTTTGTCCATGGTTGGCTTTTCTTCAAACCTTTTTTGTTAAACCATTTCAAAATAGCAAAAACAGCATGTGTTCTTCTTCAAACTGGTAGTGTTAAAAGGGTATCCTCTTCTGATGTGGATCAGCCACCATGATAAGTGGCACGATAACCCAATTTTTTACGAAAATGATCAAAACAGATGGGTGGTAGTTAGTTAAAGGTGAAGGGGATTTCTATTTCTCACACTTAACCAAGTAGCGCTTCTACAGCATAACAACACCAAGTCACCAACACCACACTCTCACTTTTTAACACTGCACTACCACTCTCTTACAAAAGCACTGTCTCCCCCCTAAAATGTGTTGTGGACCATTTTATGTTTTTGGATATTTGTATTGTGCAGTGTTCACGAATTACTTGGCCTCATTTTTTCATTGAGTGGACATTGGTCTGCAGAGGCATGCAGTCCGCCATGGTTTCTGTCCATAGTGGGCTGTCTGTGATTGCCTTACTGTAATGGCCGACATATAAACATTTGGGAAACCTTGATGCGAGGCTCATGGGACCACCCTCCACATGGAGGCAACCCCTGGTGAGCGGAAGTTTATTGCCCTGGTCACCATACAATAAATGGAAAAGCTTAACTCCAACCTTGAGAGGAGGATGTAGCTTTCTTCCATGGTGATCATAAAATGAATATGGGATGTAGGAAACTTGGTTACTGGTTGAGGGTTGAATCTGTACACAAGCAGCAACCACAATGCTTGTCAGAGTGAGCCACAAGCAAACCCCAAATTAACCTGTGCTTAACCCTCTGGTAGCTTGGTACAAAAGCAGTCATACTTAACTTAGAGGCAATGTGTAAAGTATTTATGCAGCACTTCAAACAGTAATAAAGTAAAAACACAACACAAGAAAAATCCCACACCAATTAGAAAAATAGATTATATGTTAATAAATTATTTTAGACCAGTGACAAAAATCCACTCAGTAGAACTGGAGATATGAAATTGTAAAGTTTTCGATACAAATAGTGCCTAAAAGCACAAAGCGCCAACTGTGGCTATCTGGTCGTACCAAACCAGAACCAAGCCACATGTTCATACCAACCACGATGGAGTGCAGGACAGATACAGAGACCAAGTTAGGCCCTCTGTAAAAAGTACCCTAAATCCTGGTTGCAGAGCATTGCCAGATTCTGTGCAAGGACACATCATGCAGTTACTATTCCGAGGAACTGCTGGGCTGCGATGCGGAGCCCTGCATCATCGTTGAAGGATGCCATCAATGAGGGGCTTGAAATGCAAAGTCCGGCGTCGAGGATGCATGGTGCAGTGGCGGTTCTGAAGAAGCTGCGGACTGTGATGCAAGGTCCTGCATCAGGGTAGGGTCACACAGCAATGGTTCCGAGGTGGAGCTGCAAGGAGATGTATCCCCCCCTCATTGGTTCTGCCCACAGGACCACAGCTGGGATGGCAGAGCACCTGAAGGGCCACTTTGTAGGTCCAAGACTTGGGTGGCACTACTTGGAGGGCAACACTCACAGCAAGTACAATCCAGGTGCTGGTCTTAAAACAGTTGGAGACTTTTCAGTCTCTGAGACTCTGATCAAGAGGCAAGCCAACTAGCTCCTGAAGTCACTCTGGTGGCCCTGGAATCAAGATGCAGGTCCGGTTCCTTTCACTCAGGCAGGAGGGCAGCAGGGCAGCAGAGTAGCAGTCCTTCTTTCAGAGCAGCACAGCAGTCCTTCTTCTCAGTCTTCCATAGGTCCAGAGGAGTACTGACGAGTGGTCCAATTCTTACTCATCAGATGAAACTGTTTGAATACTGATGACTACAGAAAAGAGGCTAACAATCTCTCAGAAAAACTAAAAGAGCAAGAATACCCAGAGTGCATTATCTCTAAAGCGAAGAAAAGAGTTCGCAACATCCCTAGAGAGGCCTTACTTCAAAAGGCAACAAAACCAGAGCCTAAGTCATTGATCTATGTGAGCACATACAACTCAGCATCTAATATGATCAAGCGCTCCATTAACAGACATTGGCACATCTTGACATCTAACCAACTCACATTTGAAAAACCACTTTTCTCTTTCAAGAGAAATAGAAGTATCAAAGACAGACTAGTACACAGTAACAGCACACCAGCCAATACAAACCGCCAAACCACACTATGGAACCTGCCCCCTATTACAGGACACTTCCCATGTGGGAATTGCTCAGTCTGTCCGCTCACGTTCCACACCAAAACTTTAGACCTTGGACTGACTCCCCCTAGGAGCAGAGGGTACACACCAGTTGCAACAATTGCAATATAATATACATAATATCATGCCTGTGTGACCTAAAATATGTCGGAATGACTACAAGAAAAATTAAAACATGCATTAGTGAACACAGGAGCACTATTAGATGCAAGAGGATTACAACTAAACGCACTGCCCACTTTCCGGAGATGCAACACAATGATACTGACATATCTTGGTCAATCATAGAGAAACTAACCCCACAAACGGGAATTAGCAAAAAACTCCTTACCAAAGAACAACAGTGGATGTATAAACTACAGACACTTATAAAGGGATTAAATGATGATATCCTGTGGAATCAGCTGGACAACATATCCTGGTAGGCAAGATTACCACCTAGATTTGAACCAACATGATGCCCCTAGTGACATGATATGCGTAGACATCTTACCTTGCACACAGATGGACAATGAATATATATCATGCAACACTCACAGGAAAGTACGATGACATGAGTGTCTTGTTCAAACGATTAATGACCTCGATCTAAACATCTTTGGAAACTTCTATGTATATAGAGCCTTTTGCCTGTCGCCAAACAGATAATTAATGTATATCCATATCAAGTAGTATCTACCGAGAGACCCAATGACATATGTCTCTCATTTAACTAATCGGATAACACCCCTATTTTAACCTATCTGTGATAGTTTTATGTGGACATGAATGAACCGCTCAGGTGCCCACAAAGACAGTCGTAGATAAACCCAACAAAATAAGATGCTTATCCACTTTTCACTTCAGTAGGCAACCTCGGTAACTGGCTGAGACTTCTTGTAAGATGCCAAGATACGTTGCCCACAACCCCCTTCGCTGGACATATCCATCACACGGGGAGGGGTGACATAGCGGCGTGTAACACTTGGCATGCCCCGACCCCGCCCTCTTCCAAGCGATAATTATCCTACATGTGCGCGACCAAACTCCACACGTATACAGCTCATGCTAAGTACGCTCTGGCACTCGGCCAGAGGAAATCGCACTGAGCGTTGCCAGGCAACCCAAAACCACGGTCCAGTCTCACAAGACAAGCCCCATCGTTCGACAAATGAACGCCGCCCAATAATATTGTGGGCGGATCCTGTCCCAGAAGAGAGGCAGCTTACGAGCGCCGATCCGCTGATCGACCTTTCACAAACGAGTATTTAAAAATCGGCGAGCTACTCGATCGCTCACCGCAAGCAGGGGAACAGAGCTGAATACAGGTTTACAGAAGGGATGGGACGTTCGAGGAAGTAAGTCATACCTAACCGAAATGCTGGGCACCTGGTACACACTACTCTGCATTTTTACACTCTCTCTCTGCCCGTTGAGAGGTAACCAAGAGTACGTATTGTAATAATTGACGACAACCCTTCTTTTCCCCTTCTGTGCTATCTCCGCCCGTTACCCAGAGTGTGACTACAAGGCCTCCCTCTCATGCCCCCGTGAGAACACATGTCCCATTTGACTTGAGTGAGTGGCAGCCACACCACTTGTAATGTAATGTAGTATGTAAATATGTTTTATTAACCCCTTCAATGCTCATGACGGAATGGTTCCGTCATGAGCATTGGTGCCCCTGTGCTCATGACGGAACCATTCCATCATGAGGCCAGGGGCACGAAATCCCTCTGCTGCAGACAGCAGAGGGATTTCCTTTTCTCCCCCACAGCCTGGGGAAGAGCTTCCCCAGCTCCCGAGGCCCCCCCCTCCCTTTCAGTGAAATGAAGATCAGCGCGCACGTCGCGCTGACTTAATTTCACTGAAAACGAAACTAAAATGAGCCTTTAGGCTCATTTCAGTTTCACTTTCTACGTGCTCAGGGGGCTATCTCAGCCCCCTGAGCACGTGGAAAGACGGGAGAGGTATCATTGGAAAGGGAGAATCTCCCCTTTCCAATGGTACCCCTCCCCAGTGGATCCCTGCTTGGGGATCGCCCCAGGAGGGCGATCCCCAAGCAGGGACCTGGGCGATCCCCAAGCAGGGATCCACCCACTAAGGCACCAGGGAGGGGGGAGCGGCCCCTTGGGCAAGGGCTTTTGCTCCCCCAAAAAATTGCCATTGTTCAGTCTTTCTGCCCCCTGGGGGCAGATGGGAGCAATAGCCCCAATCTGCCCCCGGGAGCAGAAGCCCACTAGACACCAGGGATTTTTATTAGGTGCATTCTTTTCAGGGTGGGGGCTGCCCGAAACGGGCACGCCAATGCCCCCACCCCCAGCCACCATTACAGCCTTTCTGCCCCCTGGGAGGCAGATGGGGGCAGTAGACCCCAATCTGCCCCCAGGGGGCAGAAAGCCCACTAAACACCAGGGATTTTTTTGTACGCATTTTTTTTTAGGGTGGGGGCTGCCCGAAACGGGCACGCTAATGCCCCCACTCCCCCACCACCATTACAGCCTTTCTGCCCCCCCCTGGGAGGCAGAAAGCCCACTAAACACCAGGAATTTTTTTGGACGCATTTTCTTTTAGGGTGGGGGCTGCCCGAAACAGGCACGCTAATGCCCCCACCCCCCCACCACCATTGCAGCCTTTCTGTTCCCCCTGGGAGGCAATCTGCCGCCCCGGGGGGGGGGGCAGAAAGCCCACTAAACGCCAGGGATTTATTTTTTGTGTAATTTTTTTTTTTAGGGTGGGGGTTGCCCAAAACGAGCACGCTAATGCCCCCACCCCGTCACCATTACAGCCTTTCTGCCCCTCCTGGGGGCGGATGAGGGCTGTAGCCCCCAATCTGCCCCCCCGGTGGGGCAGAAAGCCCACTAAACGCCAGGGATTTATTTTGGCGTGGCTTTTTTTGGGTGGGGGCTGCCCGAAACGGGCACGCCAATGCCCCCACCCCCGCTACCATTACAGCCTTTCTGCCCCCCTGGGAGGGGGGGCAGAAAGCCCACAAAACACCAGGGATTTTTTTTTTTTGCAATTATTTTAGGGTGGGGGCTGCCCAAAATGGGCACGCCAATGCCCCCATGCCCTTGCCACCATAACAGTCTTTCTGCCCCCCCTGGGGCAGATGGGGGCAGTAGCCCCCAATCTGCCCCCCAGGGGCGGCAGAAAGCCCACTTGACGCCAGGGATTTTTTTTTGCAATTTTTTTTAGTGTGGGGGCTGCCCGAAGTGGGCACGCCAATGCCCAAATCCCCGCCACCATTACAGCCTTTCTGCTCCCCCTGGTCTCCCGATAAAAATGGTACCTCACACGCGTGGGTGGGGCAAGTACCCGCGACAGGCAAGGGCCCAAAACCTAGTGAGGCGACATCAAAATTACCTATCACAAACCAACCTGGTTTCATGGGGGTCCCATGAGTTTTGGCTCCGGGTTCGGCGGCCAGCTAGGAAACCTACCAAACCCACACATTTCTGAAAACTAGACACCCGGGGATTCCAGGGAGGTATGGCTTGCGTGGATCCCCCAAAGTTTTCTTACCCAGAAACCTGAAATTTTGCTGAAAAAAATCACTTTTTTCACACATTTTTGTGTGGGAAAGTTGTGGCATCACCGGGCTGAAACAAATTTCCTACCACCCAGTGTTCCCCCATGTCTCCCGATAAAAACGGTGCATCACTCGGGTGGGATGCCCAAGTACCCGCGACAGGCAAGGGCAAAAAACGTTTTGAGGCGACATCAAAATTGCCTATCAGAAGACGACCTGGTTTTGTAAGGGGGGTCCCATTAATTTTTGGCTCGGGGCTCGGCGGCCACCTAGAGAAACCTACCAAACCCACACATTTCTGAAAACTAGACACCCGGGGGATTCCAGGGAGGTATGGCTTGCGTGGATCCCCGAACGTTTTCTTACCCAGAATCCCCCAGAAACCTGAAATTTTGCTGAAAAAATCACTTTTTTCACACATTTTTGTGTGGGAAAGTTGTGGCATCACTGGGCTGACACAAATTTCCTACCACCCAGCATTGCCCCAGGTCTCCCAATAAAAATGGGGCCTCACTCGGGTGGGAGGCCCAAGTACGCGCGACAGGCAAGGGCCCAAAACGTATTGAGGCGACATCAAAATTGCCTATCAGAAGACGACCTGGTTTTGCAAGGGGTCCCATGACTTTTTGGCCCGTGGCTCGGCGGCCACCTAGGGAAACCTAGCAAACCCACACATTTCTGAAAAGTAGACACCCGGGGGATTCCAGGGAGGTATGGCTTGCGTGGATCCACCAACGTTTTCTTACCCAGAATCCCCTGCAAACCTGAAATTTTGCTGAAAAAATCACCTTTTTCACACATTTTTGTTTGGGAAAGTTGTGGCATCACCAGGCTGACACAAATTTCCTATCACTCAGCGTTCCCCCAGGTCTCCCGATAAAAATGGTGCCTCACTCGGGTGGGAGGCCCAAGTACGCGTGACAGGCAAGGGCCCAAAACGTATTGAGGCAACATCAAAATTGCCTATCAGAAAACGACCTGGTTTTGCAAGGGGGGTCCCATGACTCTTTGGCCCGGGGCTCGGCGGCCACCTAGGGAAACCTAGCAAACCTACACATTTCTGAAAAGTAGACACCCGGGGGATTCCAGGGAGGTATGGCTTGCGTGGATCCCCCAACGTTTTCTTACCCAGAATCCCCCAGAAACCTGAAATTTTGCTGAAAAAGTCACTTTGTTCACACATTTTTGTGTAGGAAAGTTGTGGCATCACCGGGCTGACACAAATTTCCTACCACCCAGCGTTCCCCCAGGTCTCCTGATACAAATGGTGCCTCACTCGGGTGGGAGGCCCAAGCACCCGCAACAGGCATGGGCCCAAAACGTATTGAGGCGACATCAAAATTGCCTATCAGAAGACGCACCTGGTTTTGCAAGGGGGTCCCATGACTTTTTGGCCCGGGGCTCAGCGGCCACCTAGGGAAACCTAGCAAACCCACACATTTCTGAAAAGTAGACACCCGGGAGATTCCAGGGAGGTATGGCTTGCGTGGATCCACCAACGTTTTCTTACCCAGAATCCCCTGCAAACCTGAAATTTTGCTGAAAAAATCACTTTTTCACACATTTTTGTGTGGGAAAGTTGTGGCATCACCAGGCTGACACAAATTTCCTACCACCCAGCGTTCCCCCAGGTCTCCCGAAAAAAATGGTGCCTCACTCGGGTGGGAGGCCCAAATACGCGCGACAGGCAAGGGCCCAAAACGTATTGAGGCGACATTAAAAATGCCTATCGCAAAACGACCTGGTTTTGCAAGGGGGGTCCCATGACTTTTTGGCCCGGGGCTCGGCGGCCACCTAGGGAAACCTAGCAAACCCACACATTTCTGAAAAGTAGACACCTGGGGGATTCCAGGGAGGTATGGCTTGCGTGGATCCACCAACGTTTTCTTACCCAGAATCCCCTGCAAACCTGAAAGTTTGCTGAAAAAATCACTTTTTTCACACATTTTTGTGTGTGAAAATTGTGGCATCACCGGGATGACACAAATTTCCTACCACCCAGCGTTCCCCTAGGTTTCCCGATACAAATGGTGCCTCACTCGGGTGGGAGGCCCAAGTACCCGCAACAGGCATGGGCCCAAAACGTATTGAGGCAACATTGAAATTGCCTATCACAAAATGACCATTGCGCAGGTTATGAAATAGGAAGATGATGCGGTGGACAAAAAATTATTTTCAATGGATGACTGTACTAACCATATTCAAAGGAATACAACAGTACCAAAAATAGCAGTGAATATAAGTATGCAATGATGAATGTACGCATGTGTGTATGTATAACAGAGATCACCTACATGCC